>JASVEL010000579.1:0-497010 GCA_032618575.1 Nicotiana noctiflora | reverse complement strand
ACCCGCTAGCAACACTATAGCTTCGCCTGATTCTGGTTTAGAAAAATAAATATTCAATAACTAGGGAAGACTATTTGAAAATAGAGAGCATGTACACGGTAAAGAAAAATTAAAAGGGCGACAATAGAGTTCGGAAAATTGTTATTTAAATGAACAGATGTCACAAACATTTGAAAATGTTACATCAGGAACTTGAAAATGGTAAGAGTAGAAACGAGAGAAATGGTTGAAAAGCAAACAAAAGGTACCATCTTTCGGCTTCCAGGTAAACTGTAATCTTCATGAATTAACTATTAAACTATAAAGCAGAATATATATTATATCATTTTTATTATTTAAACATCTAAACATAAAGTTGTTCATACCAGGCTTAAAGCTAACTTTTACCCTACATTCATTCTATTTCTCTTCTTTCGTGAAGCCACCATTTTCCCTCTTAATTTATTTTAAAGAATATTTAGTACACATGGATTTGACTAGCTTGTTCCATTTGAAAGGCACTTGTAAGCTACACCAAGCTTACACCTAACTTAGACGCGAAATAGAGAAAACATAGTGATATTACAGTGAAATTGAACTAAGAAAAAGTGAGATGAAGTTTAACGGAAGAAATTTTCAGTGAGCTTTTTAAGGCACTAATTCACCAGAGCCAACAATCAAGTTTTCTATTTTCTGAAAATGAGTTTCAATTTATTTTGGAAGTTAATTATATAAGGTGGAATATTTTAAGGTGTTAGAAACAACTGTAATACACGCATTTATTTTTTATAATAATTTTTCTCAGATAGTCTACAAAGTGTCTAATTGGCACAAATGTGATTTAATTGAATGACCTGACAGGAACAACTCTATATTTTAAGTATAAAAGTGACAAAAAAAAAATTAAGAGTGAAATTATGTATTCTGCCAAACTATAATAAGCATTCTTTAACATCATTTTTTTTTTCATCGAACAGAAACTCTCGAACTCCCCTAGGCCTATTGTGTTTTGTTCTTTGCCGTCCTAAAGGTATAACTCTAACCCGAAATTCAAAATACAGAAAGAGAAGCCAGTGCGCATTGCTTACAAAATATACATGTATAAGGCATGCGCATTTTGGACTCTTGCTAGCAATATTCATCTACTCATGAATTGAGCAATGGAAAGCACTGATTGCAGCACCTGTGGAAGTTCATCACTCGCTGCAAACTTAATAGTTCGTCTCATCGGAACATTGTGGCCTGGGAAAAAGAAGAAGAAAAAATAGAATTTGCATTCAATGACGAAAGAAATAGCATCATGACTATGAAATTTCAGCATTCACTATAACATCCATCCAATTTGAGCGCCAACAACAATCATCCATAAACTGTATAGTATCTTACTCGCACTATGCTTGCACCACATAAACTGTATTCAAGACAAAATTTAACTCTTACATTTGTTCTGTTTGAACGATACATCCGAAATTACAATCTTAACTTTCCACAACTGCCAATCGCTACCGATAATTAAAGAACCCGGGAAGCATATATAAATTCCAAAACATGTTACAACAAACATCCTCGGCTTCTAATGATGTCTCAAGGGAATACAAGACTTCTCTAAACAGGGATAAGGCTCCAATTTGGACAAGGTCATACTCAATAATCATTGAGGACCTTCTTTAAAAAATTACATAACTTGATGAAAAAGGAAAAGGCCCGACTATGGTAAACCGAAAAGGTCATTTACCCTAAACAAAGTAAAAGTTGCTACTGAACCTATTCAAACATCTAAAATTAATCAGACCTCATCATTTCCATTTCCTAGTTACTGGAGAAAAAGAAACAAATTCTAGCTACTAATAGTGATGCCTAAGATACTTGCAAAGGCAATGGACGAGCGCAATTTACATGTAGGATAATCCAATTTTCACTAACAGGAGTTTGTCTCAAGCAGATTAACAACCATGGCTATCTACCTTTGCACTATCATTTCAAGCTCCGACTCATCTGAAGATATAGAAAATCTTACTTACCTAAGTAGCTTTGAGAATAACATCGTTTATGTCAACTACTAAAGACCTGTCACACAATGTTCATCTTATCTGCTAAGTAGAAAAACTTTGCGAAATGTAAACGCATTGGTACAGAGCACATTGGCACATTAGAGGAGCTTATTGCAGAAGAGACACTGCAACAATATCAGCAACCCTATTTAAACGAGAAATATTGCAATAAAAAAGATGATACACACAACAAGAATAAATGACATACAGCAGGAAACACTTCTATTAATGAGCACCAACCTATAAGTTTGAGAAAGAACTCGCAAGTTGTTTAACTTGTGCTTCAGTCCCATTCACCCAAGAGGAAATGAGATGATGAGCAATTGCAAAGGGTCCAGGGATAAACATAGGAGCAAGTTCCCCACTTTCCACATTGAAGTCGGAAGACAAGCTCTGTCCTCTTTCTACACCCTTGCACATTTGGTCCACTTTACCTGCGGCAGTCCTTTGTGCCTTCTTGTATTCAGCAAATGTCAGCGCATTTTTCACATCTTCTCTGCTGTGCCATTTAGCATCTAGATCACAGGTAGATTCACCGTCACAAAAAGAAAGAAAATGGCCAATGATAAATTCTAGAGTCCTACCATCCGAATTCTTTTCCAAGAGGCCCTGTTTACCACATCCCCACCCCAACCCCACCCAAAAAAAAAATGAGAGAGGGGGCTCTGTGGGAGGGGAATTTTCCTTCGAACCTTTTGAGAAGAAAATCAATCATAATAAAAGATATTTAAGTTACCTTCTAATTCCACCTTATCCACATTAATATCCAGCGATTTTGCATACGCAAAGAATCCCACCATAAGCTGGCACGGCATGCTGCTAGGTCCAACTGCAAAGAACCATACAGTTCGTCCATAATCACAAAAGGAAAAGAAAAAAGGCATGCAAGAAATATATAAATACACACAAAAAAAAAATTCAGTAACAACTACTAGTGAGAAAAAGGAAACCTCTAAAGACCCATTTCATGCAGCAACTTATTGGCGCAATCAGATCAACAATGTTTAAAAATTTAAGGAATGTTAATATGCATCTCCCGTTAACCCATGCATCAATATGCATCACACCTCCTCTAAGAAAGGGTATGGAAGAGATTAAGCCACTTTGTTCACAGAGGGAAGCAGGAACAACTGATGGAATATGGCATGTATGGCGAGACCAGACATTGGCCCGTCGCTGACAGCACCATGCAAAAAAAGATTATAAACTAATAGCAACTTTTGTCAACTTGTGTCAATTGTTAAAAAAGGGTACAATCAGACATGAAAATAACAACATTTGTATATTGATTGTAAAATTTATCATTAGTACTAAACTCATACTCCCTCCGTCCTAGTTTATGTAAGGGTGTTTGACTGGTACGAACTTTAAGAAATAAAGAATACTTTTGAAACTTGAGGTCTAAAATAAACCATAGAAAAGTGTGGCTAGAGATCATCACATTACGGTAAAAAGAGAATTTTCAAGTTGAATTGTTACTAAATATAGAAATGTGTCATTCTTTTTGGGACTAACTAAAAAAGAAAGAGTGTCGCATAAATTGGGATGGAGGGAATATATGGTTTGCATTTCCTAAAAAAATTCTTATATTGTGTGATTCACTTCTCTCTTTCCGTTTCAAGCTCCATGGACCTGGTCGCTTTTTAGCGCTTCCTTCGTAAGAATAACTGATTCCAGAATTACTTTACATCATAAAAAGCAATGTGTTTAAGATTATATAAAATAAGAAGTGCCAAAAAAATGCACGGGAACAGACACCGCATATCTGTTTCCAAGAACATTACCAGGCCATGGCTGAGAACTATGGTACACAACTTGTCCAACTTCAATACCAGTCTCCTCCCATGTTTCCCTTCTCACAGCCTCCTCCAAACTTTCTCCTGGCTAGTAACAAATTGAGAAAGTAATTAACATGTATTCAAAAAACAATTGTGGTTGCTGTCCCAGTGTTAAATTCTTCATAAAATATCCACAATTAGCCCACTTGACATCACTACTTGATGAATGGAAATCAGAACTTTATGCTTTAGGTAGGGGACCTCTCAATCCAACAAGGCACTTGACAACCTGCCTTTATTCAACAATTGAACGTGTCACTTAATATGTAAATCGTGTGGGGATGAATATAACTATATATAAAGGACCATGCAAAGAGTTTTGTAATGCTTAATTATATTGTAGTAATTATCTTGTTAGCTTGCCAACTAAAAGGGTTTGCAATCGTTCGTTATATTGTAACTATCTTGTTAGCTTGCCAACTAAAAGAGTTTGCTCTTCCAAGTATGTTCGTGTATTTGCTATTTATGACTTCATATACTAAAGTATGTTTCCTATAAATCAAGATACTTTCAAACATTTTTTGGTAATACATAACCCCTTAGAATAATGTATGTACCGTAACTTTGTTGCCCCTACTTTATTTCTTTTTTACTTAGGTTTATATACTTAAATTATTAAATGTATTAAACTTTGTGTCACGACCCAAACTGGAGGACCATGACTAGCACCCGACCATACTTGCCGAGCACCAACGTACATTTTATCTAACCTTCTTTATTATCTTTTAGGGCTAACGAGACCAATATAAATGGTAGACATGGATCATGAACAACCAACAATAAAATATGATTGCATGAACCTACATAACATGGGATGACCAGGACAATCAAGAAACTATATACATATGGTACAAGCTACCACGCTAAAATGAAAGACTATACAACAAAAACTAGCCGACAAGGCATACCAAACTATACATGAGTCGACACTTGTCTATGAGCCTCTAAAGGAACATAAGTGCTGCAACATAGCCGGAACAGGGCCCCGACATACCCATAATGTCTATAACAAAAATGCATACCAAGACCAAGGCAAGTCCGGAGAAGGGATCTCGCCAATCACCGCTGAATTGGACAACCTACTGTGATGGGGGAGCTACACCTGCCTGTCTATCAGGACCTGCAACACGACATGCAGCGTCCACAAATAAAAGGACGTCAGTACGAATAAAGTACTGAGTATGTAAGGCAGAGAACCATAAATATGAACAATAATGTGAGCAGGGATAGAGAATATACAACCTGTAACATCTGAGTACCTCTGAGGGCTACTGACATGAAATACATGATACATATGTATAAATACATAATCTTTTAAAACATACGCCTCGGTGGGCATCATCATCATCATATCGTACCCGGCCGTAATAGGCTCGGTAAAAACATACCCGACCATTATAAGGCTCGGTAGAATCGTACCCGGCCACGTGGAGCTCGGTAAAATCCAACTGATCAGTGGTTGCACAATAGGTGCCGTACCCGGCCGACTATAGCGCGGCTCGGTAGAGTAAAATAGATACATATATATAATGCATGCTCGACTCATGGAAACACCTTGTAGACCTTTCGGAGTGACGTAAGGTCGGTATCCTATGTACATCTTATTAGGACTAACTCTTCACTATGAACCTTATAGGAATCAGGAAGTACCAACAAGATTGATAACATAAGAATAAGAGAAGCAACATCAACATCAATTGTTCCATAAGAGGGAAAACAATGTAAGTACTGCTTAGCTTCTAAGAATAGAGTATCTTTGGAAGCTCGTTCATTACATTATGTACAATCGGAGTCGTGCAAAAGAAGGAAAGGGATAGCCACACATACCTTGTATATACTGCCACAACCTCAAGCTATGCAAACGTCACGACTCCTTAGTCTACAATAGGAGAAATGACACTATCGTTAACGTTTAAGCGTCGCAACTATTATGTACCAACTATTTTGTGATGAAACGGACAGCACCTCCCCTATATATATGACTTCACACCATTCAAAACAATCACCAAACAGCCTAAACAACATCAATAATAAACATATTGAGCCTCCCAAAACTGTCCACACACAACCTAATCACATCATACATATGACGGCCACTATAGTCGTACCAAATGACCCAAAAATATTACGAAGAACTAGCAGACCACAACCCAACATATATATGGTGTTTCTCCACACCCTTCCTCCTCCAAAACTCCACAAAATAGTAATATAAAACACAGTCCAACAGCAACACAAAACAGTCCACAAAACAGTCCGCTACAAGTGAATAACTTGAACTCACGGCTTCCAATCATCATCCCGTGAGTTCTTACATGTATATAACGAATTACCATGAATTCACAGCAGAATAAATGTATGAAATATAGCAGTAAACTCACCTTAATTGTTGGATAACTCATCCTTTAACTTGGTTCTTCAAACTCTAGTGTTTACCCCCAATTTGAACTTGTAAGAGAGGGAAAATCAATTGGGGTTTGTGGATAATTTTTGGGAGGAAGTTTGCAGGGTTTTAGGTCCGGTTATTTGTGAAATATAAAGAGGGATATATTGCAGAAGATAAGCCTTTTAATGGGCTCCTTTTCTGACCCGAAATTTCCTCTTTTGGGCCGACATTTAACCAAGTAGCTGACCCACCTACTTGCACCTAGCAGCTTGTGCAGTCTCACGAAAATGTCTATATCTCACTATTCCAATGTCGTATTGATAAACCGTTTAATGCGTTGGAAACTAGACTCATAGATCTTCAATTTGGTGGGTAGATCACCCCGTAATTCCAAGTATATTGGGAGAAAGACTTAATAACATTTGACCTAAAGTTTAGGTAAAACTATGAACCTAAGTTGCAACAACTTTTGTCGACTTTTGTTTCATAACTCGTTTGACTTCAAGACTTATGATACGGATATTATATGATTCAAATACCTTAAATCATGACCTCCTAAGTATACTAAGCATCTATAGGTTTATCCAAAAGTACGAGTTATAGCATCCTTGATTCGTTTAACTTCTAATACTTGTTAATCACCCTTATGCACCCTTGTATCACTTAAGATTAGTCGGATTAACTTCTTATCATCTCAAGGATAATTCCTTCTTGGATTTGTGTTATCTAACTTATGGCATGAACTAACGTGTGTGGATATGGGTTGTAAGACTTTGAGCCCTTCAAAAATGCTTGAGAAGTTGTGAATGATGATGATGTCTGTATGGGGGCGAATCGGGGGTAAGATGAGGCAAGCATGTATACACGTACGGTCGACTCGGATGTAATAAGGGTCGGGCATGCCTCCTTACGTGGCCACTAACACTGGGTGACGTCCTCCTTCGTGTCCACACGGCGAAACGTCCTTATCCATAGTAGCGTATCAGCAAGCTAGTCCGAGTAGACGTCCCCGACTCCCCCTCTACTGTTTTTTCGTTGTAACAACAATAGTTTTGGGGCGATGTAATATGCCGGCGAGTGGGTCATTCTTCTATACAAGGGAGGGTCCCCCTCATTTGAAACACAAGTATTATTGATTATTAATAATACAACTCTCTCTCTCTCTCTCTACCATTATTCTCTCTATTGTTATCTCTTTATTGCTTACTTGCTCAAACACTTGATTAAGCTTCATCTTTTTCTTATAAGAAAAACATATACACTAATCCAAAGATCGATCTTAAAGATATATTACCATTGATTCTGATTTACCCTTCATTTATTCATTGATTGTTCATAACCCGTAAAGCAACCTGTAGTTTTTGGGTCAAACAATTTGGCGCTGTCTGATCAGAGGCGGAGCCAAAATTTCAAATTTATGGGTTCGAGATTCTAGTTGTTTTAAGTTATTGGGTTTTGAATTAATAATGTATACATATTCAACAAATATAGGGTCTGAGCCAAAACTACCGGGTTCGGCTAAACCCGCTAGCAACACTATAGCTTCGCCTGATTCTGGTTTAGAAAAATAAATATTCAATAACTAGGGAAGACTATTTGAAAATAGAGAGCATGTACACGGTAAAGAAAAATTAAAAGGGCGACAATAGAGTTCGGAAAATTGTTATTTAAATGAACAGATGTCACAAACATTTGAAAATGTTACATCAGGAACTTGAAAATGGTAAGAGTAGAAACGAGAGAAATGGTTGAAAAGCAAACAAAAGGTACCATCTTTCGGCTTCCAGGTAAACTGTAATCTTCATGAATTAACTATTAAACTATAAAGCAGAATATATATTATATCATTTTTATTATTTAAACATCTAAACATAAAGTTGTTCATACCAGGCTTAAAGCTAACTTTTACCCTACATTCATTCTATTTCTCTTCTTTCGTGAAGCCACCATTTTCCCTCTTAATTTATTTTAAAGAATATTTAGTACACATGGATTTGACTAGCTTGTTCCATTTGAAAGGCACTTGTAAGCTACACCAAGCTTACACCTAACTTAGACGCGAAATAGAGAAAACATAGTGATATTACAGTGAAATTGAACTAAGAAAAAGTGAGATGAAGTTTAACGGAAGAAATTTTCAGTGAGCTTTTTAAGGCACTAATTCACCAGAGCCAACAATCAAGTTTTCTATTTTCTGAAAATGAGTTTCAATTTATTTTGGAAGTTAATTATATAAGGTGGAATATTTTAAGGTGTTAGAAACAACTGTAATACACGCATTTATTTTTTATAATAATTTTTCTCAGATAGTCTACAAAGTGTCTAATTGGCACAAATGTGATTTAATTGAATGACCTGACAGGAACAACTCTATATTTTAAGTATAAAAGTGACAAAAAAAAAATTAAGAGTGAAATTATGTATTCTGCCAAACTATAATAAGCATTCTTTAACATCATTTTTTTTTTCATCGAACAGAAACTCTCGAACTCCCCTAGGCCTATTGTGTTTTGTTCTTTGCCGTCCTAAAGGTATAACTCTAACCCGAAATTCAAAATACAGAAAGAGAAGCCAGTGCGCATTGCTTACAAAATATACATGTATAAGGCATGCGCATTTTGGACTCTTGCTAGCAATATTCATCTACTCATGAATTGAGCAATGGAAAGCACTGATTGCAGCACCTGTGGAAGTTCATCACTCGCTGCAAACTTAATAGTTCGTCTCATCGGAACATTGTGGCCTGGGAAAAAGAAGAAGAAAAAATAGAATTTGCATTCAATGACGAAAGAAATAGCATCATGACTATGAAATTTCAGCATTCACTATAACATCCATCCAATTTGAGCGCCAACAACAATCATCCATAAACTGTATAGTATCTTACTCGCACTATGCTTGCACCACATAAACTGTATTCAAGACAAAATTTAACTCTTACATTTGTTCTGTTTGAACGATACATCCGAAATTACAATCTTAACTTTCCACAACTGCCAATCGCTACCGATAATTAAAGAACCCGGGAAGCATATATAAATTCCAAAACATGTTACAACAAACATCCTCGGCTTCTAATGATGTCTCAAGGGAATACAAGACTTCTCTAAACAGGGATAAGGCTCCAATTTGGACAAGGTCATACTCAATAATCATTGAGGACCTTCTTTAAAAAATTACATAACTTGATGAAAAAGGAAAAGGCCCGACTATGGTAAACCGAAAAGGTCATTTACCCTAAACAAAGTAAAAGTTGCTACTGAACCTATTCAAACATCTAAAATTAATCAGACCTCATCATTTCCATTTCCTAGTTACTGGAGAAAAAGAAACAAATTCTAGCTACTAATAGTGATGCCTAAGATACTTGCAAAGGCAATGGACGAGCGCAATTTACATGTAGGATAATCCAATTTTCACTAACAGGAGTTTGTCTCAAGCAGATTAACAACCATGGCTATCTACCTTTGCACTATCATTTCAAGCTCCGACTCATCTGAAGATATAGAAAATCTTACTTACCTAAGTAGCTTTGAGAATAACATCGTTTATGTCAACTACTAAAGACCTGTCACACAATGTTCATCTTATCTGCTAAGTAGAAAAACTTTGCGAAATGTAAACGCATTGGTACAGAGCACATTGGCACATTAGAGGAGCTTATTGCAGAAGAGACACTGCAACAATATCAGCAACCCTATTTAAACGAGAAATATTGCAATAAAAAAGATGATACACACAACAAGAATAAATGACATACAGCAGGAAACACTTCTATTAATGAGCACCAACCTATAAGTTTGAGAAAGAACTCGCAAGTTGTTTAACTTGTGCTTCAGTCCCATTCACCCAAGAGGAAATGAGATGATGAGCAATTGCAAAGGGTCCAGGGATAAACATAGGAGCAAGTTCCCCACTTTCCACATTGAAGTCGGAAGACAAGCTCTGTCCTCTTTCTACACCCTTGCACATTTGGTCCACTTTACCTGCGGCAGTCCTTTGTGCCTTCTTGTATTCAGCAAATGTCAGCGCATTTTTCACATCTTCTCTGCTGTGCCATTTAGCATCTAGATCACAGGTAGATTCACCGTCACAAAAAGAAAGAAAATGGCCAATGATAAATTCTAGAGTCCTACCATCCGAATTCTTTTCCAAGAGGCCCTGTTTACCACATCCCCACCCCAACCCCACCCAAAAAAAAAATGAGAGAGGGGGCTCTGTGGGAGGGGAATTTTCCTTCGAACCTTTTGAGAAGAAAATCAATCATAATAAAAGATATTTAAGTTACCTTCTAATTCCACCTTATCCACATTAATATCCAGCGATTTTGCATACGCAAAGAATCCCACCATAAGCTGGCACGGCATGCTGCTAGGTCCAACTGCAAAGAACCATACAGTTCGTCCATAATCACAAAAGGAAAAGAAAAAAGGCATGCAAGAAATATATAAATACACACAAAAAAAAAATTCAGTAACAACTACTAGTGAGAAAAAGGAAACCTCTAAAGACCCATTTCATGCAGCAACTTATTGGCGCAATCAGATCAACAATGTTTAAAAATTTAAGGAATGTTAATATGCATCTCCCGTTAACCCATGCATCAATATGCATCACACCTCCTCTAAGAAAGGGTATGGAAGAGATTAAGCCACTTTGTTCACAGAGGGAAGCAGGAACAACTGATGGAATATGGCATGTATGGCGAGACCAGACATTGGCCCGTCGCTGACAGCACCATGCAAAAAAAGATTATAAACTAATAGCAACTTTTGTCAACTTGTGTCAATTGTTAAAAAAGGGTACAATCAGACATGAAAATAACAACATTTGTATATTGATTGTAAAATTTATCATTAGTACTAAACTCATACTCCCTCCGTCCTAGTTTATGTAAGGGTGTTTGACTGGTACGAACTTTAAGAAATAAAGAATACTTTTGAAACTTGAGGTCTAAAATAAACCATAGAAAAGTGTGGCTAGAGATCATCACATTACGGTAAAAAGAGAATTTTCAAGTTGAATTGTTACTAAATATAGAAATGTGTCATTCTTTTTGGGACTAACTAAAAAAGAAAGAGTGTCGCATAAATTGGGATGGAGGGAATATATGGTTTGCATTTCCTAAAAAAATTCTTATATTGTGTGATTCACTTCTCTCTTTCCGTTTCAAGCTCCATGGACCTGGTCGCTTTTTAGCGCTTCCTTCGTAAGAATAACTGATTCCAGAATTACTTTACATCATAAAAAGCAATGTGTTTAAGATTATATAAAATAAGAAGTGCCAAAAAAATGCACGGGAACAGACACCGCATATCTGTTTCCAAGAACATTACCAGGCCATGGCTGAGAACTATGGTACACAACTTGTCCAACTTCAATACCAGTCTCCTCCCATGTTTCCCTTCTCACAGCCTCCTCCAAACTTTCTCCTGGCTAGTAACAAATTGAGAAAGTAATTAACATGTATTCAGAAAACAATTGTGAGTGACAGGATCGAAAATCAATGCCTGTGGGTTACCCAGGACAGCAAACCAACCCGGGAAAAAAAAAAGAAGCCGAAATACTATGCAGGAAATTGAAATACTCCCTCCATTCCATATTCTATGGCAATGCTTCCTTTTTTATTTCTTCCAACAAATTGATATAATTTCTTGTTTACGATAAGACATTGTCATTTGTAGACTACAAGATACTAAGATATTTTGGCTACGATACATATATTTAGCATGGGTCAAAAGTTTTGCCTTTTTTTTACTTGAACTCAGTACCGTGTCAAACATCATGATATGAGATGAAATAGAGGAAGTTAATAAAAATTGACCAAGGGCTAAAGTAAATAACTGAATGAGGTTCTAGTTGCTAAAATTTCTTTTTCACCACGGACAAAATCTATGGGGACCAAAACTTATGAATGCTACCTTTTACTAAATTAAGTAATTACATAAATGAGTAATACAAACTATGGGTAGCATGAAAATCTTTGGCATGCATACTTTTGCTGCTCTAGGCCTTAAAATCAAAAGTACGCGACATACCTCCATGAAACCAGCTAGACAACTCCACATGCGAGGTACAAATCTCGACTGCCTACTTAATAGCACTCGGTCATTCTCTTTATCAATAACTAACATAATGACAACCTGTTGCAAGAGCAAGATGCCAAAAGAAAGTTAGGATTCTCATGTAGCATTTCAATATGTAATTCCCACAACCTCTTCCACCAAACAAAGAAAAACAAGTAAACCAAACAAGAGTGCAACCACAATCAACATAATTAATCAGAGAGAAGAAAATGATTGACATACTGGATCAACTCGAGGATAAATTTTCTTCTTGCACAACTCATTAGAGCATTGTTTCCGTCTCCCAGCATCAATTAAATTGTTCTTACCTCCACAAAATCCACAAAAACGTGATACCATATGCCATTCTAGTAATGATCTGGCCTGGTACCAAAGCCAAAAAAGTAAAATATAGCATTAGTCAAACACGGTCACCAATTTTTAGAAGTATACTAATAACTAACAACTAAAGCAGAATGCTAATCAGTACTCAATATTTGGATATGCACAGCTCAACAATGACTGTGATGTGGCAACTGTAACCCGAATTCATTTGCCATCTATCAGAAGAAGAAAAAAAATGGTAGGGGTGTACATAGGTCGGGTTGGTTCGGATTTTATAATTACCAAACCAAACCACTTGTATCGGGTTATTAAATCTAAAGATCAAACCAAACCAATAAACTCGGGTTTTTCACTCTCGATTTTTCTCGGGTTTTTTCGGGTTTATGGGTTTTTCGGGTTTTTTCCGGTAAAATCACCGTAGAACAAAACGTATAAATTGTGCTCAAAATTATTTCCTTAATCCTAGCAAGATACAACTATACAAAGTATTTTTCAAGAAAATAATACAAAATATGAGAAGTATCATGGCATTATCCTAAAATATTCAACAATAAAGACAATAAAATTATGTAATATAAATATTGCTAATTAAAAAGCTATAATAAAAATAAACATAATCTAAAATTAATACGTCATGATAAAATAAGTAGACTAATAAGGGAGTGTCAATTACATGACTAAACGCTAAAAATAAAAAATAAAAATATGTTATGCATTTTTATCCAAATTATTGTAAAATAAAATATAAATATTAAATACATTCTCGTTCATAGTATTGAATTAAATGTCTTTTGTTAGCATTAGTACTGATTTGATATCGGTTTAGGCTTTTGTTAGCATTATTTAGTTTACTTGTTAATAGCTATAAAACTTATTGGAACATTCAAAAGTTCTAAGTCCAATCTTAAAGATAAAATTATGAATTTTTTTAAGAAATATTTATAAATTACATCACAATAAGTATATTTATATATTAAATATATCTAATATTTTTATATTTGTAATGTCGGGTTGGTTTAGTTTCGGTTTGACTTTCTTTAGTTAAAACCAAACCAAACCAATTATGGTCGGGTTTTTTCCCCACACCAAACCAAATCAAACCAAACCACAGTCGGATTTTTTTCTCGGTTTGACTCGGATTATCGGGTTGGTGCGGTTTGTCGGTTTCCTTTGTACACCCCTACTAGATGGTACTATCAGGACTCTAGGACGCGTCACACCATGTCTGCACTACCTGAAACAACCAACCCTTAGAGCACTCTAAATATGACTATGGTATCTAACTTCTAAAAATTATTTTTCAACACAACTTTAAAAATTCTTTTTTCAAGTTTCAATCAAATTTATATCCAAACGCTAGCTTAAGATACTAAAGGTTATAGGGATTGGTTGGGGGGAGGGTGTTATCCCAGTATAAAATTCGGGAACAAATTTGTCTAGTGTTTGATTATGGGTATTGGCTAAAACCAGGATAAATTTATGCCAAAATCTTGGGAATATCCATCGCATATAGGAGGTTTGATTATAATCCTGGATAACCTTGTCTTGAACCAAACGACCCCTAAATTTGAAATGCACATTTACAATGTGACATTAACTGCATAATAACCAGGATGGTTTTAGGCCGTGCCCTTTGGGTCGGCCAGGCTCATGCGATGCCGGTATCAATGAGGAATGTCTTTTACCTTATCAAAAAAAAAAAAAAAAACCAGGTTTGCAGTTCTAGATAGAGATTATTTAAGATCATTTTAGAAGCCACTCTAAGCCTAGTTACCACATCTTTTGCACCTACAAGCAGTGTTGACGAAAGCGGTTGCTTTCTCGCTTTAAGCGAGAAGCGAAGCGAGGCGACTGGTCAGGCGCTCCAAGGGTTGGAAGCGGCGCAGGTAAGATAAAGTGTGCGCTTCAACCCTAAATGTGTGAAGCGAAAGAAGCGAGTGAAGCGATGGAAGCGTGCGCTTCTTGAAATTAACAGCCCTATTTCACTTAAAAAACACAAAAGGGTCAGCACTAATGCAGTAACCTGTAGGGTTTTGAAGCAGCAGTCTTTCTTCTGTTTCTTCAACCAGTCTTTCTTCTTCTTCTTCAACATTACAACAAAGAAGCTAGAGTTTTTCTTCTTCTTATTCTTCAAGATTAAGACAAAAAGAGGACAACTTTCAAGTTTCAAGACTAGAAAGGTATGTTTTTATTTTCATTCAATCTTCTTCTTCTTTTTTTTCTTTTTCTTTTTCTTTCTAAACGTCCAAATAGCGCTGAAATGCTGGCAAATTGTTTCTAGAAATTTTTTGCCCTGTTTCTGCCCAAAATCTTGCCAAATTTCTGCCAAAGTATATATTTTTTATTATTATTTCGTATTACCTTTCTTATGTGTTATGTAGTTGATATTTTAATGGCGCCAAAAGAAGATAGGAAAGACCCGGCTTGCGCTTACTCGGTAAGAGCTAGCGAGACCAACAAGATGGCCATTAGATGTCTTTTTTGTAATAAGATTACAAATGGAGGAATCTATCGTCAAAAAGCGCATCTAATCGGTGGTGATCCAAATGTCGCATCTAATCGGTGGTGATCCAAATGTCCTAAAGTTCCGGGGCATGTGAAGGAAGAATTGGAAGCATACCTTCAAAAAAAGAAAGAGTTAAAGAGTCAAATGATGCATGAACAAGAACTTTATAATCTTGATGATGATGATGAAACAGAAGAAGGTGACGATGCTTCGTCGCTTCCACAAAAGCGGGGAAGGATGCTTCCACCAATGTCTTCTAGTTGTGGATCCCGATCTACTGGCAAGACCAAAGGTCCTATGAATTGTTATTTCCCGCAAAAATCTCGAGATAAGGGAGGAAAAAGTGGTAATCCTCAAGTTGATGCAAAAAAGATTTTGAGGGACCGTGCAGTTACTTGCTTTACCCGGTGGATGTATGATGTTGGTCTTCCTTTAAATTGTGTTAATTATAATGACACTTTAGTTGCTTTTATTGAGGCCGTAGGCCAATATGGCCCAGGAATGAAGCCTCCAACTTATTATGAAGTTAGTGGGCCATATTTACAAAAAGAGGTGTCAGGGGTGAACAAAATCGTGGAGGAGCACAAAGTAGAATGGGGCAAGTATGGTTGTTCTATTATGATGGATAAATGGACAGCGAGAAATGGAAAAATGATCATCAATATCTTGGTTAATTCTCCTAAAGGAAGCCTGTTTCTTGAGTCCGTTGACGCAAGCGACTCTTCAAATGATTCAACAAAAATGTACTCCTTGTTCAAGAGTGCAGTAAACTCTATTGGAGCAGAAAATGTTATTCAAGTTGTCACGGACAACGCCAGTGAAAATATTAAAGCTGGTGATTTGATGTTTGCTGCATACCCGCATATCTATTGGACTCCTTGTGCAGCACATTCTGTTAATTTGATCTTTGGTGATATTTTCAAGGAAAGACCCTTCAGTACTGTCTTTAATCAGGCAGTTACAGTGTATTCATATATTGTTCAAAGGCCTTTATTATTGAACATGATGAAGAGATTCACTCAACAAAGAAGCTTGGCGAAACCTGCAAAGACAAGATTTGCTACTGCTTTTTTGACTTTGGCTAGGATGTACGAGCAAAAAGGCAATTTGAAGAAGTTGTTTGTTTCAGAAGAGTACAGTAGCAGTGCCTATGGAAGGGGAGCTCGAGGGAGAGAATCTGCAGATATTATACTTTCTACTTCATTCTGGAACAATGTGGTTCATGCATTGAAGATTGGTGGTCCTTTAGTTAAAGTGCTTCGTTTGATGGATGGGGAGAAAAGGCCACCAATGGACTACTTGTACGAAGCAATTGATAGGGCAAAGGAGGCTATTCGAGACTCTTTTAGTGATCAAAGAAAATATAAAAGAGTCTTTGAGATCATAGATAAAAGGTGGGATAGTAAGCTTCATAGCCCTTTGCATGCAGCTGGACTTGTATTGAACCCGGAACTGTTTTATGCCAATGAAGAGAAGATTTTAGGAGATGAACCTTTGTGGACTGGATACTATGAATGCATTGAGAAGTTGGTACCTGAAGAATCCATGCAAGATAAAATCACAGAGCAATTTAGTATTTATAGAATGCTGAACAACTTTTTGGAAAAAACATGGCCATTAGACAAAGAACGACAAAGTCACCAGGTGATCGAGTGCTTATATGTTGTTTTATAGTTAATAAGTTATTTCTTTATTAATATTATGTTTTGAAAATTTGTTCTACTTCTACAGTTGAATGGTGGAAGCAATTTGGTCATTCCACTCCAGATTTACAAAAGTTTGCAATCAAGGTTCTAAGTCTAACATGTAGCTCATCCGGGTGTGAAAGGAATTGGAGCGTGTATGAGCATGTAAGAACTAATAAGAAAGATTTAGTATATTGAGATAATTAAATTATATCTCAATTGGCCAAATCTTACTAATTATTTATTATTTGCAAATTCATACCAAAAAGAGGAACAAACTAACCTTGAAGCGTCTCAATGATCTAGTCTTCATTAAGTACAATAGAACATTGAGGGGTCGTTATAACGCTTGCGATGAAATTGATCCAATTAGTTTGGACAACATCGATGATGCTAATGAATGGCTAACGGGAGTCCCGGAAGATTATGCTGATGAAGAAGTATTTGATAATACTCCCGGTGATGTTGCGGAGGTGCGTGGAATTGGGAGAGGATTTATAGTTCGAGGGGGTCCAGGGGGAGTACCTCAACTTCAAGTTCACCGAGGAAGGGAAAAGAGGCAGCTACTTTGTCCCTAGTTGATGAAGAAGATGAAATTGGAGAAGATGATGAGCAATACAATAATGATATTGGAATACAAGAGTTTGACAATTTTGTAGAAGAATATGATGTTCATTTTGTGGTTTCATTGATGTTGCTCTTGGCAATCTTGAAGAATATGATGTGTTTTTGTGCTTTAATTGATGCTACTATTTAATTTTTTAATTCAAGTATTGAACATTTGTTTACAATTACATTTGTTGTCTAGGACATATTTAATTTAATTTTTTTTGTTTTTAAATTCCGCTTCACTTCAAAAAAGCAGGCACTTCGCTTCTCGCTTTTCGTTTTTCGTGAAATAGGGGTTGTCGCTTTTTCTCGCTTCACGCTATTTTGAACACTGCCTAGAAGAATCTACATATCTAAATACAGATAAAATGAGCTACCTGAAAAAGATACATGTGTTTAAATACCAGCAGGCAGTGGCTAGTTGATGAAACTGCTTCAACTACCTTAATATGTCTCACATACCTACTAATCACAATGCAGGCCACTAGAACAGCTATAGGTGATCCAATTCAAGGAGAAATGATACAAGAATGGATTTTTCAGAAATTCTATCGAAAAAGAGAGGTAAAAGGCATATACATACATGACCAGCAATGGCAAGTTGAGCCATGGCTGAAGCATTTTCCCAATCAGAGGCAACCATGAGAGTCCTGAGTTCAACAAAGCAAAATTGCCTAGCACCCAATTCATTTACCAATCGACTACCAGCCTCTGTGACATCAATAGCCCAGTACACAACATAAATACCATCACCATCACTCTCAGAATCCGAACCTAAGTAAACCAAAGAATCTTCACTCAAATTAACCTCAGAAGAATTCTCCAAGAATGCGTTACAATCGTTAAAACTCAACCAAGCCAAGTGCCAATTAGGCTCAGTTGAATTCTTGAGTGAGCCGGCTAAAGGCCTTCCCTTTCTGAAAGGCAAGATCTTGAAACTAGGGGAAGGGTTATCTACATGTCCTTTTAAAAGAAGGGTTTTAAGGGTGTGAAGAGCAGAGGCTGGTGAAAATGGATCACTTGGTTTAGGGGTTTTTAGCTTAATGGGGTTGCCTGCAAAGGCATGAGTCTTGAACAAATTCATGGACAAGTGTGGGTGAGTGTGTAGTAGTAGTAATCTTGGGTTTTTGGAGAGGGAGACAAATTGGGAAGAATTTGAGAAGGAAAGCCGAAAGATCATTGCTTCAACAACCTATCATTGGTGTTTCCTGAACAAAGGAAGATTCGGTGGTGAGTCGATGAGGTTGGTGTATGACACGTTGACATCTGTACTTTTGGCTCCCTCCTATTGTGTCCCCTGCGCCACCACGTTGTCTTGTACTTGGCCACAATTTCATTTGTACACCTTGGACTCTTCTCCCCAAGGTGCTTTTCTTGTATTTATTTTTGGTGCGTACTCATATTAATTAGAATTTCAGATTATTTTATTAATATTTGTAAGCTTAAACTCAAAATTTCTAATTAACGGTGAAGAAATCTCAATGAATCTTAATTCGGTGTTTGCTGTGAGGCTTTTTTAATTTCTTATACTTTCAGTATGAGTAATACCTCATTAGTTACCTCAAAAACAGTGTGTAATCTTTTTTGGTTAAAATATTATGTTATAGCCAGTTTTCACACTGGTCAATAAAAAATAGTCAGCACTTATCAAGTCAATGAAAAATAGTCATTATTTTATTGCAACACGGAGCGGTCCAGTGTAATATACGGGAGTTCTGATGCATTTGTGTACGAACTCCAGCATATTATGCTGGACCGGTATACTTTGCTAACTCCTGTAAATTTTACAGGAGACTGGAGCATCAGTGCTCTAAACTCGAGTATATTATACTGGACAATTATACTTGAACTCGAGTAAAATTTGCGGGAGTTCCAGCATAGTTATCCTGGAACTCCCGTAAAATTTACGGGAGTTCAAATATATTTATGTTGAAACTCCAGTAAAATTTGCGGGCATATTTTTCCAGATTTTGAACAGTATTTTCACTCAGATTAAAGTGGCTAAATTTTGATAACTTTTGAAACTTGATTATTTTTCAACGGCCAATGATAAATCTGGCTATTTTTTGAATTTCTCACTCTTTTTTGTGATTTTTATGTAATTTTCACCTCTCTAACATAGAGTTGCTAAATCAAAACACCCATCGGACTTTTAATTTATTGGGTGCTCGAACTCCCTTAACCTGAAATGTAGGTCCGCCCCTTGGATTAGTTAGGTATCCATTCATATATAGTGCATTACTACCCATCAAAGTCTTATAACACCATTGGTACGTTGGATTCGTGGCGTGAAACACATAAATGTCACAAAAATATGATTAACTCTTATAAGCACATGCCAATATTGGTACCTTCTATAATCAAATATGGAAACTGTAGAGAGTAATGGTTGCTGTCCCAGTGTTAAATTCTTCATAAAATATCCACAATTAGCCCACTTGACATCACTACTTGATGAATGGAAATCAGAACTTTATGCTTTAGGTAGGGGACCTCTCAATCCAGCAAGGCACTTGACAACCTGCCTTTATTCAACAATTGAACGTGTCACTTAATATGTAAATCGTGTGGGGATGAATATAACTATATATAAAGGACCATGCAAAGAGTTTTGTAATGCTTAATTATATTGTAGTAATTATCTTGTTAGCTTGCCAACTAAAAGGGTTTGCAATCGTTCGTTATATTGTAACTATCTTGTTAGCTTGCCAACTAAAAGAGTTTGCTCTTCCAAGTATGTTCGTGTATTTGCTATTTATGACTTCATATACTAAAGTATGTTTCCTATAAATCAAGATACTTTCAAACATTTTTTGGTAATACATAACCCCTTAGAATAATGTATGTACCGTAACTTTGTTGCCCCTACTTTATTTCTTTTTTACTTAGGTTTATATACTTAAATTATTAAATGTATTAAACTTTGTGTCACGACCCAAACTGGAGGACCATGACTAGCACCCGACCATACTTGCCGAGCACCAACGTACATTTTATCTAACCTTCTTTATTATCTTTTAGGGCTAACGAGACCAATATAAATGGTAGACATGGATCATGAACAACCAACAATAAAATATGATTGCATGAACCTACATAACATGGGATGACCAGTACAATCAAGAAACTATATACATATGGTACAAGCTACCACGCTAAAATGAAAGACTATACAACAAAAACTAGCCGACAAGGCATACCAAACTATACATGAGTCGACACTTGTCTATGAGCCTCTAAAGGAACATAAGTGCTGCAACATAGCCGGAACAGGGCCCCGACATACCCATAATGTCTATAACAAAAATGCATACCAAGACCAAGGCAAGTCCGAGAAGGGATTTCGCCAATCACCGCCGAACTGGACAACCTACTGTGATGGTGGAGCTGCACCTGCTTGTCTATCAGGACCTGCAGCACGACATGCAGCGTCCACAAACAAAAGGACGTCAGTACGAATAAAGTACTGAGTATGTAAGGCAGAGAATCATAAATACGAACAGTAATGTAAGCAGGGATAGAGAATATACAACCTGTAACATCTGAGTACCTCTGAGGGCTACTGACATGAAATACATGATACATATGTATAAATACATAATCTTTTAAAACATACGCCTCTGTGGGCATCATCATCATCATATCGTACCCGGCCGTAATAGGCTCGGTAAAAACATACCCGGCCATTATAAGGCTCAGTAGAATCGTACCCGTCCACGTGGAGCTCGGTAAAATCCAACTGATCAGTGGTTGCACAATATGTGTCGTACCCGGCCGACTATAGCGCGGCTCGGTAGAGTAAAATAGATACATATATATAATGCATGCTCGACTCATGGAAACACCTTGTAGACCTTTCGGAGTGACGTAAGGTCGGTATCCTATGTACACCTTATTAGGACTAACTCTTCACTATGAACCTTATAGGAATCAGGAAGTACCAACAAGATTGATAACATAAGAATAAGAGAAGCAACATCAACATCAATTGTTCCATAAGAGGGAAAACAATGTAAGTACTGCTTAGCTTCTAAGAATAGAGTATCTTTGGAAGCTCGTTCATTACATTATGTACAATCGAAGTCGTGCAAAAGAAGGAAAGGGATAGCCGCACATACCTTGTATATACTGCCACAACCTCAAGCTATGCAAACGTCACGACTCCTTAGTTTACAATAGGAGAAATGACACTATCGTTAACGTTTAAGCGTCGCAACTATTATGTACCAACTATTTTGTGATGAAACGGACAGCACCTCCCCTATATATATGACTTCACACCATTCAAAACAATCACCAAACAGCCTAAACAACATCAATAATAAACATATTGAGCCTCCCAAAACTGTCCACACACAACCTAATCACATCATACATATGACGGCCACTATAGTCGTACCAAATGACCCAAAAATATTACGAAGAACTAGCAGACCACAACCCAACATATATATGGTGTTTCTCCACACCCTTCCTCCTCCAAAACTCCACAAAATAGTAATATAAAACACAGTCCAACAGCAACACAAAACAGTCCACAAAACAGTCCGCTACAAGTGAATAACTTGAACTCACGGCTTCCAATCATCATCCCGTGAGTTCTTACATGTATATAACGAATTACCATGAATTCACAGCAGAATAAATGTATGAAATATAGCAGTAAACTCACCTTAATTGTTGGATAACTCATCCTTTAACTTGGTTCTTCAAACTCTAGTGTTTACCCCCAATTTGAACTTGTAAGAGAGGGAAAATCAATTAGGGTTTGTGGATAATTTTTGGGAGGAAGTTTGCAGGGTTTTAGGTCCGGTTATTTGTGAAATATAAAGAGGGATATATTGCAGAAGATAAGCCTTTTAATGGGCTCCTTTTCTGACCCGAAATTTCCTCTTTTGGGCCGACATTTAACCAAGTAGCTGACCCACCCACTTGCACCTAGCAGCTTGTGCAGTCTCACGAAAATGTCTATATCTCACTATTCCAATGTCGTATTGATAAACCGTTTAATGCGTTGGAAACTAGACTCATAGATCTTCAATTTGGTGGGTAGATCACCCCGTAATTCCAAGTATATTGGGAGAAAGACTTAATAACATTTGACCTAAAGTTTAGGTAAAACTATGAACCTAAGTTGCAACAACTTTTGTCGACTTTTGTTTCATAACTCGTTTGACTTCAAGACTTATGATACGGATATTATATGATTCAAATACCTTAAATCATGACCTCCTAAGTATACTAAGCATCTATAGGTTTATCCAAAAGTACGAGTTATAGCATCCTTGATTCGTTTAACTTCTAATACTTGTTAATCACCCTTATGCACCCTTGTATCACTTAAGATTAGTCGGATTAACTTCTTATCATCTCAAGGATAATTCCTTCTTGGATTTGTGTTATCTAACTTATGGCATGAACTAACGTGTGTGGATATGGGTTGTAAGACTTTGAGCCCTTCAAAAATGCTTGAGAAGTTGTGAATGATGATGATGTCTGTATGGGGGCGAATCGGGGGTAAGATGAGGCAAGCATGTATACACGTACGGTCGACTCGGATGTAATAAGGGTCGGGCATGCCTCCTTACGTGGCCACTAACACTGGGTGACGTCCTCCTTCGTGTCCACACGGCGAAACGTCCTTATCCATAGTAGCGTATCAGCAAGCTAGTCCGAGTAGACGTCCCCGACTCCCCCTCTACTGTTTTTTCGTTGTAACAACAATAGTTTTGGGGCGATGTAATATGCCGGCGAGTGGGTCATTCTTCTATACAAGGGAGGGTCCCCCTCATTTGAAACACAAGTATTATTGATTATTAATAATACAACTCTCTCTCTCTCTCTCTACCATTATTCTCTCTATTGTTATCTCTTTATTGCTTACTTGCTCAAACACTTGATTAAGCTTCATCTTTTTCTTATAAGAAAAACATATACACTAATCCAAAGATCGATCTTAAAGATATATTACCATTGATTCTGATTTACCCTTCATTTATTCATTGATTGTTCATAACCCGTAAAGCAACCTGTAGTTTTTGGGTCAAACAATTTGGCGCTGTCTGATCAGAGGCGGAGCCAAAATTTCAAATTTATGGGTTCGAGATTCTAGTTGTTTTAAGTTATTGGGTTTTGAATTAATAATGTATACATATTCAACAAATATAGGGTCTGAGCCAAAACTACCGGGTTCGGCTAAACCCGCTAGCAACACTATAGCTTCGCCTGATTCTGGTTTAGAAAAATAAATATTCAATAACTAGGGAAGACTATTTGAAAATAGAGAGCATGTACACGGTAAAGAAAAATTAAAAGGGCGACAATAGAGTTCGGAAAATTGTTATTTAAATGAACAGATGTCACAAACATTTGAAAATGTTACATCAGGAACTTGAAAATGGTAAGAGTAGAAACGAGAGAAATGGTTGAAAAGCAAACAAAAGGTACCATCTTTCGGCTTCCAGGTAAACTGTAATCTTCATGAATTAACTATTAAACTATAAAGCAGAATATATATTATATCATTTTTATTATTTAAACATCTAAACATAAAGTTGTTCATACCAGGCTTAAAGCTAACTTTTACCCTACATTCATTCTATTTCTCTTCTTTCGTGAAGCCACCATTTTCCCTCTTAATTTATTTTAAAGAATATTTAGTACACATGGATTTGACTAGCTTGTTCCATTTGAAAGGCACTTGTAAGCTACACCAAGCTTACACCTAACTTAGACGCGAAATAGAGAAAACATAGTGATATTACAGTGAAATTGAACTAAGAAAAAGTGAGATGAAGTTTAACGGAAGAAATTTTCAGTGAGCTTTTTAAGGCACTAATTCACCAGAGCCAACAATCAAGTTTTCTATTTTCTGAAAATGAGTTTCAATTTATTTTGGAAGTTAATTATATAAGGTGGAATATTTTAAGGTGTTAGAAACAACTGTAATACACGCATTTATTAACAACTCTATATTTTAA
Source organism: Nicotiana noctiflora (assembly GCA_032618575.1). NCBI lineage: Eukaryota > Viridiplantae > Streptophyta > Magnoliopsida > Solanales > Solanaceae > Nicotiana > Nicotiana noctiflora. Next base: position 472,566 of record JASVEL010000579.1, on the reverse strand, counting down.
GTATAAAAGTGACAAAAAAAAAATTAAGAGTGAAATTATGTATTCTGCCAAACTATAATAAGCATTCTTTAACATCATTTTTTTTTTCATCGAACAGAAACTCTCGAACTCCCCTAGGCCTATTGTGTTTTGTTCTTTGCCGTCCTAAAGGTATAACTCTAACCCGAAATTCAAAATACAGAAAGAGAAGCCAGTGCGCATTGCTTACAAAATATACATGTATAAGGCATGCGCATTTTGGACTCTTGCTAGCAATATTCATCTACTCATGAATTGAGCAATGGAAAGCACTGATTGCAGCACCTGTGGAAGTTCATCACTCGCTGCAAACTTAATAGTTCGTCTCATCGGAACATTGTGGCCTGGGAAAAAGAAGAAGAAAAAATAGAATTTGCATTCAATGACGAAAGAAATAGCATCATGACTATGAAATTTCAGCATTCACTATAACATCCATCCAATTTGAGCGCCAACAACAATCATCCATAAACTGTATAGTATCTTACTCGCACTATGCTTGCACCACATAAACTGTATTCAAGACAAAATTTAACTCTTACATTTGTTCTGTTTGAACGATACATCCGAAATTACAATCTTAACTTTCCACAACTGCCAATCGCTACCGATAATTAAAGAACCCGGGAAGCATATATAAATTCCAAAACATGTTACAACAAACATCCTCGGCTTCTAATGATGTCTCAAGGGAATACAAGACTTCTCTAAACAGGGATAAGGCTCCAATTTGGACAAGGTCATACTCAATAATCATTGAGGACCTTCTTTAAAAAATTACATAACTTGATGAAAAAGGAAAAGGCCCGACTATGGTAAACCGAAAAGGTCATTTACCCTAAACAAAGTAAAAGTTGCTACTGAACCTATTCAAACATCTAAAATTAATCAGACCTCATCATTTCCATTTCCTAGTTACTGGAGAAAAAGAAACAAATTCTAGCTACTAATAGTGATGCCTAAGATACTTGCAAAGGCAATGGACGAGCGCAATTTACATGTAGGATAATCCAATTTTCACTAACAGGAGTTTGTCTCAAGCAGATTAACAACCATGGCTATCTACCTTTGCACTATCATTTCAAGCTCCGACTCATCTGAAGATATAGAAAATCTTACTTACCTAAGTAGCTTTGAGAATAACATCGTTTATGTCAACTACTAAAGACCTGTCACACAATGTTCATCTTATCTGCTAAGTAGAAAAACTTTGCGAAATGTAAACGCATTGGTACAGAGCACATTGGCACATTAGAGGAGCTTATTGCAGAAGAGACACTGCAACAATATCAGCAACCCTATTTAAACGAGAAATATTGCAATAAAAAAGATGATACACACAACAAGAATAAATGACATACAGCAGGAAACACTTCTATTAATGAGCACCAACCTATAAGTTTGAGAAAGAACTCGCAAGTTGTTTAACTTGTGCTTCAGTCCCATTCACCCAAGAGGAAATGAGATGATGAGCAATTGCAAAGGGTCCAGGGATAAACATAGGAGCAAGTTCCCCACTTTCCACATTGAAGTCGGAAGACAAGCTCTGTCCTCTTTCTACACCCTTGCACATTTGGTCCACTTTACCTGCGGCAGTCCTTTGTGCCTTCTTGTATTCAGCAAATGTCAGCGCATTTTTCACATCTTCTCTGCTGTGCCATTTAGCATCTAGATCACAGGTAGATTCACCGTCACAAAAAGAAAGAAAATGGCCAATGATAAATTCTAGAGTCCTACCATCCGAATTCTTTTCCAAGAGGCCCTGTTTACCACATCCCCACCCCAACCCCACCCAAAAAAAAAATGAGAGAGGGGGCTCTGTGGGAGGGGAATTTTCCTTCGAACCTTTTGAGAAGAAAATCAATCATAATAAAAGATATTTAAGTTACCTTCTAATTCCACCTTATCCACATTAATATCCAGCGATTTTGCATACGCAAAGAATCCCACCATAAGCTGGCACGGCATGCTGCTAGGTCCAACTGCAAAGAACCATACAGTTCGTCCATAATCACAAAAGGAAAAGAAAAAAGGCATGCAAGAAATATATAAATACACACAAAAAAAAAATTCAGTAACAACTACTAGTGAGAAAAAGGAAACCTCTAAAGACCCATTTCATGCAGCAACTTATTGGCGCAATCAGATCAACAATGTTTAAAAATTTAAGGAATGTTAATATGCATCTCCCGTTAACCCATGCATCAATATGCATCACACCTCCTCTAAGAAAGGGTATGGAAGAGATTAAGCCACTTTGTTCACAGAGGGAAGCAGGAACAACTGATGGAATATGGCATGTATGGCGAGACCAGACATTGGCCCGTCGCTGACAGCACCATGCAAAAAAAGATTATAAACTAATAGCAACTTTTGTCAACTTGTGTCAATTGTTAAAAAAGGGTACAATCAGACATGAAAATAACAACATTTGTATATTGATTGTAAAATTTATCATTAGTACTAAACTCATACTCCCTCCGTCCTAGTTTATGTAAGGGTGTTTGACTGGTACGAACTTTAAGAAATAAAGAATACTTTTGAAACTTGAGGTCTAAAATAAACCATAGAAAAGTGTGGCTAGAGATCATCACATTACGGTAAAAAGAGAATTTTCAAGTTGAATTGTTACTAAATATAGAAATGTGTCATTCTTTTTGGGACTAACTAAAAAAGAAAGAGTGTCGCATAAATTGGGATGGAGGGAATATATGGTTTGCATTTCCTAAAAAAATTCTTATATTGTGTGATTCACTTCTCTCTTTCCGTTTCAAGCTCCATGGACCTGGTCGCTTTTTAGCGCTTCCTTCGTAAGAATAACTGATTCCAGAATTACTTTACATCATAAAAAGCAATGTGTTTAAGATTATATAAAATAAGAAGTGCCAAAAAAATGCACGGGAACAGACACCGCATATCTGTTTCCAAGAACATTACCAGGCCATGGCTGAGAACTATGGTACACAACTTGTCCAACTTCAATACCAGTCTCCTCCCATGTTTCCCTTCTCACAGCCTCCTCCAAACTTTCTCCTGGCTAGTAACAAATTGAGAAAGTAATTAACATGTATTCAAAAAACAATTGTGGTTGCTGTCCCAGTGTTAAATTCTTCATAAAATATCCACAATTAGCCCACTTGACATCACTACTTGATGAATGGAAATCAGAACTTTATGCTTTAGGTAGGGGACCTCTCAATCCAACAAGGCACTTGACAACCTGCCTTTATTCAACAATTGAACGTGTCACTTAATATGTAAATCGTGTGGGGATGAATATAACTATATATAAAGGACCATGCAAAGAGTTTTGTAATGCTTAATTATATTGTAGTAATTATCTTGTTAGCTTGCCAACTAAAAGGGTTTGCAATCGTTCGTTATATTGTAACTATCTTGTTAGCTTGCCAACTAAAAGAGTTTGCTCTTCCAAGTATGTTCGTGTATTTGCTATTTATGACTTCATATACTAAAGTATGTTTCCTATAAATCAAGATACTTTCAAACATTTTTTGGTAATACATAACCCCTTAGAATAATGTATGTACCGTAACTTTGTTGCCCCTACTTTATTTCTTTTTTACTTAGGTTTATATACTTAAATTATTAAATGTATTAAACTTTGTGTCACGACCCAAACTGGAGGACCATGACTAGCACCCGACCATACTTGCCGAGCACCAACGTACATTTTATCTAACCTTCTTTATTATCTTTTAGGGCTAACGAGACCAATATAAATGGTAGACATGGATCATGAACAACCAACAATAAAATATGATTGCATGAACCTACATAACATGGGATGACCAGACAATCAAGAAACTATATACATATGGTACAAGCTACCACGCTAAAATGAAAGACTATACAACAAAAACTAGCCGACAAGGCATACCAAACTATACATGAGTCGACACTTGTCTATGAGCCTCTAAAGGAACATAAGTTGCTGCAACATAGCCGGAACAGGGCCCCGACATACCCATAATGTCTATAACAAAAATGCATACCAAGACCAAGGCAAGTCCGAGAAGGGATTTCGCCAATCACCGCCGAACTGGACAACCTACTGTGATGGTGGAGCTGCACCTGCTTGTCTATCAGGACCTGCAGCATGACATGCAGCGTCCACAAACAAAAGGACATCAATATGAATAAAGTACTGAGTATGCAAGGCAGAGAACCATAAATATGAACAGCAATGTGAGCAGGGATAGAGAATATACAACCTGTAACATCTGAGTACCTCTGAGGGCTACTGACATGAAATACATGATACATATGTATAAATACATAATCTTTTAAAACATACGCCTCGGTGGGCATCATCATCATCATATCGTACCCGGCCGTAATAGGCTCGGTAAAAACATACCCGGCCATTATAAGGCTCGGTAGAATCGTACCCGTCCACGTGGAGCTCGGTAAAATCCAACTGATCAGTGGTTGCACAATATGTGTCGTACCCGGCCGACTATAGCGCGGCTCGGTAGAGTAAAATAGATACATATATATAATGCATGCTCGACTCATGGAAACACCTTGTAGACCTTTCGGAGTGACGTAAGGTCGGTATCCTATGTACAACTTATTAGGACTAACTCTTCACTATGAACCTTATAGGAATCGTGAAGTACCAACAAGATTGATAACATAAGAATAAGAGAAGCAACATCAACATCAATCGTTCCATAAGAGAGGAAACAATGTAAGTACTGCTAGCTTCTAAGAATAGAGTATCTTTGGAAGCTCGTTCATTACATTATGTACAATCGAAGTCGTGCAAAAGAAGGAAAGGGATAGCCGCACATACCTTGTATATACTGCCACAACCTCAAGCTATGCAAACGTCACGACTCCTTAGTCTACAATAGGAGAAATGACACTATCGTTAACGTTTAAGCGTCGCAACTATTATGTACCAACTATTTTGTGATGAAACGGACAGCACCTCCCCTATATATATGACTTCACACCATTCAAAACAATCACCAAACAGCCTAAACAACATCAATAATAAACATATTGAGCCTCCCAAAACTGTCCACACACAACCTAATCACATCATACATATGACGGCCACTATAGTCGTACCAAATGACCCAAAAATATTACGAAGAACTAGCAGACCACAACCCAACATATATATGGTGTTTCTCCACACCCTTCCTCCTCCAAAACTCCACAAAATAGTAATATAAAACACAGTCCAACAGCAACACAAAACAGTCCACAAAACAGTCCGCTACAAGTGAATAACTTGAACTCACGGCTTCCAATCATCATCCCGTGAGTTCTTACATGTATATAACGAATTACCATGAATTCACAGCAGAATAAATGTATGAAATATAGCAGTAAACTCACCTTAATTGTTGGATAACTCATCCTTTAACTTGGTTCTTCAAACTCTAGTGTTTACCCCCAATTTGAACTTGTAAGAGAGGGAAAATCAATTGGGGTTTGTGGATAATTTTTGGGAGGAAGTTTGCAGGGTTTTAGGTCTGGTTATTTGTGAAATATAAAGAGGGATATATTGCAGAAGATAAGCCTTTTAATGGGCTCCTTTTCTGACCCGAAATTTCCTCTTTTGGGCCGACATTTAACCAAGTAGCTGACCCACCCACTTGCACCTAGCAGCTTGTGCAGTCTCACGAAAATGTCTATATCTCACTATTCCAATGTCGTATTGATAAACCGTTTAATGCGTTGGAAACTAGACTCATAGATCTTCAATTTGGTGGGTAGATCACCCCGTAATTCCAAGTATATTGGGAGAAAGACTTAATAACATTTGACCTAAAGTTTAGGTAAAACTATGAACCTAAGTTGCAACAACTTTTGTCGACTTTTGTTTCATAACTCGTTTGACTTCAAGACTTATGATACGGATATTATATGATTCAAATACCTTAAATCATGACCTCCTAAGTATACTAAGCATCTATAGGTTTATCCAAAAGTACGAGTTATAGCATCCTTGATTCGTTTAACTTCTAATACTTGTTAATCACCCTTATGCACCCTTGTATCACTTAAGATTAGTCGGATTAACTTCTTATCATCTCAAGGATAATTCCTTCTTGGATTTGTGTTATCTAACTTATGGCATGAACTAACGTGTGTGGATATGGGTTGTAAGACTTTGAGCCCTTCAAAAATGCTTGAGAAGTTGTGAATGATGATGATGTCTGTATGGGGGCGAATCGGGGGTAAGATGAGGCAAGCATGTATACACGTACGGTCGACTCGGATGTAATAAGGGTCGGGCATGCCTCCTTACGTGGCCACTAACACTGGGTGACGTCCTCCTTCGTGTCCACACGGCGAAACGTCCTTATCCATAGTAGCGTATCAGCAAGCTAGTCCGAGTAGACGTCCCCGACTCCCCCTCTACTGTTTTTTCGTTGTAACAACAATAGTTTTGGGGCGATGTAATATGCCGGCGAGTGGGTCATTCTTCTATACAAGGGAGGGTCCCCCTCATTTGAAACACAAGTATTATTGATTATTAATAATACAACTCTCTCTCTCTCTCTCTACCATTATTCTCTCTATTGTTATCTCTTTATTGCTTACTTGCTCAAACACTTGATTAAGCTTCATCTTTTTCTTATAAGAAAAACATATACACTAATCCAAAGATCGATCTTAAAGATATATTACCATTGATTCTGATTTACCCTTCATTTATTCATTGATTGTTCATAACCCGTAAAGCAACCTGTAGTTTTTGGGTCAAACAATTTGGCGCTGTCTGATCAGAGGCGGAGCCAAAATTTCAAATTTATGGGTTCGAGATTCTAGTTGTTTTAAGTTATTGGGTTTTGAATTAATAATGTATACATATTCAACAAATATAGGGTCTGAGCCAAAACTACCGGGTTCGGCTAAACCCGCTAGCAACACTATAGCTTCGCCCTGATTCTGGTTTAGAAAAATAAATATTCAATAACTAGGGAAGACTATTTGAAAATAGAGAGCATGTACACGGTAAAGAAAAATTAAAAGGGCGACAATAGAGTTCGGAAAATTGTTATTTAAATGAACAGATGTCACAAACATTTGAAAATGTTACATCAGGAACTTGAAAATGGTAAGAGTAGAAACGAGAGAAATGGTTGAAAAGCAAACAAAAGGTACCATCTTTCGGCTTCCAGGTAAACTGTAATCTTCATGAATTAACTATTAAACTATAAAGCAGAATATATATTATATCATTTTTATTATTTAAACATCTAAACATAAAGTTGTTCATACCAGGCTTAAAGCTAACTTTTACCCTACATTCATTCTATTTCTCTTCTTTCGTGAAGCCACCATTTTCCCTCTTAATTTATTTTAAAGAATATTTAGTACACATGGATTTGACTAGCTTGTTCCATTTGAAAGGCACTTGTAAGCTACACCAAGCTTACACCTAACTTAGACGCGAAATAGAGAAAACATAGTGATATTACAGTGAAATTGAACTAAGAAAAAGTGAGATGAAGTTTAACGGAAGAAATTTTCAGTGAGCTTTTTAAGGCACTAATTCACCAGAGCCAACAATCAAGTTTTCTATTTTCTGAAAATGAGTTTCAATTTATTTTGGAAGTTAATTATATAAGGTGGAATATTTTAAGGTGTTAGAAACAACTGTAATACACGCATTTATTTTTTATAATAATTTTTCTCAGATAGTCTACAAAGTGTCTAATTGGCACAAATGTGATTTAATTGAATGACCTGACAGGAACAACTCTATATTTTAAGTATAAAAGTGACAAAAAAAAAATTAAGAGTGAAATTATGTATTCTGCCAAACTATAATAAGCATTCTTTAACATCATTTTTTTTTTCATCGAACAGAAACTCTCGAACTCCCCTAGGCCTATTGTGTTTTGTTCTTTGCCGTCCTAAAGGTATAACTCTAACCCGAAATTCAAAATACAGAAAGAGAAGCCAGTGCGCATTGCTTACAAAATATACATGTATAAGGCATGCGCATTTTGGACTCTTGCTAGCAATATTCATCTACTCATGAATTGAGCAATGGAAAGCACTGATTGCAGCACCTGTGGAAGTTCATCACTCGCTGCAAACTTAATAGTTCGTCTCATCGGAACATTGTGGCCTGGGAAAAAGAAGAAGAAAAAATAGAATTTGCATTCAATGACGAAAGAAATAGCATCATGACTATGAAATTTCAGCATTCACTATAACATCCATCCAATTTGAGCGCCAACAACAATCATCCATAAACTGTATAGTATCTTACTCGCACTATGCTTGCACCACATAAACTGTATTCAAGACAAAATTTAACTCTTACATTTGTTCTGTTTGAACGATACATCCGAAATTACAATCTTAACTTTCCACAACTGCCAATCGCTACCGATAATTAAAGAACCCGGGAAGCATATATAAATTCCAAAACATGTTACAACAAACATCCTCGGCTTCTAATGATGTCTCAAGGGAATACAAGACTTCTCTAAACAGGGATAAGGCTCCAATTTGGACAAGGTCATACTCAATAATCATTGAGGACCTTCTTTAAAAAATTACATAACTTGATGAAAAAGGAAAAGGCCCGACTATGGTAAACCGAAAAGGTCATTTACCCTAAACAAAGTAAAAGTTGCTACTGAACCTATTCAAACATCTAAAATTAATCAGACCTCATCATTTCCATTTCCTAGTTACTGGAGAAAAAGAAACAAATTCTAGCTACTAATAGTGATGCCTAAGATACTTGCAAAGGCAATGGACGAGCGCAATTTACATGTAGGATAATCCAATTTTCACTAACAGGAGTTTGTCTCAAGCAGATTAACAACCATGGCTATCTACCTTTGCACTATCATTTCAAGCTCCGACTCATCTGAAGATATAGAAAATCTTACTTACCTAAGTAGCTTTGAGAATAACATCGTTTATGTCAACTACTAAAGACCTGTCACACAATGTTCATCTTATCTGCTAAGTAGAAAAACTTTGCGAAATGTAAACGCATTGGTACAGAGCACATTGGCACATTAGAGGAGCTTATTGCAGAAGAGACACTGCAACAATATCAGCAACCCTATTTAAACGAGAAATATTGCAATAAAAAAGATGATACACACAACAAGAATAAATGACATACAGCAGGAAACACTTCTATTAATGAGCACCAACCTATAAGTTTGAGAAAGAACTCGCAAGTTGTTTAACTTGTGCTTCAGTCCCATTCACCCAAGAGGAAATGAGATGATGAGCAATTGCAAAGGGTCCAGGGATAAACATAGGAGCAAGTTCCCCACTTTCCACATTGAAGTCGGAAGACAAGCTCTGTCCTCTTTCTACACCCTTGCACATTTGGTCCACTTTACCTGCGGCAGTCCTTTGTGCCTTCTTGTATTCAGCAAATGTCAGCGCATTTTTCACATCTTCTCTGCTGTGCCATTTAGCATCTAGATCACAGGTAGATTCACCGTCACAAAAAGAAAGAAAATGGCCAATGATAAATTCTAGAGTCCTACCATCCGAATTCTTTTCCAAGAGGCCCTGTTTACCACATCCCCACCCCAACCCCACCCAAAAAAAAAATGAGAGAGGGGGCTCTGTGGGAGGGGAATTTTCCTTCGAACCTTTTGAGAAGAAAATCAATCATAATAAAAGATATTTAAGTTACCTTCTAATTCCACCTTATCCACATTAATATCCAGCGATTTTGCATACGCAAAGAATCCCACCATAAGCTGGCACGGCATGCTGCTAGGTCCAACTGCAAAGAACCATACAGTTCGTCCATAATCACAAAAGGAAAAGAAAAAAGGCATGCAAGAAATATATAAATACACACAAAAAAAAAATTCAGTAACAACTACTAGTGAGAAAAAGGAAACCTCTAAAGACCCATTTCATGCAGCAACTTATTGGCGCAATCAGATCAACAATGTTTAAAAATTTAAGGAATGTTAATATGCATCTCCCGTTAACCCATGCATCAATATGCATCACACCTCCTCTAAGAAAGGGTATGGAAGAGATTAAGCCACTTTGTTCACAGAGGGAAGCAGGAACAACTGATGGAATATGGCATGTATGGCGAGACCAGACATTGGCCCGTCGCTGACAGCACCATGCAAAAAAAGATTATAAACTAATAGCAACTTTTGTCAACTTGTGTCAATTGTTAAAAAAGGGTACAATCAGACATGAAAATAACAACATTTGTATATTGATTGTAAAATTTATCATTAGTACTAAACTCATACTCCCTCCGTCCTAGTTTATGTAAGGGTGTTTGACTGGTACGAACTTTAAGAAATAAAGAATACTTTTGAAACTTGAGGTCTAAAATAAACCATAGAAAAGTGTGGCTAGAGATCATCACATTACGGTAAAAAGAGAATTTTCAAGTTGAATTGTTACTAAATATAGAAATGTGTCATTCTTTTTGGGACTAACTAAAAAAGAAAGAGTGTCGCATAAATTGGGATGGAGGGAATATATGGTTTGCATTTCCTAAAAAAATTCTTATATTGTGTGATTCACTTCTCTCTTTCCGTTTCAAGCTCCATGGACCTGGTCGCTTTTTAGCGCTTCCTTCGTAAGAATAACTGATTCCAGAATTACTTTACATCATAAAAAGCAATGTGTTTAAGATTATATAAAATAAGAAGTGCCAAAAAAATGCACGGGAACAGACACCGCATATCTGTTTCCAAGAACATTACCAGGCCATGGCTGAGAACTATGGTACACAACTTGTCCAACTTCAATACCAGTCTCCTCCCATGTTTCCCTTCTCACAGCCTCCTCCAAACTTTCTCCTGGCTAGTAACAAATTGAGAAAGTAATTAACATGTATTCAGAAAACAATTGTGAGTGACAGGATCGAAAATCAATGCCTGTGGGTTACCCAGGACAGCAAACCAACCCGGGAAAAAAAAAAGAAGCCGAAATACTATGCAGGAAATTGAAATACTCCCTCCATTCCATATTCTATGGCAATGCTTCCTTTTTTATTTCTTCCAACAAATTGATATAATTTCTTGTTTACGATAAGACATTGTCATTTGTAGACTACAAGATACTAAGATATTTTGGCTACGATACATATATTTAGCATGGGTCAAAAGTTTTGCCTTTTTTTTACTTGAACTCAGTACCGTGTCAAACATCATGATATGAGATGAAATAGAGGAAGTTAATAAAAATTGACCAAGGGCTAAAGTAAATAACTGAATGAGGTTCTAGTTGCTAAAATTTCTTTTTCACCACGGACAAAATCTATGGGGACCAAAACTTATGAATGCTACCTTTTACTAAATTAAGTAATTACATAAATGAGTAATACAAACTATGGGTAGCATGAAAATCTTTGGCATGCATACTTTTGCTGCTCTAGGCCTTAAAATCAAAAGTACGCGACATACCTCCATGAAACCAGCTAGACAACTCCACATGCGAGGTACAAATCTCGACTGCCTACTTAATAGCACTCGGTCATTCTCTTTATCAATAACTAACATAATGACAACCTGTTGCAAGAGCAAGATGCCAAAAGAAAGTTAGGATTCTCATGTAGCATTTCAATATGTAATTCCCACAACCTCTTCCACCAAACAAAGAAAAACAAGTAAACCAAACAAGAGTGCAACCACAATCAACATAATTAATCAGAGAGAAGAAAATGATTGACATACTGGATCAACTCGAGGATAAATTTTCTTCTTGCACAACTCATTAGAGCATTGTTTCCGTCTCCCAGCATCAATTAAATTGTTCTTACCTCCACAAAATCCACAAAAACGTGATACCATATGCCATTCTAGTAATGATCTGGCCTGGTACCAAAGCCAAAAAAGTAAAATATAGCATTAGTCAAACACGGTCACCAATTTTTAGAAGTATACTAATAACTAACAACTAAAGCAGAATGCTAATCAGTACTCAATATTTGGATATGCACAGCTCAACAATGACTGTGATGTGGCAACTGTAACCCGAATTCATTTGCCATCTATCAGAAGAAGAAAAAAAATGGTAGGGGTGTACATAGGTCGGGTTGGTTCGGATTTTATAATTACCAAACCAAACCACTTGTATCGGGTTATTAAATCTAAAGATCAAACCAAACCAATAAACTCGGGTTTTTCACTCTCGATTTTTCTCGGGTTTTTTCGGGTTTATGGGTTTTTCGGGTTTTTTCCGGTAAAATCACCGTAGAACAAAACGTATAAATTGTGCTCAAAATTATTTCCTTAATCCTAGCAAGATACAACTATACAAAGTATTTTTCAAGAAAATAATACAAAATATGAGAAGTATCATGGCATTATCCTAAAATATTCAACAATAAAGACAATAAAATTATGTAATATAAATATTGCTAATTAAAAAGCTATAATAAAAATAAACATAATCTAAAATTAATACGTCATGATAAAATAAGTAGACTAATAAGGGAGTGTCAATTACATGACTAAACGCTAAAAATAAAAAATAAAAATATGTTATGCATTTTTATCCAAATTATTGTAAAATAAAATATAAATATTAAATACATTCTCGTTCATAGTATTGAATTAAATGTCTTTTGTTAGCATTAGTACTGATTTGATATCGGTTTAGGCTTTTGTTAGCATTATTTAGTTTACTTGTTAATAGCTATAAAACTTATTGGAACATTCAAAAGTTCTAAGTCCAATCTTAAAGATAAAATTATGAATTTTTTTAAGAAATATTTATAAATTACATCACAATAAGTATATTTATATATTAAATATATCTAATATTTTTATATTTGTAATGTCGGGTTGGTTTAGTTTCGGTTTGACTTTCTTTAGTTAAAACCAAACCAAACCAATTATGGTCGGGTTTTTTCCCCACACCAAACCAAATCAAACCAAACCACAGTCGGATTTTTTTCTCGGTTTGACTCGGATTATCGGGTTGGTGCGGTTTGTCGGTTTCCTTTGTACACCCCTACTAGATGGTACTATCAGGACTCTAGGACGCGTCACACCATGTCTGCACTACCTGAAACAACCAACCCTTAGAGCACTCTAAATATGACTATGGTATCTAACTTCTAAAAATTATTTTTCAACACAACTTTAAAAATTCTTTTTTCAAGTTTCAATCAAATTTATATCCAAACGCTAGCTTAAGATACTAAAGGTTATAGGGATTGGTTGGGGGGAGGGTGTTATCCCAGTATAAAATTCGGGAACAAATTTGTCTAGTGTTTGATTATGGGTATTGGCTAAAACCAGGATAAATTTATGCCAAAATCTTGGGAATATCCATCGCATATAGGAGGTTTGATTATAATCCTGGATAACCTTGTCTTGAACCAAACGACCCCTAAATTTGAAATGCACATTTACAATGTGACATTAACTGCATAATAACCAGGATGGTTTTAGGCCGTGCCCTTTGGGTCGGCCAGGCTCATGCGATGCCGGTATCAATGAGGAATGTCTTTTACCTTATCAAAAAAAAAAAAAAAAAACCAGGTTTGCAGTTCTAGATAGAGATTATTTAAGATCATTTTAGAAGCCACTCTAAGCCTAGTTACCACATCTTTTGCACCTACAAGCAGTGTTGACGAAAGCGGTTGCTTTCTCGCTTTAAGCGAGAAGCGAAGCGAGGCGACTGGTCAGGCGCTCCAAGGGTTGGAAGCGGCGCAGGTAAGATAAAGTGTGCGCTTCAACCCTAAATGTGTGAAGCGAAAGAAGCGAGTGAAGCGATGGAAGCGTGCGCTTCTTGAAATTAACAGCCCTATTTCACTTAAAAAACACAAAAGGGTCAGCACTAATGCAGTAACCTGTAGGGTTTTGAAGCAGCAGTCTTTCTTCTGTTTCTTCAACCAGTCTTTCTTCTTCTTCTTCAACATTACAACAAAGAAGCTAGAGTTTTTCTTCTTCTTATTCTTCAAGATTAAGACAAAAAGAGGACAACTTTCAAGTTTCAAGACTAGAAAGGTATGTTTTTATTTTCATTCAATCTTCTTCTTCTTTTTTTTCTTTTTCTTTTTCTTTCTAAACGTCCAAATAGCGCTGAAATGCTGGCAAATTGTTTCTAGAAATTTTTTGCCCTGTTTCTGCCCAAAATCTTGCCAAATTTCTGCCAAAGTATATATTTTTTATTATTATTTCGTATTACCTTTCTTATGTGTTATGTAGTTGATATTTTAATGGCGCCAAAAGAAGATAGGAAAGACCCGGCTTGCGCTTACTCGGTAAGAGCTAGCGAGACCAACAAGATGGCCATTAGATGTCTTTTTTGTAATAAGATTACAAATGGAGGAATCTATCGTCAAAAAGCGCATCTAATCGGTGGTGATCCAAATGTCGCATCTAATCGGTGGTGATCCAAATGTCCTAAAGTTCCGGGGCATGTGAAGGAAGAATTGGAAGCATACCTTCAAAAAAAGAAAGAGTTAAAGAGTCAAATGATGCATGAACAAGAACTTTATAATCTTGATGATGATGATGAAACAGAAGAAGGTGACGATGCTTCGTCGCTTCCACAAAAGCGGGGAAGGATGCTTCCACCAATGTCTTCTAGTTGTGGATCCCGATCTACTGGCAAGACCAAAGGTCCTATGAATTGTTATTTCCCGCAAAAATCTCGAGATAAGGGAGGAAAAAGTGGTAATCCTCAAGTTGATGCAAAAAAGATTTTGAGGGACCGTGCAGTTACTTGCTTTACCCGGTGGATGTATGATGTTGGTCTTCCTTTAAATTGTGTTAATTATAATGACACTTTAGTTGCTTTTATTGAGGCCGTAGGCCAATATGGCCCAGGAATGAAGCCTCCAACTTATTATGAAGTTAGTGGGCCATATTTACAAAAAGAGGTGTCAGGGGTGAACAAAATCGTGGAGGAGCACAAAGTAGAATGGGGCAAGTATGGTTGTTCTATTATGATGGATAAATGGACAGCGAGAAATGGAAAAATGATCATCAATATCTTGGTTAATTCTCCTAAAGGAAGCCTGTTTCTTGAGTCCGTTGACGCAAGCGACTCTTCAAATGATTCAACAAAAATGTACTCCTTGTTCAAGAGTGCAGTAAACTCTATTGGAGCAGAAAATGTTATTCAAGTTGTCACGGACAACGCCAGTGAAAATATTAAAGCTGGTGATTTGATGTTTGCTGCATACCCGCATATCTATTGGACTCCTTGTGCAGCACATTCTGTTAATTTGATCTTTGGTGATATTTTCAAGGAAAGACCCTTCAGTACTGTCTTTAATCAGGCAGTTACAGTGTATTCATATATTGTTCAAAGGCCTTTATTATTGAACATGATGAAGAGATTCACTCAACAAAGAAGCTTGGCGAAACCTGCAAAGACAAGATTTGCTACTGCTTTTTTGACTTTGGCTAGGATGTACGAGCAAAAAGGCAATTTGAAGAAGTTGTTTGTTTCAGAAGAGTACAGTAGCAGTGCCTATGGAAGGGGAGCTCGAGGGAGAGAATCTGCAGATATTATACTTTCTACTTCATTCTGGAACAATGTGGTTCATGCATTGAAGATTGGTGGTCCTTTAGTTAAAGTGCTTCGTTTGATGGATGGGGAGAAAAGGCCACCGATGGACTACTTGTACGAAGCAATTGATAGGGCAAAGGAGGCTATTCGAGACTCTTTTAGTGATCAAAGAAAATATAAAAGAGTCTTTGAGATCATAGATAAAAGGTGGGATAGTAAGCTTCATAGCCCTTTGCATGCAGCTGGACTTGTATTGAACCCGGAACTGTTTTATGCCAATGAAGAGAAGATTTTAGGAGATGAACCTTTGTGGACTGGATACTATGAATGCATTGAGAAGTTGGTACCTGAAGAATCCATGCAAGATAAAATCACAGAGCAATTTAGTATTTATAGAATGCTGAACAACTTTTTGGAAAAAACATGGCCATTAGACAAAGAACGACAAAGTCACCAGGTGATCGAGTGCTTATATGTTGTTTTATAGTTAATAAGTTATTTCTTTATTAATATTATGTTTTGAAAATTTGTTCTACTTCTACAGTTGAATGGTGGAAGCAATTTGGTCATTCCACTCCAGATTTACAAAAGTTTGCAATCAAGGTTCTAAGTCTAACATGTAGCTGATGCGGGTGTGAAAGGAATTGGAGCGTGTATGAGCATGTAAGAACTAATAAGAAAGATTTAGTATATTGAGATAATTAAATTATATCTCAATTGGCCAAATCTTACTAATTATTTATTATTTGCAAATTCATACCAAAAAGAGGAACAAACTAACCTTGAAGCGTCTCAATGATCTAGTCTTCATTAAGTACAATAGAACATTGAGGGGTCGTTATAACGCTTGCGATGAAATTGATCCAATTAGTTTGGACAACATCGATGATGCTAATGAATGGCTAACGGGAGTCCCGGAAGATTATGCTGATGAAGAAGTATTTGATAATACTCCCGGTGATGTTGCGGAGGTGCGTGGAATTGGGAGAGGATTTATAGTTCGAGGGGGTCCAGGGGGAGTACCTCAACTTCAAGTTCACCGAGGAAGGGAAAAGAGGCAGCTACTTTGTCCCTAGTTGATGAAGAAGATGAAATTGGAGAAGATGATGAGCAATACAATAATGATATTGGAATACAAGAGTTTGACAATTTTGTAGAAGAATATGATGTTCATTTTGTGGTTTCATTGATGTTGCTCTTGGCAATCTTGAAGAATATGATGTGTTTTTGTGCTTTAATTGATGCTACTATTTAATTTTTTAATTCAAGTATTGAACATTTGTTTACAATTACATTTGTTGTCTAGGACATATTTAATTTAATTTTTTTTGTTTTTAAATTCCGCTTCACTTCAAAAAAGCAGGCACTTCGCTTCTCGCTTTTCGTTTTTCGTGAAATAGGGGTTGTCGCTTTTTCTCGCTTCACGCTATTTTGAACACTGCCTAGAAGAATCTACATATCTAAATACAGATAAAATGAGCTACCTGAAAAAGATACATGTGTTTAAATACCAGCAGGCAGTGGCTAGTTGATGAAACTGCTTCAACTACCTTAATATGTCTCACATACCTACTAATCACAATGCAGGCCACTAGAACAGCTATAGGTGATCCAATTCAAGGAGAAATGATACAAGAATGGATTTTTCAGAAATTCTATCGAAAAAGAGAGGTAAAAGGCATATACATACATGACCAGCAATGGCAAGTTGAGCCATGGCTGAAGCATTTTCCCAATCAGAGGCAACCATGAGAGTCCTGAGTTCAACAAAGCAAAATTGCCTAGCACCCAATTCATTTACCAATCGACTACCAGCCTCTGTGACATCAATAGCCCAGTACACAACATAAATACCATCACCATCACTCTCAGAATCCGAACCTAAGTAAACCAAAGAATCTTCACTCAAATTAACCTCAGAAGAATTCTCCAAGAATGCGTTACAATCGTTAAAACTCAACCAAGCCAAGTGCCAATTAGGCTCAGTTGAATTCTTGAGTGAGCCGGCTAAAGGCCTTCCCTTTCTGAAAGGCAAGATCTTGAAACTAGGGGAAGGGTTATCTACATGTCCTTTTAAAAGAAGGGTTTTAAGGGTGTGAAGAGCAGAGGCTGGTGAAAATGGATCACTTGGTTTAGGGGTTTTTAGCTTAATGGGGTTGCCTGCAAAGGCATGAGTCTTGAACAAATTCATGGACAAGTGTGGGTGAGTGTGTAGTAGTAGTAATCTTGGGTTTTTGGAGAGGGAGACAAATTGGGAAGAATTTGAGAAGGAAAGCCGAAAGATCATTGCTTCAACAACCTATCATTGGTGTTTCCTGAACAAAGGAAGATTCGGTGGTGAGTCGATGAGGTTGGTGTATGACACGTTGACATCTGTACTTTTGGCTCCCTCCTATTGTGTCCCCTGCGCCACCACGTTGTCTTGTACTTGGCCACAATTTCATTTGTACACCTTGGACTCTTCTCCCCAAGGTGCTTTTCTTGTATTTATTTTTGGTGCGTACTCATATTAATTAGAATTTCAGATTATTTTATTAATATTTGTAAGCTTAAACTCAAAATTTCTAATTAACGGTGAAGAAATCTCAATGAATCTTAATTCGGTGTTTGCTGTGAGGCTTTTTTAATTTCTTATACTTTCAGTATGAGTAATACCTCATTAGTTACCTCAAAAACAGTGTGTAATCTTTTTTGGTTAAAATATTATGTTATAGCCAGTTTTCACACTGGTCAATAAAAAATAGTCAGCACTTATCAAGTCAATGAAAAATAGTCATTATTTTATTGCAACACGGAGCGGTCCAGTGTAATATACGGGAGTTCTGATGCATTTGTGTACGAACTCCAGCATATTATGCTGGACCGGTATACTTTGCTAACTCCTGTAAATTTTACAGGAGACTGGAGCATCAGTGCTCTAAACTCGAGTATATTATACTGGACAATTATACTTGCTGGAACTCCCGTAAAATTTACGGGAGTTCCAGCATAATTATGCTTGAACTCCCGTAAAATTTGCGGGAGTTCCAGCATAGTTGTCCTGTTCAAGCATACTTATGCTGGAACTACTATAAAATTTGCGAGCATATTTTTTCGGATTTTGAATAGTGTTTTTGCTGATTTAAAGTGGCTAAATTTTGATAACTTTTGAAACTTGATTATTTTTCAACGGCCAATGATAAATCTGGCTATTTTTTGAATTTCTCACTCTTTTTTGTGATTTTTATGTAATTTTCACCTCTCTAACATAGAGTTGCTAAATCAAAACACCCATCGGACTTTTAATTTATTGGGTGCTCGAACTCCCTTAACCTGAAATGTAGGTCCGCCCCTTGGATTAGTTAGGTATCCATTCATATATAGTGCATTACTACCCATCAAAGTCTTATAACACCATTGGTACGTTGGATTCGTGGCGTGAAACACATAAATGTCACAAAAATATGATTAACTCTTATAAGCACATGCCAATATTGGTACCTTCTATAATCAAATATGGAAACTGTAGAGAGTAATGGTTGCTGTCCCAGTGTTAAATTCTTCATAAAATATCCACAATTAGCCCACTTGACATCACTACTTGATGAATGGAAATCAGAACTTTATGCTTTAGGTAGGGGACCTCTCAATCCAACAAGGCACTTGACAACCTGCCTTTATTCAACAATTGAACGTGTCACTTAATATGTAAATCGTGTGGGGATGAATATAACTATATATAAAGGACCATGCAAAGAGTTTTGTAATGCTTAATTATATTGTAGTAATTATCTTGTTAGCTTGCCAACTAAAAGGGTTTGCAATCGTTCGTTATATTGTAACTATCTTGTTAGCTTGCCAACTAAAAGAGTTTGCTCTTCCAAGTATGTTCGTGTATTTGCTATTTATGACTTCATATACTAAAGTATGTTTCCTATAAATCAAGATACTTTCAAACATTTTTTGGTAATACATAACCCCTTAGAATAATGTATGTACCGTAACTTTGTTGCCCCTACTTTATTTCTTTTTTACTTAGGTTTATATACTTAAATTATTAAATGTATTAAACTTTGTGTCACGACCCAAACTGGAGGACCATGACTAGCACCCGACCATACTTGCCGAGCACCAACGTACATTTTATCTAACCTTCTTTATTATCTTTTAGGGCTAACGAGACCAATATAAATGGTAGACATGGATCATGAACAACCAACAATAAAATATGATTGCATGAACCTACATAACATGGGATGACCGGACAATCAAGAAACTATATACATATGGTACAAGCTACCACGCTAAAATGAAAGACTATACAACAAAAACTAGCCGACAAGGCATACCAAACTATACATGAGTCGACACTTGTCTACGAGCCTCTAAAGGAACATAAGTGCTGCAACATAGCCGGAACAGGGCCCCGACATACCCATAATGTCTATAACAAAAATGCATACCAAGACCAAGGCAAGTCCGGAGAAGGGATCTCGCCAATCACCGCTGAACTGGACAACCTACTGTGATGGGGGAGCTGCACCTGCCTGTCTATCAGGACCTGCAGCACGACATGCAGCGTCCACGAATAAAAGGACGTCAGTACGAATAAAGTACTGAGTATGTAAGGCAGCGAACCATAAATACGAACAGTAATGTAAGCAGGGATAGAGAATATACAACCTGTAACATCTGAGTACCTCTGAGGGCTACTGACATGAAATACATGATACATATGTATAAATACATAATCTTTTAAAACATACGCCTCTGTGGGCATCATCATCATCATATCGTACCCGGCCGTAATAGGCTCGGTAAAAACATACCCGGCCATTATAAGGCTCGGTAGAATCGTACCCGTCCACGTGGAGCTCGGTAAAACCCAACTGATCAGTGGTTGCACAATAGGTGCCGTACCCGGCCGACTATAGCGCGGCTCGGTAGAGTAAAATAGATACATATATATAATGCATGCTCGACTCATGGAAACACCTTGTAGACCTTTCGGAGTGACGTAAGGTCGGTATCCTATGTACACCTTATTAGGACTAACTCTTCACTATGAACCTTATAGGAATCAGGAAGTACCAACAAGATTGATAACATAAGAATAAGAGAAGCAACATCAACATCAATTGTTCCATAAGAGGGAAAACAATGTAAGTACTGCTTAGCTTCTAAGAATAGAGTATCTTTGGAAGCTCGTTCATTACATTATGTACAATCGAAGTCGTGCAAAAGAAGGAAAGGGATAGCCGCACATACCTTGTATATACTGCCACAACCTCAAGCTATGCAAACGTCACGACTCCTTAGTTTACAATAGGAGAAATGACACTATCGTTAACGTTTAAGCGTCGCAACTATTATGTACCAACTATTTTGTGATGAAACGGACAGCACCTCCCCTATATATATGACTTCACACCATTCAAAACAATCACCAAACAGCCTAAACAACATCAATAATAAACATATTGAGCCTCCCAAAACTGTCCACACACAACCTAATCACATCATACATATGACGGCCACTATAGTCGTACCAAATGACCCAAAAATATTACGAAGAACTAGCAGACCACAACCCAACATATATATGGTGTTTCTCCACACCCTTCCTCCTCCAAAACTCCACAAAATAGTAATATAAAACACAGTCCAACAGCAACACAAAACAGTCCACAAAACAGTCCGCTACAAGTGAATAACTTGAACTCACGGCTTCCAATCATCATCCCGTGAGTTCTTACATGTATATAACGAATTACCATGAATTCACAGCAGAATAAATGTATGAAATATAGCAGTAAACTCACCTTAATTGTTGGATAACTCATCCTTTAACTTGGTTCTTCAAACTCTAGTGTTTACCCCCAATTTGAACTTGTAAGAGAGGGAAAATCAATTGGGGTTTGTGGATAATTTTTGGGAGGAAGTTTGCAGGGTTTTAGGTCTGGTTATTTGTGAAATATAAAGAGGATATATTGCAGAAGATAAGCCTTTTAATGGGCTCCTTTTCTGACCCGAAATTCCCTCTTTTGGGCCGACATTTAACCAAGTAGCTGACCCACCCACTTGCACCTAGCAGCTTGTGCAGTCTCACGAAAATGTCTATATCTCACTATTCCAATGTCGTATTGATAAACCGTTTAATGCGTTGGAAACTAGACTCATAGATCTTCAATTTGGTGGGTAGATCACCCCGTAATTCCAAGTATATTGGGAGAAAGACTTAATAACATTTGACCTAAAGTTTAGGTAAAACTATGAACCTAAGTTGCAACAACTTTTGTCGACTTTTGTTTCATAACTCGTTTGACTTCAAGACTTATGATACGGATATTATATGATTCAAATACCTTAAATCATGACCTCCTAAGTATACTAAGCATCTATAGGTTTATCCAAAAGTACGAGTTATAGCATCCTTGATTCGTTTAACTTCTAATACTTGTTAATCACCCTTATGCACCCTTGTATCACTTAAGATTAGTCGGATTAACTTCTTATCATCTCAAGGATAATTCCTTCTTGGATTTGTGTTATCTAACTTATGGCATGAACTAACGTGTGTGGATATGGGTTGTAAGACTTTGAGCCCTTCAAAAATGCTTGAGAAGTTGTGAATGATGATGATGTCTGTATGGGGGCGAATCGGGGGTAAGATGAGGCAAGCATGTATACACGTACGGTCGACTCGGATGTAATAAGGGTCGGGCATGCCTCCTTACGTGGCCACTAACACTGGGTGACGTCCTCCTTCGTGTCCACACGGCGAAACGTCCTTATCCATAGTAGCGTATCAGCAAGCTAGTCCGAGTAGACGTCCCCGACTCCCCCTCTACTGTTTTTTCGTTGTAACAACAATAGTTTTGGGGCGATGTAATATGCCGGCGAGTGGGTCATTCTTCTATACAAGGGAGGGTCCCCCTCATTTGAAACACAAGTATTATTGATTATTAATAATACAACTCTCTCTCTCTCTCTCTACCATTATTCTCTCTATTGTTATCTCTTTATTGCTTACTTGCTCAAACACTTGATTAAGCTTCATCTTTTTCTTATAAGAAAAACATATACACTAATCCAAAGATCGATCTTAAAGATATATTACCATTGATTCTGATTTACCCTTCATTTATTCATTGATTGTTCATAACCCGTAAAGCAACCTGTAGTTTTTGGGTCAAACAATTTGGCGCTGTCTGATCAGAGGCGGAGCCAAAATTTCAAATTTATGGGTTCGAGATTCTAGTTGTTTTAAGTTATTGGGTTTTGAATTAATAATGTATACATATTCAACAAATATAGGGTCTGAGCCAAAACTACCGGGTTCGGCTAAACCCGCTAGCAACACTATAGCTTCGCCTGATTCTGGTTTAGAAAAATAAATATTCAATAACTAGGGAAGACTATTTGAAAATAGAGAGCATGTACACGGTAAAGAAAAATTAAAAGGGCGACAATAGAGTTCGGAAAATTGTTATTTAAATGAACAGATGTCACAAACATTTGAAAATGTTACATCAGGAACTTGAAAATGGTAAGAGTAGAAACGAGAGAAATGGTTGAAAAGCAAACAAAAGGTACCATCTTTCGGCTTCCAGGTAAACTGTAATCTTCATGAATTAACTATTAAACTATAAAGCAGAATATATATTATATCATTTTTATTATTTAAACATCTAAACATAAAGTTGTTCATACCAGGCTTAAAGCTAACTTTTACCCTACATTCATTCTATTTCTCTTCTTTCGTGAAGCCACCATTTTCCCTCTTAATTTATTTTAAAGAATATTTAGTACACATGGATTTGACTAGCTTGTTCCATTTGAAAGGCACTTGTAAGCTACACCAAGCTTACACCTAACTTAGACGCGAAATAGAGAAAACATAGTGATATTACAGTGAAATTGAACTAAGAAAAAGTGAGATGAAGTTTAACGGAAGAAATTTTCAGTGAGCTTTTTAAGGCACTAATTCACCAGAGCCAACAATCAAGTTTTCTATTTTCTGAAAATGAGTTTCAATTTATTTTGGAAGTTAATTATATAAGGTGGAATATTTTAAGGTGTTAGAAACAACTGTAATACACGCATTTATTAACAACTCTATATTTTAAGTATAAAAGTGACAAAAAAAAAATTAAGAGTGAAATTATGTATTCTGCCAAACTATAATAAGCATTCTTTAACATCATTTTTTTTTTCATCGAACAGAAACTCTCGAACTCCCCTAGGCCTATTGTGTTTTGTTCTTTGCCGTCCTAAAGGTATAACTCTAACCCGAAATTCAAAATACAGAAAGAGAAGCCAGTGCGCATTGCTTACAAAATATACATGTATAAGGCATGCGCATTTTGGACTCTTGCTAGCAATATTCATCTACTCATGAATTGAGCAATGGAAAGCACTGATTGCAGCACCTGTGGAAGTTCATCACTCGCTGCAAACTTAATAGTTCGTCTCATCGGAACATTGTGGCCTGGGAAAAAGAAGAAGAAAAAATAGAATTTGCATTCAATGACGAAAGAAATAGCATCATGACTATGAAATTTCAGCATTCACTATAACATCCATCCAATTTGAGCGCCAACAACAATCATCCATAAACTGTATAGTATCTTACTCGCACTATGCTTGCACCACATAAACTGTATTCAAGACAAAATTTAACTCTTACATTTGTTCTGTTTGAACGATACATCCGAAATTACAATCTTAACTTTCCACAACTGCCAATCGCTACCGATAATTAAAGAACCCGGGAAGCATATATAAATTCCAAAACATGTTACAACAAACATCCTCGGCTTCTAATGATGTCTCAAGGGAATACAAGACTTCTCTAAACAGGGATAAGGCTCCAATTTGGACAAGGTCATACTCAATAATCATTGAGGACCTTCTTTAAAAAATTACATAACTTGATGAAAAAGGAAAAGGCCCGACTATGGTAAACCGAAAAGGTCATTTACCCTAAACAAAGTAAAAGTTGCTACTGAACCTATTCAAACATCTAAAATTAATCAGACCTCATCATTTCCATTTCCTAGTTACTGGAGAAAAAGAAACAAATTCTAGCTACTAATAGTGATGCCTAAGATACTTGCAAAGGCAATGGACGAGCGCAATTTACATGTAGGATAATCCAATTTTCACTAACAGGAGTTTGTCTCAAGCAGATTAACAACCATGGCTATCTACCTTTGCACTATCATTTCAAGCTCCGACTCATCTGAAGATATAGAAAATCTTACTTACCTAAGTAGCTTTGAGAATAACATCGTTTATGTCAACTACTAAAGACCTGTCACACAATGTTCATCTTATCTGCTAAGTAGAAAAACTTTGCGAAATGTAAACGCATTGGTACAGAGCACATTGGCACATTAGAGGAGCTTATTGCAGAAGAGACACTGCAACAATATCAGCAACCCTATTTAAACGAGAAATATTGCAATAAAAAAGATGATACACACAACAAGAATAAATGACATACAGCAGGAAACACTTCTATTAATGAGCACCAACCTATAAGTTTGAGAAAGAACTCGCAAGTTGTTTAACTTGTGCTTCAGTCCCATTCACCCAAGAGGAAATGAGATGATGAGCAATTGCAAAGGGTCCAGGGATAAACATAGGAGCAAGTTCCCCACTTTCCACATTGAAGTCGGAAGACAAGCTCTGTCCTCTTTCTACACCCTTGCACATTTGGTCCACTTTACCTGCGGCAGTCCTTTGTGCCTTCTTGTATTCAGCAAATGTCAGCGCATTTTTCACATCTTCTCTGCTGTGCCATTTAGCATCTAGATCACAGGTAGATTCACCGTCACAAAAAGAAAGAAAATGGCCAATGATAAATTCTAGAGTCCTACCATCCGAATTCTTTTCCAAGAGGCCCTGTTTACCACATCCCCACCCCAACCCCACCCAAAAAAAAAATGAGAGAGGGGGCTCTGTGGGAGGGGAATTTTCCTTCGAACCTTTTGAGAAGAAAATCAATCATAATAAAAGATATTTAAGTTACCTTCTAATTCCACCTTATCCACATTAATATCCAGCGATTTTGCATACGCAAAGAATCCCACCATAAGCTGGCACGGCATGCTGCTAGGTCCAACTGCAAAGAACCATACAGTTCGTCCATAATCACAAAAGGAAAAGAAAAAAGGCATGCAAGAAATATATAAATACACACAAAAAAAAAATTCAGTAACAACTACTAGTGAGAAAAAGGAAACCTCTAAAGACCCATTTCATGCAGCAACTTATTGGCGCAATCAGATCAACAATGTTTAAAAATTTAAGGAATGTTAATATGCATCTCCCGTTAACCCATGCATCAATATGCATCACACCTCCTCTAAGAAAGGGTATGGAAGAGATTAAGCCACTTTGTTCACAGAGGGAAGCAGGAACAACTGATGGAATATGGCATGTATGGCGAGACCAGACATTGGCCCGTCGCTGACAGCACCATGCAAAAAAAGATTATAAACTAATAGCAACTTTTGTCAACTTGTGTCAATTGTTAAAAAAGGGTACAATCAGACATGAAAATAACAACATTTGTATATTGATTGTAAAATTTATCATTAGTACTAAACTCATACTCCCTCCGTCCTAGTTTATGTAAGGGTGTTTGACTGGTACGAACTTTAAGAAATAAAGAATACTTTTGAAACTTGAGGTCTAAAATAAACCATAGAAAAGTGTGGCTAGAGATCATCACATTACGGTAAAAAGAGAATTTTCAAGTTGAATTGTTACTAAATATAGAAATGTGTCATTCTTTTTGGGACTAACTAAAAAAGAAAGAGTGTCGCATAAATTGGGATGGAGGGAATATATGGTTTGCATTTCCTAAAAAAATTCTTATATTGTGTGATTCACTTCTCTCTTTCCGTTTCAAGCTCCATGGACCTGGTCGCTTTTTAGCGCTTCCTTCGTAAGAATAACTGATTCCAGAATTACTTTACATCATAAAAAGCAATGTGTTTAAGATTATATAAAATAAGAAGTGCCAAAAAAATGCACGGGAACAGACACCGCATATCTGTTTCCAAGAACATTACCAGGCCATGGCTGAGAACTATGGTACACAACTTGTCCAACTTCAATACCAGTCTCCTCCCATGTTTCCCTTCTCACAGCCTCCTCCAAACTTTCTCCTGGCTAGTAACAAATTGAGAAAGTAATTAACATGTATTCAGAAAACAATTGTGAGTGACAGGATCGAAAATCAATGCCTGTGGGTTACCCAGGACAGCAAACCAACCCGGGAAAAAAAAAAGAAGCCGAAATACTATGCAGGAAATTGAAATACTCCCTCCATTCCATATTCTATGGCAATGCTTCCTTTTTTATTTCTTCCAACAAATTGATATAATTTCTTGTTTACGATAAGACATTGTCATTTGTAGACTACAAGATACTAAGATATTTTGGCTACGATACATATATTTAGCATGGGTCAAAAGTTTTGCCTTTTTTTTACTTGAACTCAGTACCGTGTCAAACATCATGATATGAGATGAAATAGAGGAAGTTAATAAAAATTGACCAAGGGCTAAAGTAAATAACTGAATGAGGTTCTAGTTGCTAAAATTTCTTTTTCACCACGGACAAAATCTATGGGGACCAAAACTTATGAATGCTACCTTTTACTAAATTAAGTAATTACATAAATGAGTAATACAAACTATGGGTAGCATGAAAATCTTTGGCATGCATACTTTTGCTGCTCTAGGCCTTAAAATCAAAAGTACGCGACATACCTCCATGAAACCAGCTAGACAACTCCACATGCGAGGTACAAATCTCGACTGCCTACTTAATAGCACTCGGTCATTCTCTTTATCAATAACTAACATAATGACAACCTGTTGCAAGAGCAAGATGCCAAAAGAAAGTTAGGATTCTCATGTAGCATTTCAATATGTAATTCCCACAACCTCTTCCACCAAACAAAGAAAAACAAGTAAACCAAACAAGAGTGCAACCACAATCAACATAATTAATCAGAGAGAAGAAAATGATTGACATACTGGATCAACTCGAGGATAAATTTTCTTCTTGCACAACTCATTAGAGCATTGTTTCCGTCTCCCAGCATCAATTAAATTGTTCTTACCTCCACAAAATCCACAAAAACGTGATACCGTATGCCATTCTAGTAATGATCTGGCCTGGTACCAAAGCCAAAAAAGTAAAATATATCATTAGTCAAACACGGTCACCAATTTTTAGAAGTATACTAATAACTAACAACTAAAGCAGAATGCTAATCAGTACTCAATATTTGGATATGCACAGCTCAACAATGACTGTGATGTGGCAACTGTAACCCGAATTCATTTGCCATCTATCAGAAGAAGAAAAAAAATGGTAGGGGTGTACATAGGTCGGGTTGGTTCGGATTTTATAATTACCAAACCAAACCACTTGTATCGGGTTATTAAATCTAAAGATCAAACCAAACCAATAAACTCGGGTTTTTCACTCTCGATTTTTCTCGGGTTTTTTCGGGTTTATGGGTTTTTCGGGTTTTTTCCGGTAAAATCACCGTAGAACAAAACGTATAAATTGTGCTCAAAATTATTTCCTTAATCCTAGCAAGATACAACTATACAAAGTATTTTTCAAGAAAATAATACAAAATATGAGAAGTATCATGGCATTATCCTAAAATATTCAACAATAAAGACAATAAAATTATGTAATATAAATATTGCTAATTAAAAAGCTATAATAAAAATAAACATAATCTAAAATTAATACGTCATGATAAAATAAGTAGACTAATAAGGGAGTGTCAATTACATGACTAAACTCTAAAAATAAAAAATAAAAATATGTTATGCATTTTTATCCAAATTATTGTAAAATAAAATATAAATATTAAATACATTCTCGTTCATAGTATTGAATTAAATGTCTTTTGTTAGCATTAGTACTGATTTGATATCGGTTTAGGCTTTTGTTAGCATTATTTAGTTTACTTGTTAATAGCTATAAAACTTATTGGAACATTCAAAAGTTCTAAGTCCAATCTTAAAGATAAAATTATGAATTTTTTTAAGAAATATTTATAAATTACATCACAATAAGTATATTTATATATTAAATATATCTAATATTTCTATATTTGTAATGTCGGGTTGGTTTAGTTTCGGTTTGACTTTCTTTAGTTAAAACCAAACCAAACCAATTATGGTCGGGTTTTTTCCCCACACCAAACCAAATCAAACCAAACCACAGTCGGATTTTTTTCTCGGTTTGACTCGGATTATCGGGTTGGTGCGGTTTGTCGGTTTCCTTTGTACACCCCTACTAGATGGTACTATCAGGACTCTAGGACGCGTCACACCATGTCTGCACTACCTGAAACAACCAACCCTTAGAGCACTCTAAATATGACTATGGTATCTAACTTCTAAAAATTATTTTTCAACACAACTTTAAAAATTCTTTTTTCAAGTTTCAATCAAATTTATATCCAAACGCTAGCTTAAGATACTAAAGGTTATAGGGATTGGTTGGGGGGAGGGTGTTATCCCAGTATAAAATTCGGGAACAAATTTGTCTAGTGTTTGATTATGGGTATTGGCTAAAACCAGGATAAATTTATGCCAAAATCTTGGGAATATCCATCGCATATAGGAGGTTTGATTATAATCCTGGATAACCTTGTCTTGAACCAAACGACCCCTAAATTTGAAATGCACATTTACAATGTGACATTAACTGCATAATAACCAGGATGGTTTTAGGCCGTGCCCTTTGGGTCGGCCAGGCTCATGCGATGCCGGTATCAATGAGGAATGTCTTTTACCTTATCAAAAAAAAAAAAAAAAAACCAGGTTTGCAGTTCTAGATAGAGATTATTTAAGATCATTTTAGAAGCCACTCTAAGCCTAGTTACCACATCTTTTGCACCTACAAGCAGTGTTGACGAAAGCGGTTGCTTTCTCGCTTTAAGCGAGAAGCGAAGCGAGGCGACTGGTCAGGCGCTCCAAGGGTTGGAAGCGGCGCAGGTAAGATAAAGTGTGCGCTTCAACCCTAAATGTGTGAAGCGGAAGAAGCGAGTGAAGCGATGGAAGCGTGCGCTTCTTGAAATGAACAGCCCTATTTCACTTAAAAAACACAAAAGGGTCAGCACTAATGCAGTAACCTGTAGGGTTTTGAAGCAGCAGTCTTTCTTCTGTTTCTTCAACCAGTCTTTCTTCTTCTTCTTCAACATTACAACAAAGAAGCTAGAGTTTTTCTTCTTCTTATTCTTCAAGATTAAGACAAAAAGAGGACAACTTTCAAGTTTCAAGACTAGAAAGGTATGTTTTTATTTTCATTCAATCTTCTTCTTCTTTTTTTTCTTTTTCTTTTTCTTTCTAAACGTCCAAATAGCGCTGAAATGCTGGCAAATTGTTTCTAGAAATTTTTTGCCCTGTTTCTGCCCAAAATCTTGCCAAATTTCTGCCAAAGTATATATTTTTTATTATTATTTCGTATTACCTTTCTTATGTGTTATGTAGTTGATATTTTAATGGCGCCAAAAGAAGATAGGAAAGACCCGGCTTGCGCTTACTCGGTAAGAGCTAGCGAGACCAACAAGATGGCCATTAGATGTCTTTTTTGTAATAAGATTACAAATGGAGGAATCTATCGTCAAAAAGCGCATCTAATCGGTGGTGATCCAAATGTCGCATCTAATCGGTGGTGATCCAAATGTCCTAAAGTTCCGGGGCATGTGAAGGAAGAATTGGAAGCATACCTTCAAAAAAAGAAAGAGTTAAAGAGTCAAATGATGCATGAACAAGAACTTTATAATCTTGATGATGATGATGAAACAGAAGAAGGTGACGATGCTTCGTCGCTTCCACAAAAGCGGGGAAGGATGCTTCCACCAATGTCTTCTAGTTGTGGATCCCGATCTTCTGGCAAGACCAAAGGTCCTATGAATTGTTATTTCCCGCAAAAATCTCGAGATAAGGGAGGAAAAAGTGGTAATCCTCAAGTTGATGCAAAAAAGATTTTGAGGGACCGTGCAGTTACTTGCTTTACCCGGTGGATGTATGATGTTGGTCTTCCTTTAAATTGTGTTAATTATAATGACACTTTAGTTGCTTTTATTGAGGCCGTAGGCCAATATGGCCCAGGAATGAAGCCTCCAACTTATTATGAAGTTATTGGGCCATATTTACAAAAAGAGGTGTCAGGGGTGAACAAAATCGTGGAGGAGCACAAAGTAGAATGGGGCAAGTATGGTTGTTCTATTATGATGGATAAATGGACAGCGAGAAATGGAAAAATGATCATCAATATCTTGGTTAATTCTCCTAAAGGAAGCCTGTTTCTTGAGTCCGTTGACGCAAGCGACTCTTCAAATGATTCAACAAAAATGTACTCCTTGTTCAAGAGTGCAGTAAACTCTATTGGAGCAGAAAATGTTATTCAAGTTGTCACGGACAACGCCAGTGAAAATATTAAAGCTGGTGATTTGATGTTTGCTGCATACCCGCATATCTATTGGACTCCTTTTGCAGCACATTCTGTTAATTTGATCTTTGGTGATATTTTCAAGGAAAGACCCTTCAGTACTGTCTTTAATCAGGCAGTTACAGTGTATTCATATATTGTTCAAAGGCCTTTATTATTGAACATGATGAAGAGATTCACTCAACAAAGAAGCTTGGCGAAACCTGCAAAGACAAGATTTGCTACTGCTTTTTTGACTTTGGCTAGGATGTACGAGCAAAAAGGCAATTTGAAGAAGTTGTTTGTTTCAGAAGAGTACAGTAGCAGTGCCTATGGAAGGGGAGCTCGAGGGAGAGAATCTGCAGATATTATACTTTCTACTTCATTCTGGAACAATGTGGTTCATGCATTGAAGATTGGTGGTCCTTTAGTTAAAGTGCTTCGTTTGATGGATGGGGAGAAAAGGCCACCAATGGACTACTTGTACGAAGCAATTGATAGGGCAAAGGAGGCTATTCGAGACTCTTTTAGTGATCAAAGAAAATATAAAAGAGTCTTTGAGATCATAGATAAAAGGTGGGATAGTAAGCTTCATAGCCCTTTGCATGCAGCTGGACTTGTATTGAACCCGGAACTGTTTTATGCCAATGAAGAGAAGATTTTAGGAGATGAACCTTTGTGGACTGGATACTATGAATGCATTGAGAAGTTGGTACCTGAAGAATCCATGCAAGATAAAATCACAGAGCAATTTAGTATTTATAGAATGCTGAACAACTTTTTGGAAAAAACATGGCCATTAGACAAAGAACGACAAAGTCACCAGGTGATCGAGTGCTTATATGTTGTTTTATAGTTAATAAGTTATTTCTTTATTAATATTATGTTTTGAAAATTTGTTCTACTTCTACAGTTGAATGGTGGAAGCAATTTGGTCATTCCACTCCAGATTTACAAAAGTTTGCAATCAAGGTTCTAAGTCTAACATGTAGCTGATGCGGGTGTGAAAGGAATTGGAGCGTGTATGAGCATGTAAGAACTAATAAGAAAGATTTAGTATATTGAGATAATTAAATTATATCTCAATTGGCCAAATCTTACTAATTATTTATTATTTGCAAATTCATACCAAAAAGAGGAACAAACTAACCTTGAAGCGTCTCAATGATCTAGTCTTCATTAAGTACAATAGAACATTGAGGGGTCGTTATAACGCTTGCGATGAAATTGATCCAATTAGTTTGGACAACATCGATGATGCTAATGAATGGCTAACGGGAGTCCCGGAAGATTATGCTGATGAAGAAGTATTTGATAATACTCCCGGTGATGTTGCGGAGGTGCGTGGAATTGGGAGAGGATTTATAGTTCGAGGGGGTCCAGGGGGAGTACCTCAACTTCAAGTTCACCGAGGAAGGGAAAAGAGGCAGCTACTTTGTCCCTAGTTGATGAAGAAGATGAAATTGGAGAAGATGATGAGCAATACAATAATGATATTGGAATACAAGAGTTTGACAATTTTGTAGAAGAATATGATGTTCATTTTGTGGTTTCATTGATGTTGCTCTTGGCAATCTTGAAGAATATGATGTGTTTTTGTGCTTTAATTGATGCTACTATTTAATTTTTTAATTCAAGTATTGAACATTTGTTTACAATTACATTTGTTGTCTAGGACATATTTAATTTAATTTTTTTTGTTTTTAAATTCCGCTTCACTTCAAAAAAGCAGGCACTTCGCTTCTCGCTTTTCGTTTTTCGTGAAATAGGGGTTGTCGCTTTTTCTCGCTTCACGCTATTTTGAACACTGCCTAGAAGAATCTACATATCTAAATACAGATAAAATGAGCTACCTGAAAAAGATACATGTGTTTAAATACCAGCAGGCAGTGGCTAGTTGATGAAACTGCTTCAACTACCTTAATATGTCTCACATACCTACTAATCACAATGCAGGCCACTAGAACAGCTATAGGTGATCCAATTCAAGGAGAAATGATACAAGAATGGATTTTTCAGAAATTCTATCGAAAAAGAGAGGTAAAAGGCATATACATACATGACCAGCAATGGCAAGTTGAGCCATGGCTGAAGCATTTTCCCAATCAGAGGCAACCATGAGAGTCCTGAGTTCAACAAAGCAAAATTGCCTAGCACCCAATTCATTTACCAATCGACTACCAGCCTCTGTGACATCAATAGCCCAGTACACAACATAAATACCATCACCATCACTCTCAGAATCCGAACCTAAGTAAACCAAAGAATCTTCACTCAAATTAACCTCAGAAGAATTCTCCAAGAATGCGTTACAATCGTTAAAACTCAACCAAGCCAAGTGCCAATTAGGCTCAGTTGAATTCTTGAGTGAGCCGGCTAAAGGCCTTCCCTTTCTGAAAGGCAAGATCTTGAAACTAGGGGAAGGGTTATCTACATGTCCTTTTAAAAGAAGGGTTTTAAGGGTGTGAAGAGCAGAGGCTGGTGAAAATGGATCACTTGGTTTAGGGGTTTTTAGCTTAATGGGGTTGCCTGCAAAGGCATGAGTCTTGAACAAATTCATGGACAAGTGTGGGTGAGTGTGTAGTAGTAGTAATCTTGGGTTTTTGGAGAGGGAGACAAATTGGGAAGAATTTGAGAAGGAAAGCCGAAAGATCATTGCTTCAACAACCTATCATTGGTGTTTCCTGAACAAAGGAAGATTCGGTGGTGAGTCGATGAGGTTGGTGTATGACACGTTGACATCTGTACTTTTGGCTCCCTCCTATTGTGTCCCCTGCGCCACCACGTTGTCTTGTACTTGGCCACAATTTCATTTGTACACCTTGGACTCTTCTCCCCAAGGTGCTTTTCTTGTATTTATTTTTGGTGCGTACTCATATTAATTAGAATTTCAGATTATTTTATTAATATTTGTAAGCTTAAACTCAAAATTTCTAATTAACGGTGAAGAAATCTCAATGAATCTTAATTCGGTGTTTGCTGTGAGGCTTTTTTAATTTCTTATACTTTCAGTATGAGTAATACCTCATTAGTTACCTCAAAAACAGTGTGTAATCTTTTTTGGTTAAAATATTATGTTATAGCCAGTTTTCACACTGGTCAATAAAAAATAGTCAGCACTTATCAAGTCAATGAAAAATAGTCATTATTTTATTGCAACACGGAGCGGTCCAGTGTAATATACGGGAGTTCTGATGCATTTGTGTACGAACTCCAGCATATTATGCTGGAATAGCTAAAATTAATTATGAGCAATCAACATGATTGGTAAAAAGCGTTACTTCCTCCGGTCCAAAATAAGTGATATTCCAGCATAATTATGCTTGAACTCCCGTAAAATTTGCGGGAGTTCCAGCATAGTTATCCTGTTCAAGCATACTTATGCTGGAACTACTATAAAATTTGCGAGCATATTTTTTCGGATTTTGAATAGTGTTTTTGCTGATTTAAAGTGGCTAAATTTTGATAACTTTTGAAACTTGATTATTTTTCAACGGCCAATGATAAATCTGGCTATTTTTTGAATTTCTCACTCTTTTTTGTGATTTTTATGTAATTTTCACCTCTCTAACATAGAGTTGCTAAATCAAAACACCCATCGGACTTTTAATTTATTGGGTGCTCGAA
The DNA here is from genome assembly GCA_032618575.1 of Nicotiana noctiflora. Taxonomy (NCBI): domain Eukaryota; kingdom Viridiplantae; phylum Streptophyta; class Magnoliopsida; order Solanales; family Solanaceae; genus Nicotiana; species Nicotiana noctiflora. Next base: position 437,979 of record JASVEL010000579.1, on the reverse strand, counting down.
CTCCCTTAACCTGAAATGTAGGTCCGCCCCTTGGATTAGTTAGGTATCCATTCATATATAGTGCATTACTACCCATCAAAGTCTTATAACACCATTGGTACGTTGGATTCGTGGCGTGAAACACATAAATGTCACAAAAATATGATTAACTCTTATAAGCACATGCCAATATTGGTACCTTCTATAATCAAATATGGAAACTGTAGAGAGTAATGGTTGCTGTCCCAGTGTTAAATTCTTCATAAATATCCACAATTAGCCCACTTGACATCACTACTTGATGAGTGGAAATCAGAACTTTATGCTTTAGGTAGGGGACATCTCAATCCAACAAGGCACATTCAACAATTGAATGTGTCACTTAATATGTAAATCGTGTGGGGGATGAATATAACTATATATATAAAGGACCATGCAAAGAGTTTTGTAATCCTTAATTATATTGTAGTAACTATTTTGTTAGCTTGCCAACTAAAAGGGTTTGCAATCATTCGTTATATTATAACTATCTTGTTAGCTTGCCAATTAAAAAAGTTTGCTCTTCCAAATATGTTCGAATACTTGCTATTTATGACTTCATATACTAAAGTATATTTCTAATAAATCAAGATACTTTCAAATATTTTTGGTAATACATAGCCCCTTAGAATAACGTATGTACCGTAACTTTGTTGCCCCTACTTTATTTCTTTTTTACTTAGGTTTATATACTTAATTTGTTAAATGTATTAAACTTTGAGCCCTTTAAAAATGCTTGAAAAGTTGTAAATGATGATAGCATCGAATAAAAATAATTATGCACAAAGATAAATCTAAAATGCTAATAATAATAACTTTGAAGAACTCATTTGATACTGGGATAGTACTCTATCATATTTTCTAGTAATTTTAAAATAATAATTAAATTTCTCTTTGATCTTATTTTTAATAGAAAATTATTTTGAAAATATAAATTCAGATTTATTGATTTAACACAGCCATACAACAAAAAATAAATTTCAAAACTTTTAAAAATTAATATATTATAATCTTGAAAGATAAAATAAAATTATTTAAATTTTATCCAATTTACGTAATTAGTGGAGATAGAAGAGAGGAAAAAGTGATCAGCTCGTCATCTCACATTTATTAAATACTGTTGATGGCCACATAGAAATAAAGATATTTTTTTTTCTTACAAACAATTTAATTTGTCAGAAATCATATAATCCTAAATTGGTAACTGGGAAATGGAATTTTCTTTTAAAATAAAGTATTAATGAGTTAATGGCAAATATAATCCAATTTTCAATTCTGGAGTCGAATCCTCAGTGAGCTAAAATATCTATTACAATTTTTGGTGATGCTATTTCAAGCTTAAACAATTTCGGATGCAAGATTTTTATCAATAAACACTGGGTTTTTTTGTTTAACTAAGTCAAAATGATATTAAAAATAATAATATTCTAAATCAAAGATAATTCAATGGTAAAAAGGTCTAGGATATTGATTTTCCCAATTGCTAGTTTAAGTCTTAACTCTTTTGTTATAATCTTGCTTTAATACTCTATGAGGATTATGAGTTATGGGTTACCGCAATTAGCTCTCGATCAACTACAATAATTTACTAGAGCATTCTCTTGAACTACTCTAGCTGATAATTTATGCAGCTTTGAATTATCCCACCAAAATTTCGTTATCTCTAACCCCACTTTTAAGTTTAATAATGAATCTCTTCAATTTCCCAAAAGTGATGTTGTTTAACAACAGTTTAATTTAGTATTCTTTCTCAATCAACACAAGGCAATTAGACATGATTAATCAAGTGTCCATTAAATTAATCACCATACAATACATAGTTGAACAATCATACAATAAACCTGGCTCGATTATAATAAAATTGAGTCAAAACTTCATCCAACATGTGGTTCCTTCAACCCTAGATTAAATATTTAGCTACTCATAACAAAGCAAGATAAAACTACAAAAGTATTCATAATGTGCAATTGAAATAACAAAGAGAAGATAAAAAAAAAACTCTAATAGTTGGTTGCTCTTCTCACACTTGTTTTAGCCTCCAAATCAATCTAAATATAAACATTCAATTTGCTTGGGCGAATTTGTTAAGTTTATAAAGGGTTGTGATAAGTTTTCTCCAATTTACACTTTAATCCCAAAAGTTCTGGAAAATTACACAATCCATCGCGGCCGCGGCAAAATACGTCTCGATTGCGGTGAAAAACGAACATTTTGCCTCGCTTTTCTAGCCTACCACGGTCACAGTGGCTTCAAGCCCAGTCCTCTTCGTCTCTTCTGCTTATTTTTGCTCGGATTCTTCTTGATTGGCCTTTTATCCAACTTCTTGACCCCAAAATACTACATAGACTCTTTCTAACTTGGATTAGTCCCTGCGAAGTAAAAGAAAACCAATTAAAGTATTTTATTATCATTTAGCCTTTAAAACAACAATAAAGCATGGGACATTTAGAGGGTAAATATCGTCTATATAGCCTATTATCAACACCCCACACTTAAATCATTGTTAGCCCTCGAGCAATCCACCACACTCTATAAAGTGTCTTTCACTAAGCTTTTCCCTTAACGTATCACACCAAGAACAACTCACCAAAGTCAACTCTCATGTGCCGTGCAGTATTCGTATTTACTCAAACTACTCTATCTAGAAGTCAAGACTTACCTTTCCTTCGTGAATCACATGCCCTCACATCACACAAGAGAGTAGTTCTACAAATAATATTATTAAGAACAATTAGGAACTCTGATAGATAAAATTCGCTCACTTTCAAAAAGGACAGTCATATGCCACAAGGATGCACTATAGGCTTGCTCATAGTGTACTACTCTACTAATCGAGCCCGTTTAGTCTAGGATCAACTAGAACTTCACTTGGTTGTAATGTGGCTAAGGGACAGGTAGGATATATTTGGATATAGTGAGTAACTTCCCTAAGCACTTTTAATACAATCACATTACCCTTCAAAATCATACTTATGTCTACCAGACATTCCACCACATCTTTATTTGTAACATCTCACTCCATTAGGTGCAATTGTATCGACTCACCACATATCAACTACTACGTTTCCTCATTCTCTTTTTCTCTTTTTTTAAGTAGTGCTTATTTTTTACTTTTCCAAAACCCCACCATTCCTCTATTTAATTGGTTCCACTCAAAAACCAAACCACCACCCCACACTTTAGCTTTTGCATATTTCAAGGTCATTCAAGTGCTCATGAGAGGTAAAAAGGGTTCAAACAGATGGGCCATTCAAACAATTAGGTAAGGTTCGCAATGTGATTGCCAAAGAAATAGACTTAGAGGCTCAACTGGGTTGGATATGATGTATTACATTTAGGTGGGTCTGCTTTATATATTTTGCTTAATAAAGAAATGCCTATATCACTTCTAAGACTCAATGAAGCTATTATTTTGCTTTGCAAACACATGGGGAAAGTACTAGGCATGCATAGAATACAATACAACTCCAACATACATGGCACATGACTCACTCCAGATTGGCTTATCAAGAAGCTCTCTTTCAAGTGTTCAAGCCAGTTACAAACATACAATTTAAGGCACTTTAGCAAGAGTCAACCATTGAAGCTAAGTGTTACACTTTAGTGTCAACTGTGTTCAGGTGTATCAACGCCACGAGTTTCTCTTTCTATTTTAGCTTGTGGCCCATTAATACTAACTAAAACTAAAAACAAAAAAAAATTATCTGCACCCGGTTTAAGTTAAACCCTTGGAAAAGAGTCGTGTCCCAAAGAAAAACCAAGGGGAAATTACTACACTGCCTAAAACAAAAAAATCTTTTTGGTATTTTCTCTAGACTTACTTCCCTCAAGAAAATGTCTAAAAGATATGTCATCAGGAAGAGTCCTTATATTCGTTTTTTTTTCAACTAATGTCCCTCAAGAGACCTGTCGAAAGGTGTCCGTCTTCAGTCCAAGTAGAAGTTAACTAACATAACTCTATAATACCAAACAACTAAAAAGAAAACAACATCATACAAAGTTATACAATCTTTTTACAACAACAGCCATCCCCCACCCCACACTTCAAACTTTGGCATGTTCCCATGTCAACAATTATAAAGAACAGTAGGGTAAAGGGACTTCCCTAAAGATCATTCCTGAGTAGAGACGGTGCTAGGATAGAGGTGACATGCTCGTCCTAGAGCCTGGAGCCATCCCATGATATTTTTCTCCAACTCGGCCTGTTGAGTAGTCAGATTATCAACTCTGGTGCCTAGGTCAGCGACAAAAGTGCAGAGACGAGCCATTCCCTACTCTAGGGCTGTCATACGGGTACTTCGACGGGCCTTGATGGGCCCACCTCATCAACTCTCATCTGTGGTGGAGCAACAGCATCCTCAGCATCCTCATCAGCTTCATCATCATCCTCAACCATCACTACCAGCTCTCTCCCAATTGTGATTTTGCTAGCCCGGAACGGAGCTTTCAATGACAGTATCCCATCAACTCTAAGATTTTGAGGAACTCATGCAACACGACACAACTTCCTAACTAGAGAAGGGAAGTAAAATCCTTTGAGAACCTCAAGTGAGCGGACGAACATCTCCTTATGGAGGAGCTTGGTGACATCAAAATTCTGGTAGGTCATAAAATTGTAGACAGCTGCTGCTCGTGGTCCATTGACATTGGTCGTGTTGCTAGAAGGTAGCAAGTGGCTGTTGTTAATTGTGAGCCAACACTTAGCCTCCCAATTGAGAGACTATGAGTTCAATGTGATTCGGTGCTTTATCCATATATACTCTGTGTCAGGCACACATATTACTTCAAGAATTGGTTCCTAATAGATAGTTGGGCGATGATAAGCAATGTAAGTATCTCTATCCCCATGAATGGAAGCCAATACACTCGTGAATGGCCTCGAGAGACATATTTACTCGTGTTTTGCATATTGTGACCACCTCATTCTTATGTTTCGATAAGTTAGCGTAGAACTCCCTAACCATCTGGACATTCGCCTCCTCCGGTTCATCAAAAAAGATGTCCAGTTGACACCTCCTCAACTCATTGAAGATATTTGGGAATTTTGCTTGCAAGGCTTGTCTATCAATATGCACTTCAGGTAATAATTTCTTGGACGCCTTGGCATTATGCCTGACCTCTGCTAGTTTGGAGACAAACCTAGCGCGTTCAAACTGTCCCGCACTAGCTTGACCCCAAGCTCTAGAAGAACTGCCCGGTCTACTAGCGAAGGACCCTGTGGTACATCTCTTCCTAGATAGATGCATTGTACCTGCCAAACACAAAGTCTCCTCTCGGCGAGGGTTAGAGTTGTGTGAACCCTTGGTGGTTACTCTGACTTCATCACAATTACGGTCACATTAGCCCTTTAAAACTCCATTGGGCAATTCCACAAACACCTTGTGAGCAAGGCACTATCTTAACACGTTTAGCCCTCATGGAAACATCAATTCTTCCCCCAAATCAACAATTTGTACTCCACCATTCCACCCCACAACAATTAGTTCTACACACACAAGCACACACTTCTCTACAACATTGTGCACATAATTCTCTAAAACATTGTGCACATAACCCATTATGAAAAAATAGAAAAAAAAATTGAAGTAGAAAAAAATCTACTAGAAATACTACACAATTAAATCATTGAACTAACATAAAACCAAAATAACAATACAAGAGAAAAAAAAGAGAAGCTTGCCATACCTGGATGTAGGAGAGGGTTAGAGGAATGGATATTGGGAGAGATGAGTTTAGGTGTGAGAGAGGTGAAGAAGAAGAGATGCGAGAGGCGTTAGGGTTAGAGAGAGAAAGAGGATTGGGAAAGTAAGGGGTGTAAATGGGTCTTTGCTATTATTGGAGGGGGAGAATTAGAAAAGAAACGAAAAGAAAAAGAAAGAAAAAAATGAAATTGACTTACCTGGGCGATGGAAGGTTGTGAATCACCGCGAATGAAATAGGGGAGAGGCAGAATACTCACATTTTACCGCGGTCGATGTGAAACGCTCAAGCCTGAGGCAGAATACCCCTATTTTGTCGCGGTCATGAGGATTGTTTTTTCATTTTTCTTTCATAAGGAGGTTACATAAGAAAACAAAAACAACAACATTCGTGGTTTGCCTCCCACGTAGTGCCTGGTTTAATGTTGCGGCATGACGCATGCTTTGATCCTCACTCCTCATTCGCGTACTGGGGCTCTTCCAAAGTAATTATTGCATTATCCCTGTTTTCTTCATACATTCCAAGGTAATGTTTCAACATTTTCCCATTCACTGTGAACCTATTTGTCCCATCTTCTGATTCAATCTCTACAGCTCCACTTAAGAACATTTGCACCACTCTGAAGGGTCCTCGCCATCGGGACTTCAACTTACCCGAAAATAATCTCAATCTTGAGTTGTATAACAACACTAGCTCTCCGAAATTGAAGTTTTGATCTAAGATGTGCTTATCATGCATTAGTTTCATCCTTTTATTGTATAATTTAGCACTCTCAAATGCATGGAACCTGAATTCCTTGAGCTCATGTAACCTAGTGATTCTGCTGGTGCCTGTTGTCTCCATATTGAAATTCAACTGCCGCAATGTCGAAAGTGCTTTATGTTCGAGCTCTACTAGAAGGTGGAATACCTTTCCAAACACCATATTGTATGGTGACATACCAATTAGAGTTTTGAATGTTGTGCGGTACACCCACAATGCATCATCCAGCTTCTTCTCCCAATCGGTCCTTGTTGCATTCACTGTTTTTGTACGGACACTTCTAATTTTCCTATTTGACACTTCAAGTTGCCCGCTCGACTGTGGGTGATAAGAGTGGTCACTTTATGACGAACTCCATACTTTTCCAATAGCTGTGTGAATGCTCTGTTGCAAAAATGGGTTCCACCATTACTCATTATGGCTCTCAGGGTGCCAAAACGTGTGAAAATATTTTTCTTTAGAAAACATGTTACCCCTTTTGCATCATTGGTTGGAAGAGCCACTGCTTTGACTCACTTGGAGACATAGTCAACCATTACCAATATATATTTGTTACCATACGAGCTGACAAACGGCCCCATAAAGTTGAACCCCCACATGTCAAAAACATCCACCTCTTGAATTGTGGTCATTGGCATCTCGTGACAGCGAGATATGTTACTTGTCCTTTGGCATTCATCGCAACTTTCGACCCAACCGTGGGCATCCTTGAACAAAGTTGGCCAATACAATCCCGATTCCAACACCTTAGTTGTTGTCCGAATTCCTTCAAAGTGTCTACAATATGGTGAAGCATGGTAAGCCTACAAAACAGAATGTTGATCTTTCTCGGGGATACACCTACGGATAATGTTATCTACATATATTTTAAACAATAGAGGTTCATCCCAATAATAAGACCAACAATCACAAAAGAACTTTTTCTTTTGAATTGAGAAGATTTCATAAGGTACAATACTGCTTGCAATTAGAAATATCAGCATACCGCGGTGTCTCTTCCATTGCCATTGCTAGTAACTGTTCATTCGGGAGTGTCTCTGTTATATCCATAAACTTTACCTTCCTTTCAACTCCTTCTAACCTTAAGAGGTGGTCAGCCACTTGGTTCTCTATCCCCTTTCTATCACGGATCTCCAGATCGAATTCTTGTAGCAAAAGAACTCAGCGAATAAAGCATGGCTTTAACTCCTTCTTGTGTATCAAGTACCTAATCGCTGCATGGTCAGTATAAATAATATCTTTTGAACCAATCAAGTATGACCTGAATTTGTTGAATGCAAAAGCGACAGCCAACATCTCTTTTTCTGTCATGATATAATTTAATTGTGCACTGCTTAGCATTCTACTTGCAGAGTAAATTGGGTGCATCATTTTATCCTTTCGATGCCCCAAGCTGTTCCTATAGCATAGTCACTTGCGTCACATATGAGCTTGAACGGTTTCTCCCAGTTGGGTGCAAAAATGATGGGTGCAGTCACCAATCTCTTCTTCAGCTCCTCAAATGCCGACATGAAATCATTAGAAAACACAAAGAACTAATCCTTTTCAAGGAGTTTTACATAAAGGGTTAGCAATCTGAGAGAATCTTTTGTGAATCGCCTGTAGAACCTAGCGTGCTCTAGGAAACTTCTCACTGCCTTGACTGAACCAGGCGATGGCAACTTCTCAATCACATCAACCTTAGCATGGTCAGCCTCGATTCCTTTACTGGACACTCGATGCCCTAAGACTATCCCTTCTTGTACCATAAAATGTCACTTTTCCCAATTCAACACTAAATTTGTCTCCACACATCTTTTGAGCACTATTCTTAAATTGTGAAGATAGTCCTCGAATGAATCCCCCACCACGAAGAAATCATCCTTAAATATCCCCATGATGTTTTCATCCATGTCCATGAAAATGTCTAATATACACCATTGGAATGTAGTCGGTGCGTTACAAATCCCAAAAGGCATTCGCCGAAAGACAAAGATGCCATACAAACAAGTGAAGGATATTTTCTCTCTATCTTCAGGGGCTACTGAGATCTGATTATACCCCGAATATCTAATCAAGAAACAGAAGTGAGATAGCCCAACCAACCTGTCCAACATTTGGTCAATGAATGGAAAAGGAAAATGGTCATTTCGAGTAGTTATGTTCAATAATTCATGCAAATCCACTATCATGTAACTGTACAAGTCGAGATCAACTCATTATTCTCATTTTGTACAACCGTCATTCCTCCTTTTTTCGGTACATACTGAACAGGGCATACCCAATTACTGTCAAAGATGGGAAAGATGATACCCGCATTTAACCATTTGATTACCTCCTTCTTCACTACCTCTTTCATATTCGGGTTCAGCCTTCGTTGATGTTCTCTAGAAGGTTTGTGCCCTTCTTCCAAGAGAATCTTGTGCATACAAAAATCTGGGCTGATACCCTTTATGTCTGCCATGGTCCAACCAATGGCAATTTTACATTCCTATAACACCTTCAAGAGTTGCTGTACCTGCATAGCTAGCAAACCAGATGATATAATAATAGGTAAAGTAGAATTAGGCCCTAAGAAAGTGTACTTAAGGTGAGCTGGGAGTGGTTTCAGCTCCAGTCAGGGTGGTTTCTCTATTTATGGCTTTGCAGGTGGTGTAGCTCTCTTTTCTAACTCAAAGGACTTGAACTGAGAGTCCCTATTCCAAAATCATTAGCCTTCGAGTGCCATGACCAACTCTGCTAATCCTTCACCATCCATCTCCTCTAAATTTGTCAAGTACACCCCTAATGGATCTTTAGCATTCAGGATCTCACCATCTTCATACAAGATCATTTCCACATCCTCCACTAGGGAGAATTAGCACATTCACTAGGTCTCCTCATGGATTGTTGAACGTTGAATATAACTTCTTCATCGCTTAACCTCATTTTTAATTCCTTAGTTTCACAATCAATCAATGCTCTCCTAGTGGCTAAGAATGGCCTCCCAAGAATGATGGGTATCTACTCATCTACTTGGAAATCCAGAATAACAAAGTCTGCAGGGAATCCAAACTTTCCCACTTGTACTGCCACATCATCAAGAACCCTTATCGGCCTTTTAACCGTGGGGTCATCTAGTTGTAATAATATCGAAGTCGGTCTAGCTCTGCCAATGCCTAGTCTTGTGTATATTTCCAAAGGACATCAAGTTTATGCTGGCTCTTATGTCACACAATGTTTTTGCAAAGGCATAACTGTCAATAGTACACGGAATAGTGAAGCTACCTGGATTAGACATCGTTTGATCCATGGGTCTTTTCACTACTGCACTGCATATCTGTATCAGAGTTACTGTGGACAGGTCCTGAAAGTCAAATTTTTGTGACATTAGTTCCTTCATCATCTTTGCATAGCCTCGCATTTTCCTCAAAGCATCCATCAAAGGAATATTCAATTGAATTTGACGAAGCATCTCCACGTATTTCCTATATTGATCTTCCTTCTTTTGTTTTGCCAGTCTCTGTGGGAATGGTGTAGGTATCACCATTTGTGCATTACTTGTTGTTCTGTGGCATAAGAGGTACCACTTATTCTACAGCTTGTTCACTCTCTTTAGCCTTATCCTTATCATCCTGAACATGTTCAACCACCACTTCAATAAGTTTTGTTGATTCATCTACCTCTAATGGAATCGGAGTGGCTGGCGTAGTCTCTCTACTGGATTGCGCAACTTTTTGCTCCCTGTCTTAATTTCTCCCATTCCTGAGACTTACTACCATTAGCTGGTTCGGGTTTTGCTCCTTGGGGTTAATGTTTGGGTCGACTGGCAATGTTCCCTAGAGGCAGTTATTTAAGGCTATGGAAAGCCGCCCCAATACAATTTCAATGTTCTTTATTGCTGAGTCATACACTGCTAACTTTTTAAGCATCTTACCATTTGTTCCAATGAGTTGTTGAAGCATACCCCTCATTTCTACCATATTTCCATCCTATTGTTAACGAGGTGGCTAATATGGCAACTGTTACTAGTTTTATTGTGGATAGCCCTGTTGTCTCTGATATAACATCATTTGGACTTTGGGCCTCATACCTCCAGGTCGTGGCATGGTTGGTCTGTACTGCTGGTTGGGCACTAATCTGCATTGTTTTCCTCCTTGTCTCTGACCTCCAAAATTGTTGACATAATTTATATCCTTCCTTAACCCTTGGTTGTGACCTTCTTCACTCCATGAACACACACAAGACTGATTAATGCAAGGTATGCACATTCCTCCATTTGTTGTGTCAACGACATGCACTTGTTTTTTACCCATCTCATCAATCTTCTTTGTAAATATACTCATCTGAGTCATAGGTGTGGCTATGTTCTCTGAATTTTAATTATTCGGGTCAAGAGGAACTGAATGCACTATTGGTGTTTGGGTCGTACTTCTCCTCATCCATCATGAATCTTAGGACATCTTGTCAAGAAGGATTTTACATTCTGTGAATGTCTTGCTAAAAAATGCGCCCCCTGGTGAAGCATCTACATTGGCTTTTAAATTGTCTGCTAACCCCAAGTAGAATCTCTGGTCAAACATCTGGTCTGGAATACCATGGTGGGGACACTTTACTAGCATCTCTTTGAATATTTCCCAAGTTTCCTGCAAGGACTTAGTAGGCTGCTGCTTGTACTGCAATATCTCATCAATCTGTCTTGCAGTCTTGTTGGGCAGGTAAAACTTATTCAGGAACTGCTTGACTAATTCCTCCCAAGTGACAATGGAATTTATTGGAAGTAAATTCCGCCAGGTCTGAGCTTCCCAAGTAATAAAGAACAAAAACAGTAACAACTTGATCGCTTCTGGGTCATATTTGACTGTCTGTGGGTCACACAAATCGGCAGAAAATTTTTCAGGTGTTGTTGAGGGTCTTCAATGTCTGACCCGGAGAACAGTCCCTTGTTCTATAGAAGATGCATCATGTTGTTGGTGATCTGGAATGTCTCTGCTTATATTGGGGCACAGCAGTGGCGGTGGTCAGGTTGTTAACTGTTGGTTGTGCCCAATCATAAAGTGCAGCTTCTAGCACAAGGGTGCCACCACTCTGATGTTTGGGTCAGCTTGATCATTCTTGATGTTTCTGTTGGCGTTATCTATGTCATCCATTTCAATTTCAAGTTGGCGTATTTGTTATGATTGTTTGTTCTTCTTACTGGCAATATTTAATGCCTAGAATGTTTTCTCGGGGTCTATGAGTCTTTCAAGCAGTTCACTAGTCCTTGAAGAATTTCTAGGCATACACCTGAATTACACAAGAGTTCAAACATAAGAATTTTAATGCAAAATTGTTTAACACCGTATAAATTTGATCTAAGATAATAATTTTAGCACTACTTCTAAGTTGTAAAAAATAACACCGTTAATTCTCCGGCAATTGTGCTAAAATTTGATCACGTCCAACTATGCCTTATAAAAGACAAAGCGGTCATTGCAAATATAATTCGGTTTTCAAGTCTGGAGTCGAATCCTAAGGGAACTAACTTATCTATTACAACTCTTGGTGATGCTATTACAAGCTCAAATAATTTTAGGATGCTTGATTTTTATCAATAAATATTGGGTTTTTGTTTAACTAAGTCAAAATGATATTAAAAGTAACAATATTCTAAATCAAAGATAATTCCATCTAGGTACGTCTCTTCCTAGATAGATGCATTGTACTTTACAAACACAGAGTCTCCTCTGTGAGGGTTAGAGTTGTGTAAACCCTGGGTGGTTACTCAGACTTCACCTCTACTATGGTCACATTATCCCCTTAGAGCTCCATTAGGCAATTCCACAAACACCTTGTGAGCAAGGCACTATCTTAACACATTTAGCCCTCATGGAAACATCAATTCTTCCCCCAAATCAAAAATTTATACTCCATCATTCCACCCCACAACAATTAGTTATACACACACAAGCATACACTTCTCAACAACATTGTGCACACACTTCTCTACAACATTGAGCACATAACCCATTAGAAAAAAATAGAATGAAAATCAAAATAGAAAAAAATCTACTAGAAATACTACACAATTAAATCATTGAACTAACATAAAATCAAAATAAAAATACAAGGAAAAAAAAAAGCTTTCCATACCTAGATGTAGGAGATGGTGAGTGGAATGGAGGTTGGGGAGATGAGTTTAGGTGTGAGAGAGGTGAAGAAGAAGAGATGAGAGAGTCGTTGGAGTTAGTGAGACAAAGAGGATGGGGAAAGTAAGGGGTGGGAAACGGGTCTTTGCTATTGTTGGGGGGGGGGGGGAGGGGAATTAGAAAAGAAAATAAAAGGAAAGAAAAAAATGAGTAACTTACTTGGGCGATGGAAGGTCGTGAATCACCAAGGTCGACCGTAGTGAATGAAATAAGGGAGAGTCAAAATAGTCACATTTTACCGCAGTCATATCACGATCGCGGTGAAATGCTCAAGCCTGAGGCAAAATACTCCTCTTTTGTCGCGATCAAGCCGCGGTAACGCTACGGTCGCGGTCATGAGTTTTTTTTAATAATAACGAGGTTACATAAGAAAACAAAAACAACAACATTCGTAGTTTGCCTCCCACATAGCACCTGATTTAACTTTGCGGCATGACGCATGCTTTGACCCTCACTCCTCATTCGCATATTAGGGCTCTTCCAAAGTTATTATCGCACTATCCCCTTTTTCTTTGGCCATTCTAAGGTAATATTTCAAACTTTTACCATTCAGTGTGAACTTATTTGTCCCATATTCTGATTCAATCTCTACAGCTCTATTTAATAACATTTGAACCACTCTGAAGGGTCCTCACCATCGAGACTTTAACTTACCCGGAAACAATCCCAATCTCGAGTTGTATAACAAAACTAGCTCTCCGGATTTGAAGTTCTGATCCAAGATGTGCTTATCATGAATTAGTTTCATCCTTTATTTGTATAATTTAGCACTCTCAAATGCCTAGAACCTGAATTCATCAAGCTCATGTAACCCAGTGACTGTGATGGTGCCTGTTGTCTCCATATTCAAATTCAACTGCCATAATACCCAAAGTGATTTATGTTTGAGCTCTACCGAAGGTGGCATGCCTTTCCAAACACCAACTTTCATGGTAACATACCAATTAGAGTTTTGAATGTTATGCGGTATACCGACAACGCATCATTGAGCTTTTTCGCCCAATCGGTTCTTGTTGCATTCACTATTTTTGTAAGGACACTTTTTAATTTTCATAGTTGACACTTCAACTTGCTCGCTCGACTGTGGGTGATTAGGGTGTTCAATTTATCACGAATTCCATACTTTTCCAATAGTCGTGCGAATGCTCTATTGCAAAAATGGGTTCCACCATCACTGATTATAGCTCTCGGTGTGCCAAAATATGTGAAGATATTTTTCTTTAGAAAACATGTTATCCCTTTTGCATCACTAGTTGGAAGAGCCACTACTTCGACCCAGTTGGAGACATAGTCAACCACTACCAATATATATTTGTTACTATACGAGTTGACAAACGTTCCTATAAAGTCGATCCCCCACATGTAAAAAACTTCCACCTCTTGAAGTGTGGTCATTAGCTTCTCGTGACAACGACATATGTTACATGTCCTTTGGCATTCATCGCAACTTTTGACCCAAGCGTGTGCATCCTTGAACAAAGTTGGCCAATACAACCCCGATTCCAACACCTCAACTACTGTCTGAATTCCTCCAAAGTGTCCACCATATGGTGAAGCATGGCAAGCCTGCAAAATAGAACGTTGATATTTCTCGGGAATACACCTCCGGATCATGTTATCTGCACATATTTTAAACAATAGAGGTTCATCCCAATAATAAGACCGACAATCACGAAAGAACTTTTTCTTTTGAATTGAGGAGAGTTCATAAGGTACAATACTGCTTGCTAAATAATTAGAAATATCAGCATACCACGGTGTCTCCTCCATTGCCATTGCTAGTAACTATTCATATTGGAATGTCTCCTCATCCTCTACCTTCCTTTCAACTCCTTCTAACCTTGAGAGGTGGTCAGCCACTTGGTTCTCTGTCCCTTTTCTATCACGGATCTCCAGATCGAATTCTTATTGCAAAAGAACCCAGTGAATCAAGTGTGGCTTTGAATCGTCCTTGTTTATCAACTACCTAATCGCTGCATAGTCAGTATAAACAATAACTTTTGAAACAATTAAGCATGAACTGAATTTGTTGAATGAAACAATGATAGCCAATATCTCTTTTTCTGTCACGATATAATTGAGTTGTGCACCGCTTAGCGTTCTGCTTGCATAGTAAATTTGGTGCATCAATTTATCCTTTTGCTACCCCAAGACTGCTCCTATAGTATAGTCATTTGCGTCGCACATGAGCTCGAACGGTTGCCCCCAGTTAGGTGCAATAATGATGGGCGCAGTTACCAATCTCTTCTTCAGCTCCTCAAATGCCAACCCGCAATTATTAGAAAACACAAAGGACTGATCCTTTTCAAGGAGTTTTACATAAAGGGTTATAGATCTTAGAGAAATCTTTTATGAATTGCCTGTAGAACCCAGTATGCCCAAGGAAAATTCTCATTGTATTGACTGAAGTAGGCAGTGGCAACTTCTCAATCACGTCAACCTTAGCATGGTCAACCTCGATTCCTTTACTGGAGACTCGATGCCTTAAGGCTATCCCTTCTTGTATCATAAAATGGCACTTTTCCCAATTCAACACTAAATTTGTCTTCACACATTTTCTGAGCACTCTTCTTAAATTGTGAAGACAGTCCTCGAATGAATCCCCGACCACAGAGAAATCATCCATAAATACCTTTATGATGTCTTCAATCATGTCCGTGAAAATGGCTGACACACACTATTAAAATGCAGTCGGTGCGTTACAAAGCCCAAAAGGCATTCACCAAAAGGCAAAGATACCATACGGACAAGTGAAAGATGTTTTCTCTCTGTCTTAGGGGGCTATTGAGATCTGATTGTACCCCGAATATCCATCCATGAAACAGAAGTGAGATCGCCCAACCATCTTGTCCAATATTTGGTCAATAAATAGCAAAGAAAAATGGTCTTTCCGAGAGGTTGTGTTCAATTTCCTATAATCTATATAAATCCACCATCACGTGACTGTACGAATCGAGATCAACTCATTATTCTCATTTTGTACGATCGTCATTCCTCTTTTTTTGGCACACATTTAATAGGGCTGACCGAATTGCTGTCACAGATAGGAATGATGATACCTACATCTAATCATTTAATCACCTCCTTCTTCACCACCTCTTTCATATTCGGGTTCAGACTTCGTTAATGTTCTCTGATAGGTTTGCGCTCCTTTTTCAAGAGAATCTTGTGCATACATAAAGCTCGATTGATACTCTTTATGTCAGCCATGGTCCAACCAATAGTAGTTTTACATTCCTGTAACACCTATAGGAGTTTCTCTACCTGCACAGCTAGCAAATCGGATGATATAATAACATGTAAATTAGAATTAGGACCTAAGAAAGTGTACCTGAGGTGAGCTGGGAGCGGTTTCAGCTCCAGTCGGGGTGATTCCACTATTGATGGCTTTGCAAGTGGTATAGCTCTCTTTTCTTACTCAAAGGACTTGAACTGAGAGCCCCTATTCCAAAATCCTTGGCCTTCGAGAGCCATGACACACTCTGCCAACCCTTCACCATCCATCTCCTCTAAATTTGTCAAGCACACCCCAAATGTATCTTTAGAATTCAGGATCTCATTATCTTCATACAAGATCACATCCACATCCTCCACTAGGGAGCAATTAGCATATTCACTGGGT
Organism: Nicotiana noctiflora; assembly: GCA_032618575.1. Classification (NCBI taxonomy): domain Eukaryota; kingdom Viridiplantae; phylum Streptophyta; class Magnoliopsida; order Solanales; family Solanaceae; genus Nicotiana; species Nicotiana noctiflora. Next base: position 421,731 of record JASVEL010000579.1, on the reverse strand, counting down.
CTCCTCATGGATTGTTCAACATTGAATATAATTTCTTCATCGTTCAACCTCATTTTTAATTCCCCAGTTTCGCAATCAATCTATGCTCTCCTATTGGCTAAAAATGGCCTCCCTAGAATGATGAGTATCTCGTCATCTATCCAGAATAACAAAGTACGCAGGAATACAAACTTTCCCACTTGTACTTGCACATTATCAAGAATCCCTATCTGCCTCTTTAACTATGCAGAAATCTAGTTGTAACATCATCAAAGTCAGTCTACCTCTGCCAATGCCCAGTGTTGTATATATTTCTAAGGGCATCAAGTTTATGTTGGCTCCCAATTCATAATGCTTTTGCAAAGGCATAACTCATAATAGTACAAGAAATAATGAAGCTACCTAGATCAGATATCTTTTGAGCCATGGCTCTTGTCACTACTGCACTGCATATCTGTGTCAGAGTTATTGTGGATAGGTCCTGAAAGTCAAACCTTTTTGACATTAGGTCATTCATCATCTCTGCATAGCCTGGAATTTCCCTCAAATCATCCATTAAAGGAATATTCAATTGAATTTGATGAAGTATCTCTATGTATTTCCTGTATTGATCTTTCTTCTTTTGTTTTGCCAGTCTCTGAGAGAATGGTGTAGGTATCACTCTTTGTGCACTGCTTGCTGGTTTCTTTTGTTGGGGTTTTGTGGCACAAGAGGTACCACCTGTTCTATAGCTTGTTCACTCTCTTTAGCCTTACCTTTGTTATCCTGAACCTGTTCAACCACCACTTTAGTAAGTTCTGCTGATTCATCTACCTCTAATGGAACTGAAGTGGCTGGCGTAGTCTCTCTGTTGGATTGCACAACTTCTTGATCCCTATCTAAATTTCTCCCATTCCCGAGACTTACTACCATCAGCTGATTCGGGTTTTGCTCCTTGCGGTTAATGTTCGTGTCGGTTAGCAATGTTCCTTGGGGCGGTTATTTAAGGCCATGGACAACTACCTCAATTGAGTTTCAATGTTCTTTATTGATGAGTCATGCACTGCAACCTTTTTCTGCATCTTACCATTTGTTCCAATGAGGTTTTGAAGCATACTGTGAGCACGTGATTTTTGCCTCACACGAATTGCTCCTAAAAAGATTCAAAATAAAAGAGTTTTGCGTTGTTTGCAATATTTGTGATTTCGTGTTATTAGTTTCTTATTATTCGTATCTGTGTGTGCATGCATATTTGATTAAATTAACGAAAAAAATATATTATATGTATATATAATAGTGTTTGGAAGTTATTTTTAATTTTGAGTTAACTAGTAAATGGAAAAACCAGAAAATAATAAGGGTATATTTTACTTTTGTTGTCATTATGTGATTTTATTTTTCTTTGTTAAGTATTAATATCCTTATGACTTTGTTTTTAAGGATAAATTAATTAGAATTTTGGTTTTTGTTATAAAAAAGGAAAGAAGAAAAGGCTGAAAATTAAGTTTGGGCCTTTAAATCTGGAGCCCAAACGAGATAGCCAGCCCAAGTCTTGCATTAGTCCAGTCCAACCCGTCTCCAGACAAAACGACGTCGTTTCTGTTTTAATGAAGAGATCCAAGCCGTCGATCAGCCTTGATCGGACGGATCACATTTAATTGCCCCATTCTGTTGATCCCGGCCGTTGGATTCTCATCATCCAACGGCCAAGATTAAAACATTAATTCTAATTACCCAGAAAACCCCCCAAACCCCTTAACCCGTTCATATTCCTCAGACCCCCCCCCCCCATCCCCCTTCGTGTCACGACCCTAGTTCACCAATTGTGAACATGTCGTGATGGCACCCAGTCCCCACGACTAGGTAAGCCTAACACGTTGCGGAATATATAAGTTATAAATACTTAAATAAGAAACAGCGGAAAAATAACATAAAAGATATGTAATTCGTGCCGCTTGGCACATACATCCGTCACACAATGAATAAAACACTACCAAGATCCGGAACCCCACGGTAACACAGACTAAAGAGAAATACAACTGTGGCTCTAAGTGTGAAGAGTATCTAACAACGAAATGAAGAAATGTCCACTAGTAATACTAGAATAGAAGGGAAGCCTCCGGATCCGCGGACGTAGCAGATCATACCTCGAAGTCTCCCAGAAAGCTGCGGAATCACCTAGTACGAGCCTGCTCTGATGTACCTGGATCTGCACAACAAAAGTGTGCAGAAGAGTAGCATGAGTACACCACGGCGGTACTCAGTAAGTGCCAAGCCTAACCTCGATGGAGTAGTGACGAGGAAGGTCAGGGCCCTACTGAGAAACAATAATAATATGATGACAACAAAATAAACAGTTTGACAGATAACAACAAAATTTCCAAAATAACAACATTTACTGAAACTGTCTACAACAAAGCTAATAACAAATAACCAACTCAAATAAACAAATCCAGGATCTGTGGGAATTGAACCCCCAGTCCCATTCTCAGTACCCCTGGGTCTCCGGGAATCGAACCTGCAGCCCATGTCTCAATAATATCACAATAACTCAGGATCTCCGGGAATCGAACCCGCAGTCCCTACCAATAACTCAGGATCTCGGGAATCGAACCCGTAGTCCCTACCAATAACTCAGGATCTCGGGAATCGAACCCGCAGTCCCTACCAATAAATAACTCAGGATCTCGGGAATCGAACCCGCAGTCCCTACCAATAAATAACTCAGGATCTCGGGAATCGAACCCGCAGTCCCTACCAATAAATAACTCGGGATCTCGGGAATCGAACCCGCAGTCCCTACCAATAAATAACTCAGGATCTCGGGAATCGAACCCGTAGTCCCTACCAATATCACGTCGGGTCTCTGGGAATCGAACCCACAGCCCTGGGTCTCCGGGAATCGAACCCGCAGTCCACAAGCACAACCAATTAAGGAAATCCACAGAGAGAAATAATTATGCTCAACTATAACTTCACCGAAAAATAGTGCCAATAATTAACAAGGAATTCAAACAAGGCAGTTAGGCAACCAAACAGTTAAGTGCTACCTAATCATGCTCTTCTAACCACTACCGGGTAAAACATCAAATTAACAACCAAAGACAGGGATATCGCTAATCGAACATTTCTGAATAAAATACGTGTTCATCAACCAGCGCATGTACACGCCCGTCACCTCGCGTACAAGGCATTTCAACTATCACATAATATCCTAGGGGTGAAAATTCCCCCACACGAGGTTAGACAAGCCACTTACCTCAATTCCGGTACAAAACCGCTAAGCAATAACCCTCTTGCCACGAATGTCGGCCTCCACAAGTGTAGAATCCGATAAAAATCAATAGAATCACATCAAAATAGGCCAATTGGGCATTACCCAATCAAATTAACTCAAAATTCACCAAAACCCACAAGTTGCCAAAACCCGACTTTCGGTACGCTTATCGAAAAATCACAAAAATTATATATTCGGGTTCCTTATCTCAATACGAGTCCGTGCATATAAAATTTATCGAAATCGGACTCCATTTGCCCACTCAAATCAGTGTTTTTCTTAAATTTAGGCCTAGGGCTCAAACCCACCTTAAATCTTCCATTTACAGGGATTTAACCAAGGATTTCATGTTAAAATGATGTAATTAAGCCACAAAACTTACCTCCAACGAATCCCCAATGAATTACCAACAATTCCCGTGAGTTTCTCTCTCTAGAACTCAAAAATGGCGTTTTTGGGTATTAAACCCGCGACTGGTTCTGTTCTGAACTTAACATCACTGCCAGCCTCATTTCTTCATCGCGTTCGCGACGCCTCTCACGCGAACGCGATGCCTTCCTCCTCTTCTTCATCGCGAACGCGGCACTCTCTCACGCGTCCGCGAAGATCAAATCCTCAGCCTCCTGACTTTTACTCAACGCGAACGCGACGTGAAGTCACGCGTCCGCGATGCCTTTCCTTTCCCTCTTACGCGAACGCGACCCACCCCTCGCGAACGCGATGACCAACTGGCCTCACCCTTCGCGAACGCGGCATTGGCCTCGCGAACGCGATGCCTTACTGAACCTGGCCTTCGCGAACGCGGAACCTTCCTTCGCGAACGCGAAGGCTTGTTTTATGCCCGGTGATCTGCAGATTTCAGCAGACCATTTCATGCTTCCAAACGCCGGATGATGGTCCGAATTCATCCCGAGGCCTCCGGGACCCCAACGAAAACCACCAACATACTCCAAAACACGATACGAACTTATTCCAATCATAAAAACACGTCTAACAACATCAAAACCCATAAATCACATCGATTCAAGCCTAAGTTTCTTCAAAACTTTCAAAACTAACATTCAATCAAAAACCCGGCCAAATGACGTCCAAATGACCTGAAAATTTGCGGACATATCCAAAATCACATAATGAAGCTACAGAAATTGTCGGAATTCCATTCCGACCCCCGGATCAAAATCTCACCTATCGTTCGGATTCGCTAAAATTTCAACCTTCGGCATTTCAAGCCTAATTGAGCTACGGACCTCCAAAATATATTCCGAACGCGCTCCCAACCCCGAAATCACCTAACGGAGCTAATGGAACCATCGGATTTCCGTTCCGAGATCGTCTTAACACTGTTCCGGCTACGAACCGTTTTCTAGTTTTCAAAGCTCTCATTTAGGGACTAAGTGTCCCAAAATGCTCAAATTTTTGGAACCAACTCTCCCGGCAACCCACAATAGCAGAAATGAACTTAGGGGAACAAGTTAAATTAGGGATTGGGGCGTAATTTTCTAAAACGACCGGTCGGGTCGTTACATCTTCCCACACTTAAAGATTCGTTCGTCCTCGAACGAGCATAGAAAACATACCCGGAGTAGTGAAAAGATGAGGGTACTGGCTGCGCATATCCTGCTCGGTCTCCCAAGTCGCCTCCTCGACCGGCTGGCCCCGCCACTGAACCTTTACTGAAGCGATGTTCTTTGACCTTAGCTTCCTGACTTGCCTGTCTAGAATGGCTACCGGCTCCTCAACATAAGACAGATCCTCGTCTAGCTGAACATAAGTGAAATCCCACATATGTGACGGGTCACCATGGTACCTCCGGAGCATGGAGACATGAAATACGGGGTGAACTCCGGCTAGGCTGGGAGGTAAGGCCAACTCATAAGCAACCTCCCCAACACGCCTCAAAATCTCAAAAGGGCCAATAAATCTAGGACTCGGCTTCCCTTTCTTCCCAAACCTCATAACGCCCTTCATGGGCGAGACTCGAAGCGGAACCCGCTCACCCACCATAAAAGCCACATCGCGAACCTTCTTGTCCGCATAACTCTTCTGTCTAGACTGGGCCGCACGAAGTCTGTCCTGAATCACCTTGACCTTGTCCATAGCCTCCTGAACCATATCAGTACCTAGCAACCTGGCCTCGCCCGGCTCAAACCAACCCACGGGAGACTTGCACCTCCTACCATATAGGGCCTCGTACGGTGCCATCTGAATAATAGACTGGTAGCTGTTGTTATAAGCAAACTCCGCCAGTGGCAAGAAGTGATCCCATGAACCTCCAAACTCAATCACGCACGCACGGAGCATATCCTCCAAAATCCGAATAGTGCGCTCGGACTGCCCATCAGTCTGGGGGTGAAATGCTGTGCTCAGCTCCACCCGAGTACCTAACTCCTGCTGTACGGCTCTCCAGAACCGTGAAGTGAACTGAGTGCCTCTATCTGAAATGATGGAAACTGGAATACCATGCAGCCGAACTATCTCCTTGATATAGATCTCCGCCAGTCGCTCCGATGAATAAGTAGTGCTCACCGGTATAAAATGGGCGGACTTGGTCAACCGATCCACAATAACCCAAATAGAATCAAACTTCCTAATAGTCCGTGGAAGTCCAGATACAAAGTCCATGGTGATGCGCTCCCATTTCCACTCTGGAATCTCAATTTGCTGCATCAATCCCTCCGGATGCTGATGTTCATACTTTACCTGCTGGCAGTTGAGGCATCTGGAAACATAATCAACTATATCCCTCTTCATCCGCCTCCACCGATAATGCAGTTTCAAGTCCTGATACATCTTCGCGGCACCCGGATGGATGGAATACCGCGAACTATGGGCCTCTGCTAGAATCAGCTCTCGAAGGTCATCTACATTGGGCACACAGATACGGCCCTGCATCCTCATAACTCCATCTTCCCCGATGGTAACATCCCGAGCATCACCACGCCGAACTCTATCCTGAAGGACAAGCAAGTGAGGGTCGTCGAACTGACGCTCCCCGATGCGGTCAAATAGAGAAGACCGAGAAACCACACAAGCTAGAACCCGGCTGGGCTCCGAAAGATCCAGTCTAACCAACTGCCTGGCCAAAGCCTGAACATCCATCGCCATAGGCCTCTCCGAAGCCGGTAGATATGCTAAACTCCCCAAACTCTCTGCCCGACGACTCAAGGCATCAGCAACCACATTAGCCTTGCCCGGATGATAGAGAATAGTAATATCATAGTCCTTCGGTAGTTCCAACCATCTCCTCTGACGCATATTCAGGTCCTTCTGCTTAAGCAAGTGCTGCAAGCTCCGGTGATCAGTGTAGATCTCAGAAGGAACCCCATATAAATAATGACGCCAAATTTTCAAGGCGTGAACAATGGCGGCTAGCTCCAAATCATGAACAGGGTAATTCTTCTCATGCACCTTCAGCTGTCTCGACGCGTAGGCAATCACCCTACCGTCCCGCATCAATACCGCACCGAGTCCAACTCGTGAGGCATCACAATATACGGTATAGGACCCCGTACCTGTAGGCAACATCAATATAGGGGCCGAAGTCAAAGCTGTCTTGAGCTTTTGAAAGCTCGCCTCACACTCGTCTGTCCACTGGAAAGGGCACCCTTTTGGGTCAATCTAGTCATAGGTGCTGCAATCGAAGAGAACCCTTCTACGAAACGACGGTAGTAGCCCGCCAAACCAAGGAAACTGCGTATCTCAGTAGCGGAGGAGGGTCTGGGCCAACTCTGCACGGCCTCCACCTTCCTCGGATCTACTCGAATACCATCACTCGACACCACGTGGCCCAAAAATGCCACAGAACTCAACCAAAATTCACATTTAGAGAACTTGGCATAAAGCTGCTTCTCCCTCAGGATCTGAAGCACTATCCTCAAATGCTGCTCGTGCTCTTCCCGGCTCCGAGAATATACTAAAATATCATCAATGAAGACAATCACGAACGAGTCCAGATAAGGCCTGAACACACTGTGCATCAAATGCATAAAGGCTGCTGGGGCATTAGTCAGCCCAAAAGGCATCACGAGGAACTCATAGTGACCATACCGGGTCCTGAAGGCAGTCTTCGGGATATCTGGCTCCCGAATCTTTAGCTGGTGATACCCAGAGTGCAAATCAATCTTAGAAAACACATGTGCGCCCTGTAGCTGGTCAAATAAATCATCAATACGGGGCAAAGGATACCGGTTCTTCACCGTAACCTTGTTCAGCTGACGATAGTCAATACACATACGCATAGAACCGTCCTTTTTCTTCACAAACAATACAGGAGCACCCCAAGGCGAAACACTGGGTCGAATAAAACCCTTGCCCAATAACTCCTGTAACTGATCCTTCAACTCCTTTAATTCGGGAGGAGCCATACGGTACGGTGGAATAGAAATGGGCTGAGTGCCCGGCAACAAGTCAATAGCAAAGTCAATGTCTCTGTCAGGCGGCATGCCCGGAAGATCAGCTGGAAATACATCAGCAAAGTCACGTACCACAGGAACAGAATCAATAGAGGGAGGGTCAATACTGACGTCCCGCACATAGGCAAGATAAGCAGCACACCCCTTCTCAACCATACGCTGAGCTCTGAGAAAAGAAATAACACGGCTAGGGGTGTGATCTAGAGTACCACTCCACTCAATACGTGGAATGCCTGGCATAGCCAGCGTCACGGTCTTGGCGTGACAATCAAGAATAGCATAATGGGGTGACAACCAGTCCATACCTAGAATAATATCAAAATCGACCATCCCAAGCAGCAATAGATCCGCTCTGGTCTCAAAATCACAAATGGTAATCAAACACGACCGATATACGCGGTCCACGGCCAAAGAATCACCCACCGGAGTGGAAACATAAATGGGGGCACTCAAAGAATCCCGAGGCACACCCAAATGAGAAGCAAAGTAAGAAGACACATATGAAAAAGTGGAACCAGGGTCGAATAGAACCGATGCCTCCCTGTGACTAACCAGAATAATACCTGTGATAACAGAATCAGATGCAACAGCCGCAGCGCGATCAGGAATAGCATAGAATCTGGCTTGTCCCCCCTCTCGAGGGCGGCCTCTAGAACCCTGACCCCCGCCCCTGGCTGGCTGGGCAGGTGGAATAGCAGCTGGAGCTGGAATGATAGCCTGCTGACCCTGAGAGCCACGCTGATGCTGCGAAGACTGGTGAGGTGCCCCCCTCCTACGCCTGGGGCACTCCCTCACCGGATGGCGAGTATCCCCGCACCCAAAGCAAGCTCTGGGAGGACACGGTGACTGTGACTGACCGGCCTCTCCCCCACTAGCTTGACCTCTGGAAGGACCCCGCGCAGGAGGTGCACTGGAAACTGGGGGAGCATAATAAGGCTCCTGAGGTGCTGGAAGACCTGGAGTACTACCTGCTGCGGGCAATGCCGAGTGAACTGGTCGACCGGAATAACCCCTACCAAAACGACCTGCTGATGAAGTGCGGGCTCCAGAGAAATGGCTCGACTCACGAGACCTCTTGGCCTCTCTATCTCCCCGCTCTCTAGGGAGCATACTCTCGATCCTCCCGGCGATGCTCACCGCCTGCTGATAAGATATATCCGTCTCCAACTCTCTGGCCATGCTGGATCGGATAGGCGGAATCAGGCCCTCAATAAATCTCTGCACTCTCTCCCGAACCGTGGCTACCAAGGCCGGTGCATGCCTGGCCAGACGGGTGAAACTGATGGCATACTCCGATACTGACATGGAGCCCTGTCGCAACCGCTCAAACTCCGAGCGCCAAGAATCCCTAAGGCTCTGTGGAACAAACTCCCTCAAAAATAGATCTGAAAACTGCGTCCAAGTCAATGAAGCAGACTCCTCTGGACTATCCAACTCATACGTGCGCCACCAATCATAGCGGCCCCACGAAACTGAAAAGCAGTGAAGGAAACCCCGCTGGTCTCCACAATCCCCATAGTACGAAGGATACGATGACACTCCTCTAGAAAACCCAATGCATCATCTGAAGCCAGGCCACTAAACACTGGAGGATCATATTTCTTGAACCTCTCTAATCTACGCTGCTCGTCCTCAGAGGCAGCTGGTCCACCTCCCGGTTGTGCGGGGGCGGCAGGAGGCATAACCAAAACATCTGGAACATGTCCCACTGGCACACGCTGCTCCGGTGTAACGGCTACGGGAGTCTGGGCCCCTCCCCCGGCCTGAGATGTAGCTGCAACAAGAGGAAGCAATCCCGCCCGGGCCAAAGTGGTATACATGCTCATGAACTGAGCCAGGGTCTCCTGTAGTGCTGGAGTAGTAGCAGTTGTAGTCGGTGTACCAGGTGCCTGCGCTCCAACCTGGTCTACCGGTGGCACCTCAGCGGCAGCGCGCGATGGTGCTGTGGCTGCACCTCGGGCGCGTCCTCGTCCTCTACCTCGGCCCCGGCCTCCGACGGCAGCAACAGGGGGCGCGGGTACCTGATCATCGCGGTTAGCTCGTGTCCTCACCATCTGTGAGAGAATAGAAAGCAATAGTTTAGATTTTTGATGCCAAAAATGTCGCACGACAAGGAATCCAAAAGAAATGAAGAGTTTCCTAAACAGTTACATAGCCCCTCGTAGATAAATACAGACGTCTCCGTATCGATCAGCGAGACTCTAAGTAACCGGTCTGTGTCCCGTGACTCCTATGAACCTAGAGCTTTGATACCAACTTGTCACGACCCTAGTTCACCAATTGTGAACATGTCGTGATGGCACCCAGAGTCCCCACGACTAGGTAAGCCTAACACGTTGCGGAATATATAAGTTATAAATACTTAAATAAGAAACAACGGAAAAATAACATAAAAGATATGTAATTCGTGCCGCTTGGCACATACATCCGTCACACAATGAATAAAACACTACCAAGATCCGGAACCCCACGGTAACACAGACTAAAGAGAAATACAACTGTGGCTCTAAGTGTGAAGAGTATCTAACAACGAAATGAAGAAATGTCCACTAGTAATACTAGAATAGAAGGGAAGCCTCCGGATCCGCGGACGTAGCGGATCATACCTCGAAGTCTCCCAGAAAGCTGCAGAATCACCTAGTACGAGCCTGCTCTGATGTACCTGGATCTGCACAACAAAAGTGTGCAGAAGAGTAGCATGAGTACACCACGGCGGTACTCGGTAAGTGCCAAGCCTAACCTCGATGGAGTAGTGACGAGGAAGGTCAGGGCCCTACTGAGAAACAATAATAATATGATGACAACAAAATAAACAGTTTGACAGATAACAACAAAATTTCCAAAATAACAACATTTACTGAAACTGTCTACAACCAAGCTAATAACAAATAACCAACTCAAATAAACAAATCCAGGATCTGTGGGAATTGAACCCCCAGTCCCATTCTCAGTACCCCTGGGTCTCCGGGAATCGAACCCGCAGCCCATGTCTCAATAATATCACAATAACTCAGGATCTCTCCGGGAATCGAACCCGCAGTCCCTACCAATAAATAACTCAGGATCTCGGGAATCGAACCCGCAGTCCCTACCAATAAATAACTCAGGATCTCGGGAATCGAACCCGCAGTCCCTACCAATAAATAACTCGGGATCTCGGGAATCGAACCCGCAGTCCCTACCAATAAATAACTCAGGATCTCGGGAATCGAACCCGCAGTCCCTACCAATAAATAACTCAGGATCTCGGGAATCGAACCCGCAGTCCCTACCAATAAATAACTCGGGATCTCGGGAATCGAACCCGCAGTCCCTACCAATAAATAACTCAGGATCTCGGGAATCGAACCCGTAGTCCCTACCAATATCACGTCGGGTCTCTGGGAATCGAACCCACAGCCCTGGGTCTCCGGGAATCGAACCCGCAGTCCACAAACACAACCAATTAAGGAAATCCACAGAGAGAAATAATTATGCTCAACTATAACTTCACCGAAAAATAGTGCCAATAATTAACAAGGAATTCAAACAAGGCAGTTAGGCAACCAAACAGTTAAGTGCTACCTAATCATGCTCTTCTAACCACTACCGGGTAAAACATCAAATTAACAACCAAAGACAGGGATATCGCTAATCGAACATTTCTGAATAAAATACGTGTTCATCAACCAGCGCATGTACACGCCCGTCACCTCGCGTACAAGGCATTTCAACTATCACATAATATCCTAGGGGTGAAAATTCCCCCACACGAGGTTAGACAAGCCACTTACCTCAATTCCGGTACAAAACCGCTAAGCAATAACCCTCTTGCCACGAATGTCGGCCTCCACAAGTGTAGAATCCGATAAAAATCAATAGAATCACATCAAAATAGGCCAATTGGGCATTACCCAATCAAATTAACTCAAAATTCACCAAAACCCACAAGTTGCCAAAACCCGACTTTCGGTACGCTTATCGAAAAATCACAAAAATTATATATTCGGGTTCCTTATCTCAATACGAGTCCGTGCATATAAAATTTATCGAAATCGGACTCCATTTGCCCACTCAAATCAGTGTTTTTCTTAAATTTAGGCCTAGGGCTCAAACCCACCTTAAATCTTCCATTTACAGGGATTTAACCAAGGATTTCATGTTAAAATGATGTAATTAAGCCACAAAACTTACCTCCAACGAATCCCCAATGAATTACCAACAATTCCCGTGAGTTTCTCTCTCTAGAACTCAAAAATGGCGTTTTTGGGTATTAAACCCGCGACTGGTTCTGTTCTGAACTTAACATCACTGCCAGCCTCATTTCTTCATCGCGTTCGCGACGCCTCTCACGCGAACGCGATGCCTTCCTCCTCTTCTTCATCGCGAACGCGGCACTCTCTCACGCGTCCGCGAAGATCAAATCCTCAGCCTCCTGACTTTTACTCAACGCGAACGCGACGTGAAGTCACGCGTCCGCGATGCCTTTCCTTTCCCTCTTACGCGAACGCGACCCACCCCTCGCGAACGCGATGACCAACTGGCCTCACCCTTCGCGAACGCGGCATTGGCCTCGCGAACGCGATGCCTTACTGAACCTGGCCTTCGCGAACGCGGAACCTTCCTTCGCGAACGCGAAGGCTTATTTTATGCCCAGTGATCTGCAGATTTCAGCGGACCATTTCATGCTTCCAAACGCCGGATGATGGTCCGAATTCATCCCGAGGCCTCCGGGACCCCAACGAAAACCACCAACATACTCCAAAACACGATACGAACTTATTCCAATCATAAAAACACGTTTAACAACATCAAAACCCATAAATCACATCGATTCAAGCCTAAGTTTCTTCAAAACTTTCAAAACTAACATTCAATCAAAAACCCGGCCAAATGACGTCCAAATGACCTGAAAATTTGCGGACATATCCAAAATCACATAATGAAGCTACAGAAATTGTCGAAATTCCATTCCGACCCCCGGATCAAAATCTCACCTATCGTTCGGATTCGCTAAAATTTCAACCTTCGGCATTTCAAGCCTAATTGAGCTACGGACCTCCAAAATATATTCCGAACGCGCTCCCAACCCCGAAATCACCTAACGGAGCTAATGGAACCATCGGATTTCCGTTCCGAGATCGTCTTAACACTGTTCCGGCTACGAACCGTTTTCTAGTTTTCAAAGCTCTCATTTAGGGACTAAGTGTCCCAAAATGCTCAAATTTTTGGAACCAACTCTCCCGGCAACTCACAATAGCAGAAATGAACTTAGGGGAACAGTTAAATTAGGGATTGGGGCGTAATTTTCTAAAACGACCGGTCGGGTCGTTACACTTCGTCTCTCTCTCTCTCAACCTTCACAAACAACAAACCCTAGCGCCGCCGCCTCTCCCTTCGCCTGAAAACCCGGCGGCAACAACGCCGCCGGCCACCAAATTTACACCACATACTCGCTTCAACCTCCTCTATCCAACCCCGTGCATGGTGTGTCTCGAATCAACCTGGGTATTCTCGAATCTTCATTTGAAGATTCGAGTCAAACTCGAACTAACGCCAAACCACCCCAAATTCATACCCTAGCACCTCCAGACCACCCTCACACCCAAACCATCCTTGGTTTTGTTCGAATCCGACCGGAAACCCAAAAACCCCAAAGCGGCCATAAGAACCCTAGATTTCAAAATTGGGTTCTTCATTTGAATTCGAGGGAAATTGAAGTCTAGCAGAATTTAATTGGGATGTCTTCGTCTGAAAACATCTCAATTAAAGTCCGTTAGACTCCGAATTCGAGTCCAAGCTCAAAAGGCCCGGTCTCTGTTTGATTTCGATTTCTTTCGAGGTAACCTCCCTTTTTCCTATCTATTTCAAATAGATATTTGTTGTTTGTATATTTGTTTAGTTCAATTCGTTTGATTTTTCTTTTTATTCCTACTGGCCGTCCATTGTAAACGCGTGATTTTTGACCCTCCCCGAGATTTTTATATTTTTAGCGTAAAATATTTAATTTAGTCCTAATACAACTATCTTAGCTAATTTTGACTCTTTTACTTTATTTTTACCTTAAAATAAAAAATAACAAAAATATAGTTTTATTAATGTTTCGTAGTCATTTTAAACTTGAAAAAATACAAAAATAGTACTTTATATTTTTTTATCTTTTATAAAAAAACAAAAATAATAAAAAATAGTTTCATTAATATTTTGTAGTTATTTTAAACTTGAAAAATATAAAAATAGTATTTTATATTTTTTATCTTTTTATAAAAACGAAAATAATAAAAAAAAATAGTTTCATTAATATTTCGTAGTTATTTTAAACTTGAAAAATATAAAAAATAGTTTTATTTTAATTATGAGTATTATAGTTATTTTGATTACCTAGGATTAATTAAATAACACCATTCTCGGTTCCTGACGAAGAATAATATTCGGGTTCAAACTACCCGGTTTTATAATTTTCGGACGTAGCCCGTAATAATCCGAGTCCACTACACTAAGGGGGACAATACATAATGGATGGGGAATAAGAACAAAGACAAGAAGAAAAAGACAAAGGGATAAAAACAAAAGAAAAAGACAAAAACAATATGGGGCTAAATTTTAAAAAAAAAATAAAAAAAAATAATAATAAACAATAACTCTACTTCTTTCTTTAAAGAGAAGGGATCACGGCAGAAGGGAGGGCAGGGATTTTTGAAAAACAAAAGACATTGAAAAAACGAAAAAAAACAAAGAAGGAAAAACAAAGAAAGAAAAGAAGAGAAAGAGAGAAGAAACGAAAGAGAAGAAGAAAAAGGATTTTGAAAACAAAGGAGGAGATTGAAAAAACAGGAGAAAGGATTTGAAAACAAAGAAAGGGATTTGAAAACAAAGAAAAAAGATTGGAAAACAAAGATTCACAAGAAAAGGAAAACAAACATTTGAAATACAAAGAAGAAGAGAACAACGGCAGAGAGGATTCATATTTCGGAACAAGAAAATAAAACCAAAGAGAAAAACACCCTCCAGCCGTCGACCAAAACGACCCCCACCTGAACGACCAACCACTTCAACGTCCCTCCATTTCCGTCGAGTTGTTGCTGTCCAAGGTTTCCGGCGTTGGTTCGAGTTCTGTCCGGAGAGGTCGAAGTTTGAGATCGTCATAAAAGGTTCGTTTTCTCATTGTGTACGTTGAAAATATGCAGAAATAAAGGTGTATGTTCTGTTTTCGATATCGTTCTTCTCGCTAATATTTTGAATCGTTTCGCATTTGATTTAGTTTCGTATGATTCGGACGATTTTTGTAAATATATGATTCTGTTGAACATGCAATTTCACACTTAATGGTGGTCTTGTAGTGTGGAAGTTAGCTAATGAAAATAACTAATCTTTCGTATGCTCGCCAATTAGTTATGCTTCCGTTGTTTATGTAATTGTTCGCCATAGTCTTGAATTTGCTCACTTAGTTATCTAGTCGTATGTTTACTCGAATTGGTTATAGTTGAGTATGACTTTGTTACATTATAGAAATTGGTTCGTTATTCTTTAACTGAACGACGTAATTAGATTAAAGGAATCGGGGTGCATTTCATGTGACCCGACTCCAATTTTGAACAAGGTTAAATAAAGCGTGTCGTGAACCACAAGTGCATTTCATGTAGTGTGGCTTGCAACATGTTTTAAATAATCTTGAATTAACTCTTAAATAAATATAACGGAATGTAGTTTGCTTTTAAATTAGAATTAGAGGTGTGCCTCGCCTAACAAAATTATACAAATCGCGGGGCCCTTATAAATGTATATGTAAAATATTTAGATTTCGAGATGTGCCGTTTCTTAGCGAATTTCCTGGCCTTCTCAAAAATGTAAATAAGTAATCGCTCTAGGCGCGTATTTTAATAATTTTACCTTCTTAAATACGGGTGTGCATTTCATGCGGCCCAAATCCAAATCCCAAAATGTTGAATAAGAATGTGTCGAGGATCCGGGTGCATTTCATGTGATGTGATTCGAAACATATTTTTAGGCAACATTCTCTTTCGTAAATAATAATAAAATAATAATAAAAGCGGTAAAGGGATATTAATTTGCATTAAGTATATAACTTGTAAAAATCAGATAAATAAGCCAAATATGACGGTTAAGCGACCGTGCTAGAACCACGGAATTCGGGAATGCCTAACACCTTCTCCCGGGTTAACAGAATTCCTTATCCGGATTTTTGGTTCGCGGACCGTTAAATAGAGTCAAACCTTTCCTCAATTCGGGTTTCAAACCGGTGACTTGGGACACCATAAATCTCCCAAGTGGCGACTCCGAATCTCTCAATAAATGAATCCCGTTTTGGTTGTCCTTTAATTGGAAAAACTCTCTTTTATCTTTGCACCCTCGCGGGTGCGGTAAAAAGGAGGTGTGACAGCTCTGGCGACTCCACTGGGGATATGAACCCAGAACCACTGGTTCAGGGTTTAAGAATTCGAGCTTTGAAAAATTGTTGTATTTGGCTTATTATTTTCTGATTTTATTATATGTTTGTATTTAATGTGATAAATGTTGCTTTTACCGCTTTGATATTTTGTGAACTGTACATATAAATTGTGCCGAAACCAATCTCCTCTCTGAGTCTTCTAAATCATGAAGAAGGGTGCACTTCGTGTGACTTCTTTTCTGTATAGTGTCTAATTCCCACCTTAGAACGAGGTTTGGATAAGTTGCAAAACCGGTGAAGCTTCTGTATTCCCGGGTTGCTGCCTCCTCCTCGGCTCGAGTTGTCCGTTCGGGTAAGCCAGGTCTAGAACAATAAACCCGGGTTTTTAAACCTAGAATAACAAAGCTTCATGCCGGATCCCTAGTAGGAACGTTTATTTGCATCATGTTGCATTTGACTTAGGGGACTCAACACAGGGGTTGGGTCCGTCTAGGACAGGTGACCTGAAATGAAAAGACCATCCTGCTGCATCCTGTTTGTTTTATGCATATATTTGCTTCAGACTTGCAGGCTAACCGTTTTTTTATATTGAGGAAAATGAAAAAAAAATAGTCTCAAAATAGTTTGTTTTTTTACTTACTTAAAAAGAAAAAAAAACGTTTGTTGTAAAATAAAAAAATGTGTGATAAAAAAAAAATAGTTTCAAAATAGTTTGTTTTTTTACTTAAAAAGAAAAAAAATGTTTGTTGTAAAATAAAAAATATGTGATTTCAAAATAGTTTGTTTTTTTTACTTAAAAAAAAAAGAAATTTTTTTTTTGTTTTAAACTTAAAAAAAAATGTGTGAAAAAATAATAAATAGTTTGTTTCCTTTACAGATGTAGTTTGTTTGACCGAACTACGCTGGTTTGATTCTCCCCATTAGGTGGGATACGTAGGCAACCCTCATCGGGTCCAACCACCCCTATCAAAAATTCAAAAAAAAATGTGTATTTAGTTTTAAATAAATCGAAAGTGATGCTGTTTTTTGAAAATAGCCGAATGTTCCGAGAGGACGCCGTAAGGCCGTTTTTGCAAAAATGGCCACTTTGAAATCTTCTCCTTTTGAATAATAGCCTGGAAATACCCTTGTGGAAATGTTGAAAGGCACCCCTTTAAAAATCAAAAAATGTGTGTTTAATTTTGTCAATAAATCGAAGTGACGCTGTTTTTGAAAATAGCCGAATGTTCCGAAAGGACACCGGAAGGCTGTTTTTGCAAAAATAGCCACTTTGAATCATTTTTAATAATTTGCGGGCACAACCTTGAAATATTCCTTGTGGAAATGTTGCAAGGCCATAGCCGCAAAATCAAGTCCGGGTTCACACCCTTTTTTGCAAAAATAACCAAAAAATGTCAAACTTTTTATTTTTTGTTATAAACAAGTCGGGTAATGCTATTCTTGCTTAAAATAAGCCGAATGTCCCTTAAAAGGACGTCGGAAGGCCGTTTTGCAAAAATAGCCACTTTGAGTCATTTGTAAATAATTTTGGACACAGCCTGGAAATATTCCCTCGTGGAAATGCGAAGGGATGTATCCGCAAAAAATCAAGTTTTGAGTCATCACTCAACTTTACAAAAATAACCACTTTATCAAATAAGCCATTACATGGCCGGAGTTTTGCTGAAATAGCCACATTTTTGCATTTTAACTTCCTCAGTCTTGTGTTGGCCTGTGTCGGTGCTGAATGATGCCCCATAGGCCCCAGGATAAAAAAATTTTGAATTTGCATCTTCTTAAATAAAATTTTACAAAAAGAGCCACTTTGTCTAAATAAGCCATTACATGGCCAATTTATGAAAAATAGTCTTGTGTTGGTTTATGGTGATGCCGAACGATGCCTCATGAGCCACAAAATAAAAAAAAAAAATTCAAGTTTATCTTTCTTAAATAAATTTTGCAAAAATAGTCATTTTGTCAAATAAGCCATTATGTGGCCAATTTTGTAGAAATGGTCATAGTTGACACCAAAAATATTCTTCTTCTTGTAGAAATTTCCTACACAAGTTTGTAGTTGGAGTCGGCTTCTATAATTTTCCTTCGAAAATCAAAAAAATCAAATAAACATTTCTTTATTTCTTGCATTAATTTGCAAGAACTACGCTCGGTCTGATTCATGCGGGGTCATGATACGTAGGCAATCTCCATAAGATTCGACCACAACTGTATATGTATATATATGAAAAAAAAAATGAAAAAAAAATGAAAAAAAAGAAAAAAAAAAGAAAAAGAAAAAGAAAAAGAAGTAAGCAAAAATATGGATAAGGACTGACTGATTCCATTTCTACCATATTTTATTTTGAATTGTTGAGAATTGAGGTGGTTGGTTTGTGGTGAACCGGAAACAGAAGATCCAAGAAAACCTGATTATGATCCAAGATAGTGACACCAACAATATCGCATAGAGTCCTTTACCTGCAAGCCATGATGGACGCTTCGTGGGGATGTATTGACTAAAGCTGAAAATGTCGAAGCAAATAAGTGGCCTTGGTAATATTGATGCGAAGCTCAGGGGCCAAAATATCGTGCTTGGTAATCGGGAAGACTCTCTATTTCTTGGTCAACCAGAATGGAGTTTTTGGTGGCTTATTTTGTTGTCATTTCTGTCGTCCAGATTATTTCAGGGTTGTAATCAGGATATTGTCATGTAACTCAAACCCTTTTGTCATTCTATTTTGTCCAGTTTTCTATTGGTCGTAATACCTCATTTAGTATTGTGTAGGTTTGTTCCACGGGTGTACCCCAGTTTATTGTGTTTGTTTTGTTGTATTAATTCATTTCTAGTTCGTCTAATGCAACTCTCTTGTTTGCCATTATTTCGAGTCATTTTTCTTTGATTTAAGTCTTTCTTCTTTATAGTCATTTTTTTGTCAACACTAGTGACATGACATGCACGCATAATTGTGGCCTGATCTTAAAAGTTAATCATGAAGGAATTGGAAGATAATCATGGCATTTTAAAAGAAATAATGATTTGAGATTATTTGGAACCCGAGTCACGTGAAATTTGGGGCGGGTAAAATACAAAGAAAGCCTTAAGGGCAAAATGGCCATGCTCACATGGGGTTCGCTCGTGATACTGAAATGGAAGTGTCGTCCAGCAATACTTTAAAATGACGGATGAAAAAGGCGAATGGACGATATGGTTATCACTCCTAGCACAACCAGAAGATGTCGTGAATATGTTGTTTGTACTTGGCATGTTTTGAAGATTGGAATGACGAAGGCATTTTGTTCTGCTACCCAAACACTTTATCCTTCGTTAACCCTTCGAGCCTTATTTTGATTTCTTTCATACCCCTCCTTCGGAATCGGTACCAAAATTAGAAACACAAATGGGGAAGATAAAGAAAGAAAAAGAGAAAAACAAAAACAACCAAAAAGGAACGAAAAAGAAAAGAAAAAAAAATGAAAAAATGATGAAAAAAAATGAAAAGAAGGAATTGGGAACTACGTTTGACCTGATTCCTTAAAGAGGATACGTAGGCGCTTCACAACTCGGTCATAGTGTAAATAAAGTAATAAAAACTCCCCAAACTGGGGCAAAGAAAAATTGTGTTGATTATAAATAAATTTAGGTCCGAAGGTTGTAAATTTTGAACCCAAAATTGATTTTGTTTTGAGCCTTCAATACCCTTTCTTTCTAACCCTATCCAAATCCCACATTACGGTCCAGAAAGACCTTCTGATCAGTCTTCAAAAGATGCCACGTCAGGCGAGTGATAGAGTCCTATCATAATATAACACGTTGATTCTCAGCAGAAAAGACGTTGATTCTCAGCAGAAAGGAAATACGAGAGAGTCTTGGCAGTGACACCCCAATCCCCGGCTAAAAGTGATACAAATGAGAGAGTCTTACCGGTGAAAACCTTCACAGGCACCATAAGACGACGAAAGCTGAGAGAAAATCAAAATGAGAGAGGCTTGAAAGTGAAAACCCTTCGGGCACTACAAGTCAAATAAAGGGGATAATCAGATGGAAATCACGAGACAGAAATCGTGAAAGGAAATTAACGACGGAGGATAGGCCATATGTGCATGTCATGACCAGTAGAGTTGGTATCCGCGTTTGATAAGTTTTTATAGTTGTTTCTGGTTAGAGAGTTAGTCTTCTATTTGTTGTTTCTTTTTATCTTTCTCCTTTTGTCAAAATTCTCCATCAAAGTCAGTCTAGTCAAAACATAGTGAGAAATGACTTCAAAACTTGCCACCGACTTTCCAATTATTATGCAAGGCAAGGAAATGCCATTGACGGCAGAGAAGTATGATTATCAAACTGGGGCAGAAAATTTTCTTCTCAGTTTGAAAATTTTCTGGAAGTCAATACCCATTTAAGGAAGAAGGGAAGTCTTAAGGGAAATGGTCTTCGAACCGGTGTCATCCTCAGCAGCCTTCAAGAAGAGTGAAACACCAATTTTGAGGAAATGAAAATCCACCGGCAGTGTTATCTTCAACAAGTTCCGAGGTGGTCGGACAACACAGAGTGGTAAAGGAAGAAAGGAAATCTCATCTTCAACAAAATAACTCCGAGCAAGTTGAGAAACACAGAACGGGGAAGGGATAAATGGAAAAACCCATCCCCAGCAGGAATATCATCTCCAACAAATGAAATCATTCCCCAACAAGTTTTGGGAATCCCGAGCGAGGAAAATGGGAAAAGGAAAAACCACCCCACAGGAGCGGCACAACCGCTCACAATATTTTGAACTAACAATTTTTCTATGATTCGAAACAGGGAAAGAAAGTGCTATTGATAGCAGAAAGTCATCCACCAGGAAGAACACCAATACTGGGGCAGAAAATTTTCTGCCGTTGTTGAAAATTTTCTCGGAGAAACGAGGAAGGCAATTCAAGATGACATGTCAGGTTTGTCCACCCTCAAATAGGATGTTTCAGGTTTGTCCACCTTCGAACAGGACGTCTCATGTTTGTTCACTTTCATACATTGATACAATGGGAGTATTCGCCCTCGAATAGGATACAATGGGAGTATCCGCCCTCGAATAGGATACGATGGGAGTATACGCCCTCGAATAGGATACAATGGGAGTATTCGCCCTCGAATAGGATACAATGGGAGTATTCGCCCTCGAATAGGATACAATGGGAGTATTCGCCCTCGAATAGGATACAATGGGAGTATTCGCCCTCGAATAGGATACAATGGGAGTATTCGCCCTCGAATAGGATACGATGGGAGTATTCGCCCTCGAATAGGATACGATGGGAGTATTCGCCCTCGAATAGGATACTATGGGAGTATTCGCCCTCGAATAGGATACAATGGGAGTATTCGCCCTCGAATAGAATACAATGGGAGTATTCGCCCTCGAATAGAATACAATGGGAGTGTTCGCCCTCGAATAGAATACAATGGGAGTATTCGCCCTCGAATAGAATACAATGGGAGTATTCGCCCTCGAATAGAATACAATGGGAGTATTCGCCCTCGAATAGGATACGATGGGAGTATTCGCCCTCGAATAGAATACAATGGGAGTGTTCGCCCTCGAATAGAATACAATGGGAGTATTCGCCCTCGAATAGGATACGATAGGAGTATTCGCCCTCGAATAGGATACAATGGGAGTATTCGCCCTCGAATAGGATACAATGGGAGTATTCGCCCTCGAATAGGATACAATGGGAGTATTCGCCCTCGAATAGGATACAATGGGAGTATTCGCCCTCGAATAGGATACAATGGGAGTATTCGCCCTCGAATAGGATACAATGGGAGTATCCGCCCTCAAATAGGATACAATGGGAGTATGCGCCCTCGAATAGGATACAATGGGAGTATTCGCCATCGAATAGGATACAATGGGAGTATTCGCCCTCGAATAGAATACAATGGGAGTATTCGCCCTCGAATAGAATACAATGGGAGTGTTCGCCCTCGAATAGAATACAATGGGAGCATTCGCCCTCGAATAGAATACAATGGGAGTATTCGCCCTCGAATAGAATACAATGGGAGTATTCGCCCTCGAATAGGATACGATGGGAGTATTCGCCCTCGAATAGAATACAATGGGAGTGTTCGCCCTCGAATAGAATACAATGGGAGTATTCGCCCTCGAATAGAATACAATGGGAGTATTCGCCCTCGAATAGAATACAATGGGAGTATTCGCCCTCGAATAGGATACGATGGGAGTATTCGCCCTCGAATAGGATACAATGGGAGTATTCGCCCTCGAATAGGATACAATGGGAGTATTCGCCCTCGAATAGGATACAATGGGAGTATTCGCCCTCGAATAGGATACAATGGGAGTATTCGCCCTCGAATAGGATACAATGGGAGTATTCGCCCTCGAATAGGATACAATGGGAGTATCCACCCTCAAATAGGATACAATGGGAGTATGCGCCCTCGAATAGGATACAATGGGAGTATTCGCCATCGAATAGGATACAATGGGAGTATTCGCCCTCGAATAGAATACGATGGGACTATCCGCCCTCGAATAGGATATTTTACGTTTGTTTTATTTTACATTGTCCTTTGCATATTTCATAAATTATTGCCAGAATGCATTTTTAATTCAAAAGTTGCTACTAAAAGCAGGCGCCTACCTGTATAACAAAAGGCAAGTCTTCAGTCTTTACATTGCAGGTCTTGAAACCAGTAACCCACCATAAACCAGAGAGTTACAACAAGAGTTCCCAACGCAAATTCAAGCGCATGAGTCAAAGGAAGGGAGGGAATGAAGGAAATTTTCCCAGCATCATTATCCTTAGCAGGTAAGTAAACAATTCTAAAGATATCCCCAGCAATCAAGGAAAAATAACACGACCTAGGAGGAAAGCAATTCCGAAACAAGGTAATTCAGAAGAAAGGATGGGATGAAATTAATGAGTTGTAGTTGAAGTCAGGATGCCCACCTGGAGAATGGAGTAGCGATTTTATCTTGAAATAGTAGTTGAAGTCAGGGAGCCCGCCTGGAGAATGGAGTGGCGATTTTACCTTGAAATAGTAGTTGAAGTCAGGGAGCCCGCCTGGAGAATAGAGTGGCAATTTTATTTGAAATAGTAGTCGAAGTCAGGGAGCCCGCCTGGAGAATGGAGTGGCGATTTAATTTTGAAGTTGTAATTGAAGTCAGGGTGCCCGCCTGGAGAATGGAGTGGCGATTTTATTTTGAAGTAGTAGTTGAAGTCAGGGAGCCCGCCTGGAGAATGGAGTGGCGATTTTATTTTGAAGTAGTAGTTGAAGTCGGGGAGCCCGCCTGGAGAATGGAGTGGCGATTTTATTTTGAAGTAGTAGTTGAAGTCAGGGAGCCCGCCCGGAGAATGGAGTGGCGATTTTATTTTGAAGTAGTAGTTGAAGTCAGGGAGCCCGCCTGGAGAATGGAGTGGCGATTTTATTTTGAAGTAGTAGTTGAAGTCGGGGAGCCCGCCTGGAGAATGGAGTGGCGATTTTATTTTGAAGTAGTAGTTGAAGTCAGGGAGCCCGCCTGGAGAATGGAGTGGCGATTTTATTTTGAAGATGTAGTTGAAGTCAGGGAGCCCGCCTGAAGAATGGAGTGGCGATTTTATTTTGGAGTTGTAGTTGAAGTCAGGGAGACCGCCTGAAGAATGGAGTGGCGATTTTATTTTGGAGTTGTAGTTGAAGTCGGGGAGCCCGCCTGAAGAATGAAGTGGCGATTTTATTTTGGAGTTGTAGTTGAAGTCAGGGAGCCCGCCTGAAGAATGGAGTGGCGATTTTATTTTGAAGTTGTAGTTGAAGTCAGGGAGCCCGCCTGAAGAATGGAGTGGCGATTTATTTTGAAGTTGTAGCTGAAGTCAGGGAGCCCGCCTGAAGAATGGAGTGGCGATTTATTTTGAAGTTGTAGTGGAAGTCGGGGAGCCCGCCTGAAGAATGGAGTGGCGATTTATTTTTGAAGTTGTAGTTGAAGTCAGGGAGCCCGCCTGAAGAATGGAGCGGCAATTTATTTTTGAAGTTGGTTAAGGAAAGCGGCAGAGTGTAACGGAAATCCCCAGCATGAATCAGAAGGAAGGCAACCAGAATGCAAGTCAACAGTCCGAGGGGATCAACAGAAGTTTAGTCACAATAAACAAAAAGAAAAAAAGAGGCATGAAGCCAATCCAAAATGCAAAAGTTGATGAAAGATGTGGTGTGCTCAAGACATGGCCGAGGTCACAAGCACAACATACCTGGTCTTGATCCGAAAAGCAGCACCTGCAACTAGCAAGTATCAAGGTTCAAATTTAGAGTCCGCATGAAGCACCAACCAATACTCAAGATCAAGCTTCGGAAGACTTATAGATAGGAATCTTGTAACTAGTAGTTGATAGGCTTAGTTAGTCTTTCTCATGTTTTGATTTTTGATGTAATAGCAGGACCACGGACCGGAACTTCGACGGACCGGAACTTCGATGGAACGGAACCTCGACGGAACGACACCTCGACTGGCTCTCCACCTCGGTATACCCCTTCATCACTCACTTTCGAACTACACGTGGCCTGATTCCTTTATAGCCAAGGATATGTAGGCAGCTCAGATACAAGGGCTCGGTCACATTCCTCTTCTTTTAGTTTAGTCCCTCCGAATAAGGGTCGGGTCAAAAATACTTGTCTAATCGTTCTTTGTCTGAAAACTCTTTGTGTTTTCAGTCAAAGAGGGGCAGCTGTAAACGCGTGATTTTTGACCCTTCCCGAGATTTTTTATATTTTTAGCGTAAAATATTTAATTTAGTCCTAATACAACTATCTTAGCTAATTTTGACTCTTTTACTTTATTTTTACCTTAAAATAAAAAATAACAAAAATATAGTTTTATTAATGTTTCGTAGTCATTTTAAACTTGAAAAAATACAAAAATAGTACTTTATATTTTTTTATCTTTTATAAAAAAACGAAAATAATAAAAAATAGTTTCATTAATATTTTGTAGTTATTTTAAACTTGAAAAATATAAAAATAGTATTTTATATTTTTTATCTTTTTATAAAAACGAAAATAATAAAAAAAATAGTTTCATTAATATTTCGTAGTTATTTTAAACTTGAAAAATATAAAAAATAGTTTTATTTTAATTATGAGTATTATAGTTATTTTGATTACCTAGGATTAATTAAATAACACCATTCTCGGTTCCTGACGAAGAATAATATTCGGGTTCAAACTACCCGGTTTTATAATATTCGGACCTAGCCCGTAATAATCCGAGTCCACTACACTAAGGGGGACAATACATAATGGATGGGGAATAAGAACAAAGACAAGAAGAAAAAGACAAAGGGATAAAAACAAAAGAAAAAGACAAAAACAATATGGGGCTAAATTTAAAAAAAAAAAATAAAAAAAATAATAATAAACAATAACTCTACTTCTTTCTTTAAAGAGAAGGGATCACGGCAGAAGGGAGGGCAGGGATTTTTGAAAAACAAAAGACATTGAAAAAACGAAAAAAAACAAAGAAGGAAAAACAAAGAAAGAAAAGAAGAGAAAGAGAGAAGAAACGAAAGAGAAGAAGAAAAAGGATTTTGAAAACAAAGGAGGAGATTGAAAAAACGGGAGAAAGGATTTGAAAACAAAGAAAGGGATTTGAAAACAAAGAAAAAAGATTGGAAAACAAAGATTCACAAGAAAAGGAAAACAAACATTTGAAATACAAAGAAGAAGAGAACAACGGCAGAGAGGATTCATATTTCGGAACAAGAAAATAAAACCAAAGAGAAAAACACCCTCCAGCCGTCGACCAAAACGACCCCCACCTGAACGACCAACCACTTCAACGTCCCTCCATTTCCGTCGAGTTGTTGCTGTCCAAGGTTTCCGGCGTTGGTTCGAGTTCTGTCCGGAGAGGTCGAAGTTTGAGATCGTCATAAAAGGTTCGTTTTCTCATTGTGTACGTTGAAAATATGCAGAAATAAAGGTGTATGTTCTGTTTTCGATATCGTTCTTCTCGCTAATATTTTGAATCGTTTCGCATTTGATTTAGTTTCGTATGATTCGGACGATTTTTGTAAATATATGATTCTGTTGAACATGCAATTTCACACTTAATGGTGGTCTTGTAGTGTGGAAGTTAGCTAATGAAAATAACTAATCTTTCGTATGCTCGCCAATTAGTTATGCTTCCGTTGTTTATGTAATTGTTCGCCATAGTCTTGAATTTGCTCACTTAGTTATCTAGTCGTATGTTTACTCGAATTGGTTATAGTTGAGTATGACTTTGTTACATTATAGAAATTGGTTCGTTATTCTTTAACCGAACGACGTAATTAGATTAAAGGAATCGGGGGTGCATTTCATGTGACCCGACTCCAATTTTGAACAAGGTTAAATAAAGCGTGTCGTGAACCACAAGTGCATTTCATGTAGTGTGGCTTGCAACATGTTTTAAATAATCTTGAATTAACTCTTAAATAAATATAACGGAATGTAGTTTGCTTTTAAATTAGAATTAGAGGTGTGCCTCGCCTAACAAAATTATACAAATCGCGGGGCCCTTATAAATGTATATGTAAAATATTTAGATTTCGAGATGTGCCGTTTCTTAGCGAATTTCCTGGCCTTCTCAAAAATGTAAATAAGTAATCGCTCTAGGCGCGTATTTTAATAATTTTACCTTCTTAAATACGGGTGTGCATTTCATGCGGCCCAAATCCAAATCCCAAAATGTTGAATAAGAATGTGTCGAGGATCCGGGTGCATTTCATGTGACGTGATTCGAAACATATTTTTAGGCAACATTCTCTTTCGTAAATAATAATAATAATAATAAAAGCGGTAAAGGGATATTAATTTGCATTAAGTATATAACTGTAAAAATCAGATAAATAAGCCAAATATGACAGTTAAGCGACCGTGCTAGAACCACGGAATTCGGGAATGCCTAACACATTCTCCCGGGTTAACAGAATTCCTTATCCGGATTTTTGGTTCGCGGACCGTTAAATAGAGTCAAACCTTTCCTCAATTCGGGTTTCAAACCGGTGACTTGGGACACCATAAATCTCCCAAGTGGCGACTCCGAATCTCTCAATAAATGAATCCCGTTTTGGTTGTCCTTTAATTGGAAAAACTCTCTTTTATCTTTGCACCCTCGCGGGTGCGGTAAAAAGGAGGTGTGACATCCATATTTGTCATTTCTTCTCCAAGACCTCTTTGTTTGGTCAATTGCTTCTCTGTATTGCTTGTTTGAATATGTTAGTTATAGGATACGAACTCGCGTCGATTAGCGTCGTCGAATACCTAGTTTCATTTTTGCCGAGATCGTAGAATCACTGTTTTATCGATAAATTTGTTATCATTGTTATGAGTTGTAGTTGATTGTATGTCGTCGTCTAATGTCGTAGACTTTACTATACCAGATAATATTAGCAGTGTTGAGATGGATTGTTCACCACCCTGTCTGCCCGTATGCAATTCACCATTAGGGTTGTTATCTGTTGGACTTTGGAATATGGTTTAACTGAATGTAAGTATTAGGGTTGGATTAAGTCTGTTTGTTTAATCTCTCACCCATAAGACAGCCTAGTGGAGCCTGCTATCACAGCAGGACACTCCACCAGGTTTGTACTTTCATTTTAATTAATTAAAGCCCATACTTAAGCAAAACATAGTGGCTGGATCAGAGAATAACAGGGGTGAGTGTTAAAACAGGTTAGAGGAGAGAATAGAGTGGGCTGTCAGGGGAATAAGGATGGAGAATACACTTTTCTAATGATCTAAGGGTTAACACATGCTGGAAAAGGGATTAAGGGGGCAGGCTGTTGAGTTTTTTGTCTATAAAACAGGAGATAGGGATAGGGACAGGGGGGAGACACACATACAAAAGATATAGAGAGATACATTTGAGAGTCTTCTAAAAACAGAGATATAGGCATTGATACCTGGGAAAAACAGAATATACACAGAGAGAGCTAGGAAGGAGGAGAGAACACTGGAGATAGACATTCACAACCTAAATATCTACATACACTCAAAAAACACATTGGTATTGACTGCTTACTGTTTGCTCTTGCTTTGGCTTCTGGTTCTTGTCACTACTGTTATTTGTGAGGCTGTGGTAGTCGTGTTTGGTCGCGATTGTTCTGTTGGTGCTGTTGTTCTTGTGCTTGTTTGTTGTTGTTGTTATTGCTGGTCGTGGTTCTTTTACTGGTTGTTACTTGGTGTGACTGTTTTGGTTTCTGCTACAATTGGCCCTGGGTTATCGACTGTTTTGAACTGCATTTGGATTGCGTTGTTGGTGCACACTTGCATTGCTGTTGCTGTTGTCCATTGTTACTGCTGACTCTGTCTTTGCTTCACTGTTTTCAAATTTTCCAGGTATGCATTCGAATCATGTATTGATGTAGTTTTGAAGTTGAGAATGTTGAAATGAAGTGCTCATCTATCTGCTGCCTGGAACCTGGTTATTCAAGCTATCACAGTAGAGTAATTAATAAATAATGTGTCCTTGTTTAGGTTCATTTTTGGTTTGCATTTACATTGTATAGTTTGGAGCTGGAAATTAGCGTAGTCTTATTTGTGATTTGAATGTTAAAACTAGTTTGAAGGAATTGAGTTATAATTCGCTAAGTTTGACTTAATTTAGTATCACTATGTATTGGACTTCAATTTTCATTGTGTAGTCCATTAGTGTATTGGATCAAAAACAGTAACTAAGCATCGTTTGGTTGTTTCTCCTTCATTAAACACAAAATTATAGAATAGTTAGTTAATTGACTTGTCATTAGGTAGGTGAATCAGTGCATTTGGATTTAATTAAATTAATTCACTGTTTTCAGCAATTACTCACTAGTATTTTTCTTTTTTTTTTGATAATTGAAATGGCTCATTTAGTTCATGCCTCATCCCTTGATCTGTGTTATTAACGCTATAAAAAGGAAAAATGACTCAATTAAGTGTTTGAATTTCCAATCGAGTGACAAAAACGTATGGGCTGCCAAAGCCATAGATTTGGGCATATTTGGCTCAATTACACGGTCAGCCCAAAAGAAAACAACCAGTGCAAATCATTTTGATCTTGTTAGGGCTGGTGCACGTGTATGACTTTCAAGCTTAGATTTTGTTCTCCTCTGATAGGGCTCAGCTGTGCAATGGCTTTTATATACACTGTTCTTAAATTGGAATTAAAACTGTTAGAAGAGCCCTGAATCGTAAATTTATTCATTATAATACATGTAAGATTAGGTATTAAATTAATATTAGGGACAAAAACGAAAGTAGACCATATAGTTCGTCTTAAGATTGGCCTTTAATAAAAGTGAGATGAGCCTCGCCGCACTAAATACACATTCGCGGGGCCCTCAATTAATTGTTATAAAACATGTAGACTCGGGAGGACCGTTTAGTAAATTTCACGGTCTTTCCCCAAAGTTAACAACACGATAGACTTTTAGGCGCGATTTATAAGTAAATTACTTTCTTAAATACGGGTGCGCATTTATGTGACCCAAATCTTACTCTCGGCGGAACTGAAATACACTAAAGTCGCAGGCGTACTGGTTGCGGTGCGGCTCGAAATGTGTTTTCGTGATGTCGCAATTCTTCTAAAAATAAAAGCGAAGCATTAAAAATACGTAGTTCAAAATATATAAAGAAATATGATAAAAGCAAAAGTACAGTTGAGCGACCGTGCTAGAACCACGGAACTCGAGAATGCCTAACACCTTCTCCCGGGTTAACAGAATTCCTTATCCGGATTTCTGGTACACAGACTGTAATACAGAGTCATAAATTTCCTCGGTTCGGGATTAAACCGGTGACTTGGGACACCATTACTTTCCCAAGTGGCGACTCTGAATTAAATAAGTAAATCCCGTTTCGATTGTCCCTTAATTGGAAAAACTCTTTGCGCCCCTGCGGGTGCGGAAAAAAGAGGTGTGACAGCTCTGGCGACTCTGCTGGGGATTATACCCCAGAACTTCGGTTCTGGGTTTAAGAATTCGAGCTCATTTAAATTGTTGTTTTGCTTATATCTGATTTTATTATATATTTTGATTAATGTGCTGCATGTCTACCGCTTTGATAATAGTTGCACTGTATATACAAACTGCTATATGTTTACCGCTTTGATATTGCGTGAACTGTATATAAAACTGTGCCGAAAACCCGTCTCTTCTTACCCCCCGGGGATGTGCTTACTGGCTGAGACTCCCCTTTCTGTTAGTGTCAATACCAAAATAAGAAAAGAGGTAGGATAAGTTACAAAGCCGGACGATCCCGTGGGTCCCCGGTACGTAGCTCCCTCCTCAAATCCGAGTTGTCTGCTCGGGTACACGGTCTAGTACCATCGAAAAGCATCAGGATATTGAGCCTAGATTTAGGACGTTTTATTTGCATCATATCTGACTTAGGGGACTCAACACAGGGGTTGGGTCCGTCTAGGACAAGCAACCCGAAATGAAAGACCATCTTGCCATATCATATTTGTTGTGAGCATTTATTTAGACTGGCATGCTGACCGGGTTCCTTTAAATATTAAAGAAAAACGAAAAAAAAAAACACGAAAGGAAATAGTATGGGGAAGTGAATACTTTTTTTCAGAAAATACAAAAACGTGTTTTACTAACAAGTCAATAAATTTAGTTTGCCGATAAAAGACGACAGAAGGTTGACTTTGCCAACAAAATGGTTTCTTGACAAAATGTGTTTTCTTTGACAGTCAATAAAAGAAAAATAGTTGTTTTGACGGACCGAACTACGCGAGTTTGATTCTCACCGAGTGTGAGATACGTAGGCAACCTTTAACGGGTCCAACTCCCACGTATTTCAAAATAAGTTTTAATGACGGACGCCAAGATATTTGATTTTGCCTTAACAACCACTTTTTTTGACCAGTCAATTCCTGTGGCCCGTTCGTTTTTAGAAAAGATAGCTTTGGGGCAAATAAAGATTTCACTTTCATCTAAAAATTACCTTAATAAATGTGCAGAATGAGCACGAGTCAGATTACAACCGAAGCTATCATAAACAAGGTCCCCTTAAGTTTGCATAGGTGGTGGAGCGACTTGGGCGAGCAAGGACAAGACGCAGTTAGGCTGTACCTGGGAGATCTAGTGGGGCTACTAAATATTCCCCCGAGAGGAGACATCATACGAGCCTTGATTTCATTCTGGGATCCGGCACACAATGTGTTCCACTTTTCAGACTTTGAACTCACACCAACATTGGAAGAATTGGCCGGGGTATATCGGAAGACCAAATGTCCCTATGAGGGAACAATATCTCATCGCACCGAGGGTAGTGACAGTACATAGGTTTTTGGATACTGTGAAAATCCGCAGAACTGTACACAACCCAGACTTATCAGAAGGGTTCTGCACTTTAGCATTTCTATATGACAAATATGGTCATTATGGGGGCTTCAACAAACACAAAAGCAAAATCGCAGCGGAGACAACCGGTTAAAATGGGAGGAGCATAGACGCATCACCTTCATGATAGCTTTCCTAGGTTCATTGATATTTCCTAGAAAAGATGGGAATATCAACATACAAGTGGCAGGGGTCGTCAGCACTTTGATGAAACAGAACAACAGTACTTTGGCTCCCATAATAATATCGGATATCTCTCGTGCACTCACTATCTGCAAAGCTGGAGGGACCTTCTTTGAAGCTTGCAATGTATTGCTCCAAATGTGGATGATCGATCACTTATATCGTCATCCGCAGTTTATGAGGTATGGTTCATCGAAGAAAACCTGCATAGAAGAATTTCCTACGAGGATCGAGGGACATGATTTGTCAGAGGGGATTAGCGGATGGATACGATTTTTGCGTTTGATTACAGCCAGCAGGATAGAATGGACGTTTGGTTGGCTACCCGTGGAAGAAGTCATATATGCATCGACCACGGAATCATATTTATTGCTAATGGGCCTCAACAGCATCCAGCCCTACGCACCAGGTCGAGTATTGAGACAGTTGGGACGATGCCAAATAATCCCAAAAGAAGAAGACCTCGGCCCACATGTGGTCGAAATTGGACCAGGAGGACAGTTCCCTGAAGCGTTGGTCCGAAAGATTTGGAGTGAATGTCAGACATTGAAGAAAGACACTCGGGTGCGAGATCGAGCCCGGGGTGAAGTATCGTCGGAATACCCCGCATGGTATAGTAGAGATCTGGAGCATCAAAGGCCCACAAAAAGGCCTCACCTCAGGGAGTTTGCCGGAGCGTCACAAGAACAATGGGACCGGTTGGCCAGAGAAGAAGCTTATAGAACAAAGATCAGCAGGATAGAGCAACG
Source organism: Nicotiana noctiflora (assembly GCA_032618575.1). Lineage (NCBI taxonomy): Eukaryota > Viridiplantae > Streptophyta > Magnoliopsida > Solanales > Solanaceae > Nicotiana > Nicotiana noctiflora. The sequence goes on along the minus strand of JASVEL010000579.1, from coordinate 389,448 downwards.
GGCCCAAGAGCTCCAATTTGAAATGGATGTGCAAGCCGCCGCCAACGAAGGAGATAAAAAGAAGTTGGCACAAGAAAATGACTTTTTGAGAGCTCAAATCCAGCAAATGAAAAGGGATGCTGACAGACAATTGAGGAGTCGAGCAGACGAAAAATTGATAAAGGGTCTGAGAAGCCAAGTTGCCGATGTACAAAGAGAATTGGAAGAGTCAAAAGCCCAAACAATGAGGATCCGTGCTAGCTGGAAAAAGGAGGCACATCAACGCGCACTTCACCTACAACGGGTGGAAGAAGATTACACTGAGACCATCACTAGTCTAAGGGAGGCAAATGTTATCCTCAGGGGAGCGGGTTTTCAAGCAAGCCCGAGATGCCAGAGCGGACCTCGACCGTTGCCACAATTTGATGGCCCGACTGCAAGGACAAGTGGATAGGCTCCTAGACCAAGTCACCAACAATGCTCGAAGATTGGGGGCGAAAAGCCAGCAGATAGAGCGGCTACTCGGAGAAAGGGACATGATCAAGGACAGAATTGGAGAAATCGGGCACTATGTCACCATGAAGTGCCTAGCTTGTGAACGAATGCCCCGCGTCGACCTTTTCGCTTCAATTATGGGTTATGTTCATCGGATCATGGAAGAATTGAGGGGACTGCACAAGGACCTTACACCAAGGCCCGCGGCAAGGCCGAATGATGCCTCGCGGGCCCCCAGGAATTTTAGAGCATTAGATTTTTGATTAAAATATATTTTTGAGATCTTGGGTCAAGCTAGTTGGCAGTTTTATTTTTACTTTTTCGAGTCAAGCACTTCTTTTGCTGATTGTTGTAAGACATGTTTTGTAACTTTAAGTTTTCATTTGATATAAAAGTTACTGAATTTTGCCACAATCTTGTAACCAGAACCACACTCGGTCTGATTCACGCGGAGTCATGATACGTAGGCAATCCACATAAGACTCGACCACCACTAAAAGGAAAAGAATGCAAAGGTTAATAACAATAAGGCTTTCAAGGATAAAAGAAAAGAAGAAAAAAAAAGAAGAAAAGAAAAAGAAAAAAGGGCTGGAATGACGCATGTTAAGAGTACATGTAGAAAGGGTTATTTGGTTAGGTGCATTACATCCAACGTGCTATAACATATCTGTCAAACTCGGTAAACTAACAAGTTTGTTGCATTTCCAGAAAAGTTTAGCAGTTGGTTTGACAGAATATACTGGCCAGCCATCATTACCGTATTAGATCCAAAGGACCGATTACAGTAAGCATGTCTAGCTCTGGTAAGAGTCTCGAGGAAGAAAAATCAGAGTTACAAATCATGAAAGAAGAGGTAGACCGGTTGAAACAGCAGATAACAGGAGATGCACCTGGCCTGGGCCAGGGAACAGTCTTCACCAAACCGCCCTACTCTCGCCTCGGCTCCGGAACATCCGCCCATCGATCCTTCGACAAGCGCCCCGATCTATCCATACTTTCAGGGGGAAAACCCATATGCCACCCACATTCCACCAGCCAAACCAAATCCTCCTCCAGCCACCCCTGTTTTGTGGCACCTCCACCTGCTCCTCTGCAAAGGCCGGCCAGCGAGCCGCATTTTCAGATCCACGACAACTCTTACTATCCTCCAGAGCCTACTTTTAGGGCTCCTGAACCACAATCACATACCCCTCACTGGGATAATCCGGCAGAACCGGAAAAGCACTTCCAAAGTTCAGAACATGAGGAAGTTATCAGAAAAGTTAAAAGCCTGGAGCAGTCCTTCAGGAACATGCACGGTTTGGGTAACCAGGTCAGTGTCGCTTACAAGGATCCGTGCCCGTTCCCCGACGTCCAATTACCGGCCGGGTTCAAAATGCCCAAGTTTGACCTATACGAAGGGCACGGTGATCCTGTAGCCCACCTCCGAGGGTTTTGTAGTAAAATGCGAGGAGCCGGAGGACGGGACGAGATTCTGATAGCTTACTTCGGTCAGAGTCTGGGAGGATCTGCGCTGGAGTGGTACACTAGACAGGACCCCAGTAGATGGTTTATGTGGGATGATTTGGCTCAAACTTTTATCAGCCAGTTCCAATACAATCTTGAAATAATCCCCGACCGCTTGTCATTGCTAAAATTAGAGAAGAAACCCGCTGAAAGTTTCAGGGAGTTTGGTTTCCGTTGGAGGGAACAGGCAGCCAGGGTAGATCCGCCGATGAGAGAGAGCGAGATGGTGGATTACTTCTTGCAGACATTAGAGCCCACCTACTTCGGACATCTGGTAACGTCCGTAGGTAAATCATTCACCGAGGTGATAAAAATGGGGGTATGATCGAGGAAGGTTTGAAGGCCAACAAGATCATGAGTTACTCAGCATTGAAAGCCACCACTCAGGCTATCAAAAGTGGTACTGGAGGAGTACTTGGGAAAAAGAGGAAAGAGGAAGTCGCGGCAGTCGAGTCCGGGGCATGGTTCAGAAATAGAGGCCTTGCACCCCAATATAGCCCACCCCAGACTCACCACCAAAATTACTCCCACAATCCATACAACCACCCGCAACATTACTATCCCGCACCTGATCCCCATTTTACTGTCCACCACGCACAGTCCTATCCTGCACCTCCCGTCCATGCACCGTGGCGTGCACCAAACCCGCAGAACAATTATCCACCCCCAAGAGCTTACAGGAACCCCTCGGGCGCAAGTTTTCGTCCGAACCAAGCATTTAGGGGCGACAGGGCGCCGAGGCCAAAGACTTTCACTCCCTTGGGAGAGTCTTACACCAGTCTGTTCCACTGGTTGAAGCAAGTAGGGTTGCTAAATCCGGTTGAAGCTAAGCTACCAAACCCTCTTCCAAAGAACCTGGACCATTCAGTAAATTGTGCATACTGCTCAGGATGTCCGGGACACGACACGGAAAAATGTTGGAGGTTGAAAACGGCCATCCAGGAGCTCATCGACACTCGCAGGATTGAGGTCCAGACGCCAACAGAGCCCAATATCAACCAAAACCCACTTCCAACTCATCATGAGACCAATATGATCGAGTTGGTACGGGTAGAAGAAGGAAAGGAGAAAGCCTCCCAGACTGTAATAATGATCAAATCTGGCGGGGTAGGAATGAGAAAGGGGCCGAGCTTTGATGAGCCATCCATTTGCAAGAAGGACGTACCGGGAGGGTTAGAAGCGGAAAAAGGAAGTGTGAACGAAGTACCGGTGAGCCCGAGGAAAGCAAAAATAGTTGTACCAGGGATAGCAACCAAGCCCGTCTTGACGGTAGCAGGCGTTCGAATGGATCCTTTCATCATCAAGCCAGCAATACAGTTGCCAATAACCGATAGCCGGGCTATTCCATGGAATTATGCTCGGATTACAACAACCTACAAAGGAAAGGAAGTGAAAGAGGAAGTTTGCGAAGCGCAAGGTTTGACCCGCTCGGGGAGATGTTTTGCCCCTGCGGAATTGAGGAAGATCACTCCGGCAACATTGAAAAAGCCGGTAACTGATGAAGAGGCAGAAGAATTCCTGAAAAAGATGAAGCTGCATGACTATTCTGTCTTAGAGTAGTTGAAGAAGACTCCGGCGCAAATATCATTGCTATCCTTGCTGATACATTCCGAAGAACATCGGCAAGCTTTGATGAAAGTCCTGAATGAGGCACATGTACCGGATAAAATCTCAGTGAGTCATTTGGAGAAGATCACCAATAGGATTTTTGAAGCGAATCGGATCACCTTCACCGATGATGAATTGCCCGAGGAAGGCACCGAGCACAACAAGGCTTTATATCTTACGGTAAAGTGTGAGGAGGCGGTGGTTACCAAAGTCCTTGTCGATAATGGGTCCAGTGGTAACATTTGTCCTCTCTCTACACTGGACAAGTTGAAAGTGGACATCGGTAGGATACGCAAGAACAGCATATGTGTTCGAGGGTTCGATGGGGGAGGCAAGGCATCGGTTGGGGACATAGTGTTAATCTTGACGATTGGGCTAGTGGAGTTCACCATGGAATTCCAGGTGCTGGACATGGTGGTGTCATATAACCTTCTGATAGGGCGACCATGGATCCATGCCGCAAGAGCAGTTCCATCCAGCTTACACCAACTCGTCAAGTTTGAGTGGGACCAACAGGAGATCGTCGTCCATGGAGAGAATGATCTACAACCAGGCACCATCGTCCCCTTTGTTGAAACAGAAGAAGATGTTGGGCCGTGGGTGTACCAGGATCTGCGATGTGGTATCCGCCAACCGAGTTCCAGAAGGGGAATGCATTCCCGATGACAGAATAATTACTGCAGATGTCATGGTGGCTCATGAAATGTTGCGACATGGTTTCATACCCGGCAAAGGTCTAGGTGCATCTCTGCAAGGAATCATACAACCGGTATCAGTGGTCGAAAACTTAGGAACCTTCGGCTTGGGATTCAAGCCAACATCAAGAGGACATCCGGCGAGCCAAGAGGAGTAAGCAGAAGACATGGGTGCTCCCGAAGCCTGTTCCACGCCTTTCCCAATCTTTCGTCAGGTCCGGAGTAAGAGGACATCCGACGACAAAGATTCCCGGTCCTACGATTAGGCCAGACGAAGAGTTCTTCAGGAAGTTCGAGGACCTATTCACAGATGTATGTATGCTCGAGGATGGTGAAGGATCCAGCCATGCCGAAATACAGTTTGTGGGACCAAAAGCAAAACTGAATAATTGGAAGGCTACTCCTCTCCCTGTCCGGAAGGAGTCTTGGTAGTTTGTTTTGGATTGTTTTCTTTCGAAATTCTGTGTTGGGGGTTGTCCCCGGAGTAAAATCCAGTTGTTTTTAGTTCATTTTTGATTTAAGTTTGCAGTTTGTTTTTCCTTGTACTGCTCCCATTAATGAAATTTGGTTCCCTTCGTGTCTAATTTTGTTTATTTTTCCTTTTTTTTACTTTTCTGAACAGCCTTCTTTCAACTGATCTTAATGATATGGCGTGCTTAAAGATTAATCAACCCAGTCTAGAAAGTCAATCGGGTTTGGAAATAATAACGCATGAAATAAGAAGTGACGAGAGTGAGTCAGAGTACGGCGATGATGAAGCCGTAGAAGAAATCGGTGAAGAATTAAGTCACTTCGAGGAAAAACCCAAACAAAATTTAAATGATACTGAGGCCGTTAATCTGGGGAATGCGGATGACGTCAAAGAAACCCGAATAAGTGTCCATATTGAACCCAATTTGAGAGAAGAGTTGATCAAAACACTCATGGAGTTTAAAGACATTTTCGCATGGTCGTACGACGACATGCCAGGACTCAGCACTGATCTAGTGGTTCATAGATTACCCACTGATCCGGCATATCCTCCCGTCAAGCAAAAGCTGCGGAAATTCAAGACGGAGATGAGTGTGAAGATTAAGGAGGAAGTAACCAAGCAGTTGCAGGCGAAAGTCATTCGTGTCACTCGATACCCTGAATGGTTGGCTAACGTAGTACCGGTGCCAAAGAAAGACGGAAAGATCAGGAGTATGCGTGGACTATCGCAATCTCAACAAGGCGAGTCCTAAGGATAATTTCCCACTTCCCAATATCCATATCCTAATTGATAATTGCGCCGGACGCAAAATCGGATCCTTTGTGGATTGTTATGCGGGATATCATCAGATTTTGATGGATGAAGAGGACGCAGAAAAGACGGCTTTTATCACACCGTGGGGAACTTATTGCTACCGAGTGATGCCGTTCGGTTTGAAGAATGCAGGGGCAACATATATGAGGGCGATGACTACGGTATTCCATGACATGATACACAAGGAAATTGAAGTGTACGTGGATGATGTGATCGTAAAATCCAGACGTCAAGAAGACCATGTTGCCGACCTCGGGAAGTTCTTTCAAAGACTTCGAAGGTACGACATCAAGCTCAATCCGGCCAAATGCGCATTCGGAGTTCCATCAGGAAAGTTGCTAGGATTCATCGTCGGCCGACGGGGCATTGAGTTGGACCCATCCAAAATCAAGTCCATTCAAGAGCTACCCCCGCCAAAGAATAAAACAGAGGTAATGAGTCTGTTGGGAAGGTTAAATTACATCAGTAGGTTTATTGCTCAACTTACAGCAACCTGTGAACCCATATTCCGTCTGTTGAAGAAAGACGCCGCGATAGAATGGACTACAGAATGTCAGGAAGCGTTCGACCAAATCAAAGGGTATCTGTCAAACCCACCCGTACTAGTTCCGCCTGAGCCAGGTAGACCCCTGATTCTTTATCTGACGGTCTTGGAGAATTCGTTTGGTTGCGTACTGGGGCAGCATGATCTTACTGGCAGGAAGGAACGGGCCATTTACTACCTCAGTAAGAAATTTACAGTCCACGAGGTCAAGTACACTCATCTAGAAAAGACATGTTGCGCCCTGACTTGGGTAGCCCAAAAGCTGAAACACTATTTGTCTTCTTACACCACTTATCTTATTTCGCGTTTGGATCCGTTGAAGTATATTTTCCAGAAACCTATGCCTACAGGGAGGTTAGCAAAATGGCAAATATTACTTATGGAGTTCGACATCATATACGTGACAAGGACGGCTATGAAAGCTCAAGCCCTGGCCGATCACTTAGCTGAAAATCCTGTTGATGACGAATACGAACCTTTGAGGACGTATTTTCCGGACGAAGAAGTATTGCAAATTGAGGGGTTAGAACTAACCAAGGATCCAGGGTGGAAGCTCTTCTTCGACGGAGCGGCGAACGCAAAAGGAGTCGGAGTAGGGGCTGTGCTCATATCTGAAACAGGACATCATTATCCTGTTACTGCTCAACTGCGTTTTCACTGTACCAATAATATGGCTGAATACGAGGCATGTATCTTGGGGTTGCGATTAGCGGTGGACATGGATGTACAGGAAGTCTTGGTCTTGGGGGACTCGGACCTTCTGGTACATCAGATTCAGGGAGAATGGGAAACCAGAGATCTAAAGCTTATCCCATATCGTCAGTGTTTGCATGATTTGACCAAACGCTTTCTATCGGTAGAATTCAGGCACATCCCAAGGATGCATAATGAGGTTGCCGACGCGTTGGCTACTTTAGCATCGATGCTACATCACCCGGACAAGGTTCGTGTCGATCCGTTACATATCCAGGTCCGAAATCAACATGCTTATTGTAATGTGATAGAGGAAGAGGTGGATGGTGAGCCGTGGTTTCATGATGTCAAGGAATACCTCAGGTTAGGAGTATACCACTACAAGAAAAAGGGTTATTAGGGACCATGATTTAGCGACGGGTTTAAAATCCGGTCCCTAAAAGTATACTTATAGGGACTAGATTATTTTTGGTCCATAAATTGCAATGTATTTTTCCTAAATAAGTGAAGGGATTTAAAATGATCTGGAAAAAAAATATTTACCCGGTCTCTAAAAATCATATTTAGCGGGAGACCAGGCGCGCGATAAAATTCATTTAGGCGCTCTCACACTTTTTTCCCTTTTTCTCATAAGTGAAAACCTTTCACTTACCCTAGCTCCCAAACGTTTCTTCCCTTCCTCTCTCTCTCAAAACCCCTGAAATTCCTAAAATCATAACAAATTCATCGCTCAATATCGAACATTGTTTGGCTAAACAATATTGTTGTCAATCACTGGGCATTGTTGGCTACATCAAGGGTAAGTTTCTACACATTTAATTTTCTGTTTTGACTTTTCTTTTCTGGATGAAAATCTGAATTTTTTTCCTTTGTGTTTATTTATTTCTTTCTCTCTTTTTTTACCTAAGGTTCTTTAATTGATGACTTCTCCCTTATTTAGAATACTAATTTTTGTTGTGTGGGGCTAAAAGTGAGGATATTGGATTTGATTTAGTGCTTGGAAGGCAAGAACCGAGGTTCTACCATTCGGGTATTTTTTGTTTTTGCAATAAAAATTGTTGTTATGTGCTAAAGGTGAAGTATATGTGGATTTATTCTGGGGTTTTGACTATTAGGGTTACATAACAAAATTTTTGGGAACAATAAGGGCTAAGAAAAATGTTGTGGGTACATTCTGGGATTTTGTTTGTTATGATTTTTCTTATGTGGTGATGAATTGGTTAAAACTTTTACATATTATGTGTTCTAATTTAGTTCCTTCACTTCAGAATTTTATGAATTTTTTGAATTGTATAACAAACTTATTGATTAATTTGGTAAATCTAATTTGATATTTCCAAAAGCACGTTAGATGAGGAAAAAATGGTGATATGAATTATCTTTAATAATGTATTTCACAATTATACTTTAGATAAGGAATAAAAGGTGATGTGAATTTAGTCTTGTTTTAGATACTCTAATAAGCAAAAACATCTCAAGAAAATTCCTAATGGAAGAATTTCATAGAATTCGTTTGACTATCACTCTGTTTATTCAATATTACTCTAGCTGTAAAAGAAAATTTGCATAAATTATTAATAATATCATGTTTTTATTCTTCTCCTATAGGATTTGATGTGGCATCATCCATATGATTTGATTTACTTTACAAAGTTACGTAATTTATTATATTACCTGCTTTTGAAAAGTCATAATCTCTGTATACATTAGCTTTTTAGGAGAATGGAGAATGTGCCTGTTATATATAGTTTCTTAAAAACTAATTTTTCTTTCCTGAAGAGAATAGTTTATATAGCTCAGTTTAAGTTTGATTGATACTTCAGGGGAAATTCTAATTAAGAGCATAATCAATACGTTTCTACATGCAAATTGCATAAATAATCTCTAATGTAATCCATTATATGAAAGAGTTAAAACTAAAATCTGATTTATTTAAATTAAATATTACAGTTCTTTTTAAACTCATTTATGCTATGCATGTATTTGAATTTTTTATTGTTAGTCTTTAAAATATTTTTGTTAGGAATATAATATAGCGAGAAAGAGTTATGAGCTCCTATCATGAGGTTGATAATAGCGATAAAGCTGAAAAGTTTTGTACATTACTAAATCTCCCTCGATTGTCTTTATTTATGTTTTTTTGTCAACTCCGTGAAAATATCACAATAGTACATGTACCTGTGCCATGGTTAGTTATAATAATTATGGTGAAATATGTATTAACTGAATAGGAATAATCTATGTAAGACACATCATGTATTTATTATGTGAGCAATTGTATATTATCTGTTTTTACTTTCAATTTATAGTTTATATCATCTTATGATCTTTAGGTAGTATTGATCACTTAAAAGTTTGCAAGTTAATAAAAGGTTGTGTGCATCTATGTAATTTTGTTATTCTAAATAATGTTTTTCATCTTATACTTCTATACTCTCTAAGGTTATGGCACCAAGTAAACAATGGATGCAGCTTGTTGATAATCGGCTCGATGAAGTTTATTTAATTGGGGTGCAGAAGTTTTTAGATTATGCTTTTAGAAGAACAGGAGAATCGTATGAAATACGATGTCCCTGTGTCAAATGTTGTAACACAACATTAGGAACACGCGAGACAGTCGAGTCACATTTGAAAGTATATGGAATAATAAAAAATTATACTTTTTGGTATCACCATGGAGAAGTTTTAGGTGAGTCACAGTCGGAACTTGAAGATGAAGATGACAATGAAGCAGAAGAATACGAGAGTGAGGATGAAATAGAAGAAATTTTGAGAGATCTATATCCTAATCATGATAGAAGCGCTACAGATATTGGTTGTGATGATTTACTTCAAGAGGAACCAAATGTTGAAGCAAAAAGATTTTACAGTCTTTTGAGGGATTTTGAGAAGCCACTATACCAAAACTCAAAAAGTTCAAAGCTTTCCACTTTGATTAAATTGCTTCACATAAAAAGTATGGGTCGCTGGAGCAATGAGTCATTTACAATGCTATTAAAAATGTTAAAGGATGAGTTGTTGCCCGATGGAGCAGATTTGCCAAATTCATATTATGAGGCAAAGAAGGTAATTCGGAATCTTGGGCTTTCCTACTGTAAGATTGATGCTTGTATAAATGATTGCATGTTATACTGGAAGGAGGATAATTTACTTGATTCTTGTAAAATTTGTGGTGCATCCAGATGGAAAATAAATAAACATAGCGGGGAAGCAAAGAATAAAAAAGACAAAAAGATAGCAGCTAAGACTTTGCGCTATTTTCCATTAAAGCCTAGACTTCAAAGGTTGTTTATGTCTACAAAGACATCTTCTCTAATGACATGGCATCATGATAAAAGAGTTGATGATGGAATAATGAGGCACCCAGCTGATTCAATGGCGTGGAAATCATTTGATGAACTTCATCCCTCATTTGCAGCCGAGCCTCGTAATATTCGACTAGGACTTGCTAGTGATGGATTTCAGCCATTTCGCAATTCAAAAACCTCATATAGTATTTGGCCGGTGGTACTTATTCCTTATAATTTACCACCTTGGTTGTGTATGAAACAAGAAAATTTTATTATGTCAATGCTTATTCCTGGTCCAGATAGTCCAGGAGATGCAATTGACATATATCTTCAACCTTTGATAGAGGAACTAAATGAGTTATGGGAAATTGGTGTTGAGACCTTTGATGCATCTACCAGACAAAATTTTCAGCTGCATGCTTCTTTGTTATGGACCATTAATGACTTTCCAGCATATGGAAATTTATCTGGATGGAGTACAAAAGGAAAATTGGCATGCCCATGTTGCAATAAAGATACTTTCTCAATTAGATTGACTAATAGTAAGAAACAATATTTTATGGGTCACCGACGATATCTTCCTCTTAATCACAGATGGAGGAATGATAAGGAGTCATTTGATGGCACAAAAGAGCGACGCCTCCCTCCAAAAATACGTTCTGGTACTGAAATACTTAATCAAGTGCAGGATCTTGAAGGGCTACAACTAACGAAGGATCCAAAGAAAAAGATCAAAATATCACATGAGAATCGAAAGGATAACTGGAATAAGAGAAGTATTTTTTTTGAACTTCCCTACTGGAAATCTTTGTTGTTGCGGCATAATTTGGACGTCATGCATATCGAGAAAAATATATGTGATAATATTTTGGGGACGATCATGAATGCCAAAGGAAAGACCAAGGACACCATCAATGCTCGGCTAGATTTGCAAGAAATGAACATTAGGCCGCAACTGCACCCTATCAAAAAAGGAGAAAAGTATGAAGTTCCAATTGCAAGTTATACATTATCTCCCCAAGAAAAGCACAACTTATGCCTTTTTTTAAAGAATTTAAAAGTTCCCGATGGATTTTCATCTAATATTTCTCAATGTGTGAACTTGAAAGAACACAAGATTTCTGGCTTAAAGAGTCACGATTGCCATATTCTTTTGCAACATTTACTCCCTCTTGCACTACGTGGTATGTTGTCAAAAGATGTATGTGAACCACTTATTGAGTTGTCTTTATTTTTCAATATGCTTGGAGCTAAGGTTTTAAGCATGGATGATTTGGAACGAATCGAAGCTCAAATTCCTATAACTCTTTGCAAGTTAGAAAAAGTCTTCCCTCCTTCATTTTTTGATGTCATGGTACACTTGCCTATTCATTTGGCTAATGAAGCTATGCTTGCTGGACCTATTCAATATCGGTGGATGTATCCTATAGAACGATGGTTATATTTTTTAAAATCTCTTATTGGTAATAGGGCTTGTCCAGAAGGCTCTATCGCAGAGGGGTACCTTGCAAATGAATGTATGACCTTGTGTTCAAGGTATCTGCATAGAATTGATACAAAATTTAATCGTCCTGAACGAAATTATGATGGTGGCTTAAAAAAATATGATGGAGGGTTATCTCTATTTTGTAATTCTGGAAAAACATTGGGAGCTAAAAAACAATGTGAGCTTGAAGCAAATGAATTGGAGCAGGCACATATATACATACTAAAGAACTGTGATGAAGTTCTACCGTTTCTAGAGTATGAAATTTTTTCTTTCATATCATTTCATTCTCCTTGTTCCTTTAGGACTACTTTCAATTTTTATATGACATTTGTGCTTTATCTTAAATTTGTAGAGAGTTTGCACAAATTCATGTAGATGCTACTCAAAATTTGTCTGATCGAGAGTGGAACAGACAATTTATTGAATGGTTTAAAGTTAGGGTGAGTAATATGTACACATCAAATGTGGCAACTTAATACTGTATTACTCATTCTAAAATAATCAACTTTATCTTATATAGGTTGCAGAATTGCATAAAGCAGAAAATAGTCAGCTTATGGAAGATCTGCTCTCGCTTTCACGTGGTCCTACACCATATGTGACACATTTTAATGGCTACGTTGTTAATGGATATAGATTTCATGTGGAAGATTATGATAAACAGTTAAGGACTCAAAATTGTGGTGTAGTTGTTGTTGGAGAGACTGAAAAACACAGTGAAAATATTGATTACTATGGAGTTTTAACTAATATTTTTGAATTGCAATTTATGGGTAGAAGAGTGGTTTTATTTCGATGTAATTGGTTTGATGTGTATGATAACACAAAAGGAGTTAAGAAAGATGAATATGGTTGTGTAAGTGTTAACTGGGGACGATTTTTGAAAACAAATGAGCCTTTTGTATTAGCGGACCAAGCATCTCAAGTGTTTTATGCTAATGATAATTCCAATAAAGGCTGGCGGGTAGTGAGAAAGGTGCAACCTCGTGATTCCTATGAGATTGTGCAACGAATGGATAATGATATTGTAGATTTAGACAATCACAAAAAAAAACGAAAAAAAACGAATGAGGTATGCCATTTCTATATACATTAGCATATCATTGTTATATATTGTTTTTATTTATTTATTAAGAACCATTGTTATATATTCTGATTACATTATTTTTTTCAGTGATAGTACATTATTTTTATAATGTATTGATTTTTCTTATAATTCTTTTGTAGGTTTAATATGAAACCATTAAAGACTGGAAAGGAGGTGGGATCCACTATGAAGTCTACTAGCAAATATACATTCGTTGCCCCTGGTGCTATTGGGAAGGACCGAGGGCGAGGGTTTAGATCTACGTGCTCTTTGGGGTTGTCTGATTCTACCAAGCATGCTGCTCAAGAAAAACAAACTGACATTCCATTTTATACATCTACTGATGAAGTTATGAGATACATTCAAACAAGTGAAACAAGTATGGTTTCTCACATTTTTGTGCTATTAATACGTAAAACTGAATTCTAATGTCAAAGTTTTTACTAATATAACTTTCTTGTACTAGGTGCTATAGCAAAGGGACGAGGGCGAGGGCTTAGATCTATGTGTTCTTCGGGGATGTTGGAAAATAAGTTGGGATCCTCCTTCCATCAAAAGAGTCTTTATGCTAGTCAAAGTGTGCCAAGAATTTCCAGCAATACAAGATCAGATTCTACATTGTCTGCTGCTCAAGATATGCGAAGCACGATTAAAATCCCTTCGGTTCTTGAGAAAAATCATATGCAAACAGATGTTTCATTTTCTCCATCCCCTGATAAAGTTATACAATCTCCCCAATCAGTCGAACCAAGTATGATTTCTCGAATTTACCGCGAATATTATTCACTTAGATGAAAAATAGACATAGTACTGAGGCATAATTACAGTACATATACATTCTTAGTTGCTCTCCTGAAATGTCTTAGTCAATATATAACAATGCCCTAATCTGATTACAATGACCACTTTTAAGGATATCATATTCAATTGTTGAATCAATCTGCTAAAGTCTTCTTCTTCACATCTATGGAGTTAGAAATTTATATAACTAAACTTTAATGCGGAACTTTGTACTGATATGATTTCTTGCAGGTGCTATAGGGATGGGACGAGAACGAGGGCGAGAGCTTAAATCATTGTCCTCTTCAGAGATTTCTGAAAATAAGGTGCGATCCTTTCATCATAATGCTTTTTACGCTAGTCAAGGCATGACAAGAACTTCTAACAACACAAGATCAAATTATACAATGTTTGCTGCTCAAGAATTGCGAACAACAAATGTAACTCCCTCTGTTCATGAGAAAGAGAAAAAGCATGTGCAAACTGATTTTGCATTTTCTTCATCTACTGATCAAGTGATGGAATCCACCCAAACAGTTGAACCAAGTATGTTCTCAAATTTATTCGATCATAAATTGATTATTTGTGATATTTACAAATACTTTTACATTATGTAAATGTAGGTTCAGGTACTAATAAGGTAAAAAGGGTTCGAGGAAGTAACAAGTGCAAAGAAGTTGCATCACTTGAAGTGGGGCAGAAGCTAAAAGTAACATTTTACAATAATCGAACAGTTGGAAAGAATAGCAATATATTTGCGAGGCACTTGGGAAAATTAGTTCGTGACCGTAATATGTGTCCATTGGGAGTATCATCGTGGGATGACATTAAGGAAGAAAAATTAAATCATATGTGGGCAGTCGTTGAGGTAACTGGATTGAGTGTTCTGTTTTTATTTTTGGAATCCTCTTTTTTTACTAATCCGGAGATATAGTTATGACCTGTATTACTTATATATTTTTCTCCCATTTGATTATATATGCTAGGAGCTTTATTTATTTTATATAGAATGAACTTATTTGTTGGAGAAGAGATTATAAGACTAAGTGGACAATTAACGCACTTACTCCTGCTTTTACTTCTATTAGACTTCTTAGGTCGACAACTAGATGCTTGCAAGGAATTATATCTGTAATGCTAGAACACTGATGTTCCCTAGTAATTATTCTTTTTCTTATTGACTGAATTACATGAATTTCTGTCTTTTGAGTAGATACTATACAAAACTCTAATTCAGTGACATCGAATCATTGAATGACTACTAATTTATTCTCACATACTCTAAAGGTTTAAAACTTATTTATTTTATTGTAGGATAAATTTGAGAGTGATGATATGGATATTCATCGGGATCATATTTTGAGTTGGATGAAAGAATTATGGAATAAATGGAGAGGAAAATTGCATGCAACATATGTGAAGGGTAAGCAAATACAAGAGGCTCTTAGAAATGTGCCAAAGGGAGTAGATAAAAAACAATGGGAATGGTTGATAAAGGAGCATTTTTCTTCGGAAAGTTTTCAGGTTTGACATATAATACTTAGTTATGTAGTTTTATTTTATACTATGATCAATTGTTTGAGATTTATTTATAGCATATCAATCTAATATTGTTACGCAAATATAGGCGAGAAGCCATAGGAACGCAACAAATAGAGCTAAGCTAAAAATGCTTCATCATATTGGTAGCAAGCCAATTAGAGAAATTATTTATCAAAAGGTGCTATCATAATATATCTCAATTATTTTCTTTGAATACTGACATACACTATTTGACATGATTTACTTTGATGTGAAGGGCGGAAAAGATGGGAACCCACCAGATTTGGCAACTATTTTCTTTGAGACTCGGAAGAAGAATAACACACTTGTTGATTTTGAAACAATTGAGAAACATGTGTGTTTGATTAATTGAACATCTACCTTATTTTTAGTTAGAACATGTTCTGATAATCTCTTTATATACTTTTCAGGCTCAACTCCAAGAATTGGTGATGTCCGAACCGTCTCTTCCAAGTATAGAGATTGTAGAAAAATGTTTTGGACCTCAAACTCGTAGCCACGTATTTGGTTTTGGAGGTGGAGTAAAAGCAAAAGACTTGAAAGGTGGAGCTTCTTCAAAGGCTGAACTAATATCTGAGTTGCGTTCAACTCGAGAAGAAAACAAATCTTTGAAGGATCGTGTGTCTACATTAGAAAATGAGATGAAAGAAATGAAGCAAGTAGTATATACTCAACAGTCCAATGTCCAGCCTCCGACATCGAGCGTTTCAGGAGAATGACCATATGATTAACATGCCAAGTTAGTAACAACTTACTCATAATATTAGTTCATTTTTTTAATTGATTGTGCATTTGTTGTTTTTCTACATGTTCCAGCTCTATTGTCGCATTTGACACCTTTCTAGTTGCTGTAATTTTAATACAAAATGGAATAGGATGTTAAAACAAATTTATTTAAACTCTGCTGCAAATTGAAAAGGCACATACTTGCTGCTTTGGCCATCTTTTCATTATATATTGTGTTTCCGTGGAAGTTTAAGAGGCCAAAAAATTAATGGAAGCTAAACATTGCTAAACAAATTTTACAAAAATCGTTTACTTTTCTCCTCATTTAGAAATAGAATGCCTACTGCCAAGTGCAACAACTATTAGTCATTGTTGTACAGTTCATAAACCTCAAGAATTTGCTAATGTTCCTCCTCCTTCATGTAATGTGATTAAGCAAGAAGTAACTGCTAGTGGTTCTATTCCAAGAAATTAATTGATTTTATAATTTCCTTATAATTTTTTCTTAACAATAGTTGTTTGCATCCTTTTTCCAGGTTTTGGAGAGTATAACTTACAAGTCAAGTTGCAATTTTTGAAGACTATTGTTAATAGTCTTCAAAAATTGCAACTTGACTTGTAAGTTATACTCTCCAAAACCTGGAAAAAGGATGCAAACAACTATTGTTAAGAAACAATTATAAGGAAATTATAAAATCAATTAATTTCATCTTTCCCACTTTTGGGACTATACTGGGTCGTCGTCGTTGTTGTTGTTGTAACTTAATTTCGTCTTTCTCTTAGTATTTCGAACTCTAGAGACATATGGTTTCCTATTTTCTGGAGTGAAAACTATGTTAAAGCAGGTAATATCTAGTTCTATATAATGAACCTTATGTAACTATGTTGTCCAAACAATGACAATCATTCAACTAATCCAGAATGAAATAATTGGAAACTTAAATGGTATTCCCAATACACAGGTTTGAGTCTTCTAATGAAGTGTTGGACGCTTAATATTTTCTCAAATCCTTCAAAGATTTACAATGTGTGTCTATTAAGAGTCTGACAATTTTCGAAATTGTAGGACTCTTAGGTCTCAGGTTCAAATCTCATTGGAGACAAATAAAACTAGGTTATTTCTTCTTATTTGTCTTAAGCCTTAGTAGACAGAGTTACCAGATATTTGTGCTAGTGGGAAGTAGCAGGTACCCGATGGATTAGGTACCCGATGGATTTGGTCAAGGTGCACATAAGTTGGCACATACTCTGTATTTTGTAAAGATGTGGGAAAAGAATCTAAGATTAGTCAAAAAGTATCTAAGATTAGAGAAGAGAAGTAATTCAGTTTGAGTCTCAAACAAAGGGCTCTACTTTATTTGAGAAATCAAGTTTAGAAACAGAGAAAAAAAAGACTAGAAAAGGAGAAGAAGAAAGCTAAACTCAGATTTACGTATTATTTCTTCCTGCAGAATGAATGATCAAATAGTTCTACAACCCCTCTTAACAATTTGAAAAAAAGGGTTTTACAACCCCTCTATCAGAATGCTTTGTAGATAAATATATCACATTTTTTCCTAGTATGTTAACATTGACTAGTTATCACTGTTATAATCTAACTATTTCAATTGTTCATATGCCTTTTGTTTTAATAGTAGAAGAATTTATCAACTTTTGCTGTTCCTTGGTGGTTAATTTTTTTTACTATTGCATTTTCTCAAATATGTTATGTGTAACTGCTAGTGGTTCTATTCCAAGAAATTAATTGATTTTATAATTTCCTTATAATTTTTTCTTAACAATAGTTGTTTGCATCCTTTTTCCAGGTTTTGGAGAGTATAACTTACAAGTCAAGTTGCAATTTTTGAAGACTATTATCTTAGAAGATGACTATCGTTTTGGAGACTATCATATAAAGATGACTATCATTTTGCTAGGGTATTATTGCAAAAAGTGTTATTCTATTCCTAATTTAAGGATATTAATTGGGTATTTTTCTTATGGGATATTGTAAAAGTTATTGTGACTTACTTCATGGTTATATACTTTCCATGACTTACAAATTTTTGTAATAGAAAGATTTATCTTTATATTATTTTTTGTGCCAATGATTTTTAGAGAATTTGATTAATATTGAGATTTATTGATACAAATTTTTAGGGATCAGCAATAATACTTTTATGGACCAGAGTGATTGTCCCTAAAATATTAATTTTGACAAGTTTAATATATAGTTAGTTAATCATTAGGCACCAGAAAAGTAGTCTCTAAATCAATTAGGGACCAGATAATGATTGATTTAAGGTGTTATTTTTGTTTAATTCTGGACCGAAAATCTGGTCCTAAAAAATTTGTTAGAGACCAGAAAACGAGCTGGTCGTTGGAACCCTTTAGAGACCAGTGTAAAAAACTCGTCGCTATTGATCTTTAGCGTCGGAGCCTACAACGACGGGTCGCGACCAGGTGAACCTGGTCGCTATTAATCTTTAGGGACCGGATTTCGATTTTTAGGGACCGTTTTTCTTGTCCCTAATAGCTGTTTTTCTTGTAGTACCCAGAGCAAGCAACTGGAGATCAAAAGCGAGCTATTTGGCGGTTGGCGAACGGATTTTTCCTTAGTGGAGGGGTGATGTACAAAAGAACCCCAGACTTGGGATTGTTGAGATGTATAGATGCAAATCAAGCCACAACAGTGATGACAGATATACACTCGGGAGTTTGCGGACCACACATGAGCGGATACGTATTGGCAAAGAAGATTCTTCGAGCGGGATATTACTGGCTCACGATGGAGCGTGATTGTATAAGTTTCGTGCGAAGATGCCATCAGTGTCAGATACACGGAGATTTGATTCATTATCCACCAACTGAATTGCACACAATGTCAGCACCATGGCCGTTTGTTGCATGGGGCATGGATGTTATTGGACCTATAGAGCCTGCGGCTTCCAATGGTCACAGGTTCATTCGGGTAACGATCGATTATTTTACCAAGTGGGTGGAGGCCAAAACATTCAAATCAGTGACCAAGAAGGCGGTGGTGGATTTCGTGCATTCCCACATCATCTGCAGGTTTGGAATTCCAAAGATAATCATCACAGATAACGGGGCAAATCTTAACAGTGGATTGATGAAGGAGGTCGGCCAACAGTTCAAGATCACACACCGAAATTCCACACCGTTTCGTCCCAAAGCAAATGGTGCGGTTGAGGCAGCAAACAAGAATATAAAGAAGATATTGAGGAAGATGGTAGAAGGGTCTAGGCAGTGGCATGAAAAGTTACCATTTGCGCTGTTGGGTTATCGCACTACCGTCCGGACTTCGGTAGGTGCAACTCCTTACTTGTTGGTATACGGGACTGAAGCAATAATACCCGCAGAAGTTGAGATTCCATCCCTCCGAATTGTCGCTGAAGCCGAGATTGATGACGACGAGTGGGTCAAAACCCGATTAGAGCAATTGAGCTTGATCGATGAAAAGAGGTTGACAGCAGTATGTCACGGCCAATTGTATCAAAAGAGAATGGCGAGAGCATATAACAAGAAGGTACGTCCCGGGAAATTTGAAGTGGGACAGCATGTGCTGAAGAGAGTTCTACCACATCAGGCCGAAGCGAAAGGCAAGTTCGCTCCAAATTGGCAGGGACCATTTGTGGTGACTAGAGTATTATCCAACAGCGCTCTATGTCTGACTGATGTTGAGGGAAGATGCACCGATATGGCTATCAATTCTGATGCAATCAAGAGATATTATGTGTAATTCTTTAATGCATTTGTCAACGTTTGGTTTCGTTTGTGTGTATTTGGCATTTTTCGGAGAATGAAATGACAGAGGCAATTTTTCTACTACCCAAACACTTTAACCTTTGTTTCCCCATTTGAGCCTTAATTATTCGTTCATATACCCTCTTTCGGAATCATCAAGGAAGATGTGTAACAGAATAGAAAAAGAAACAAAGAAAAAATACAAGAAAAAGTGAACTACGTTCGACCTGATTCCTCAAGAAGGATACGTAGGCGCCACACGGCTCGGTCATAATAAAATAAAAATCAAAGATCCCCCAAGCAACAAAACTGGGGCAGAAGTCATTGTTTCGTTGGAAAGATAGTGTGGATTCCGAAAGTTGTAATAAGCTAACCGTTGAGGTTAAACCCCTTTCTTCAGCCTCACGTGCAGAAACCATATTAAGAACCAGAAAGACCTCTCGATCAGTATTTGAGAAGTGCCAAGTCATGTGAATAAAAGCCAAGAGTGACATCCCGACCCTCGATTGAATCCAGGATGCACAAGCCGAAAGGGGATAACGCTCTAGAGGGAATCTCAGGGGTGATACCCCGCCGCAGGGAAAGAAAGCGTAAATGAGAGAGTCTTAACGGTGAAAACCCTCACGGGCACCTTAAGGCGAAGGAAGTTGAGAGAAGTAAAATGAGAGAGTCTTACGGTGAAAACCTTTACGGGCACCTTAAGGCGACGGGAGATAGAGAGAAATGAGAGAATCTCATTAGTGAAAACCCTTTGAAGGGCACTGTGAGGTGACAGGACGAGATGGTTACAAGATGTCTGCATGAAACAAGGTTTGGACATCCGTTTACCTCTAGCAGAACGCGGCATCAGAAAGTGATTGACATGAATAGACCGGGTAGTTTAATCTCAAAGGCGCGGCATAACCATTGGATCAGGCACACATTCAGATAAGTTTTCCTATTTTTGAGTTCAGGAAAAGTTTTTCTCTTCTTTTGTCATTTGCGGTCAATATTCTTTTCTTTTCTTTCATTTTCGAAAATTGATTTTTCAAAGCTTACTACCAAGTCTCCCAAAGCAGTATAATGAAAATGAATAGGCGTGGAACGAGGCAATAAGGCAGAAGTCGTTCCGATAGTAAGATTGGAACGACAGGTTGATTGGAAGGTTCGTAGGAATTATGGAGTATGATGGACACATGTGGCACGTCCGAAAGATGATTTCACGCAACAGATCACCGGCTAAAAAGAGTCGGATCAAACCAAAGATTGGGATAAAAGGAAAGATGAGAGGTCGTTCGTGGAAAGAGCATCGTCCCCAGCAAGCGTCAATGTCGCCCTCAAAGTTCGAGAGAGGCCAAACAACTGAAGGAGAAAAGAAAATGGCCCCAACAAGAGTGGCACGACCACTCACCGCGTTTTGAAACTAACAATTTTTCTTTGATTTAAAAGCAGAAAAAGAGGGTTCGTTGGCAGAAAAGCATACCGTCCAGAAGTTTATCAAACTGGGGCAGAAAATTTTCTCCTGTTGCGAAAATTTTCTTGAAAGCAAAGACTCAGAGGATAAGGGTAGAAAGCAACACAATATTTCGGGAAATACCAGCTCCGAGCAGAATAGTTTTGAGAAAGGCCAGGACGACACGATGGGGTAATCTTTGAGCTTGGTATCACCCCCAGCAGTTGTTGGAAAAATAAAACAATGGCTTCGAGATTCCCCCAGCAGTATTACATTCCATAATTTGCTCGAGGAGGCAAAAGCGTGAGTCCCAGAGGAGGTATGGGAAGAAGGAAGAGAATGAGGGGTGAAGGAAACAAAGAATACTTCCTCAGCAGCATCATCCCCAGCAGGCGAGTAAACAGTTCCAAAAATATCCCCAGCAGCCAGAAGAAAAAGTAATACGACCCAGGGGAAGGCAATTCCAAGACAGGATAATTCGAAGAGAAGGTGGTCCGAGAGGCAATGCAGGAACAAGGAAATGGTACAAAAGGCAAAGGAAGGTAATCAAGATAGGATGAAATCAGTGAGTAGTAGTTGAAGTCAGGGAGCCCGCCTGGAGAATGGAGTGGCGATTTTATTTGAAGTAGTGGTTGAAGTCAGGGAGCCCGCCTGAAGAATGGAGTGGCGATTTTTATCTTGAAATAGTAGTTGAAGTCAGGGAGCCCGCCTGGAGAATGGAGTGGCGATTTTATTTGAAGTAGTAGTTGAAGTCAGGGAGCCCGCCTGGAGAATGGAGCGGCGATTTTATTTTGAAGTAGTAGTTGCAGTCAGGAAGCCCGCCTGGAGAATGGAGTGGCGATTTATTATGAAGTACTAGTCAAAGTCAGGGAGCCCGCCTAGAGAATGGAGTGGCGATTTTATTTGAAGTAGTAGTTGAAGTCAGGGAGCCCGCCTGGAGAATGGAGCGGCGATTTTATTTTGAAGTAGTAGTTGAAGTCAGGGAGCCCGCCTGGAGAATGGAGTGGCGATTTATTATGAAGTAGTAGTTGAAGTCAGGGAGCCCGCCTGGAGAATGGAGTGGCGATTTTATTTGAAGTAGTGGTTGAAGTCAGGGAGCCCGCCTGAAGAATGGAGTGGCGATTTTTATCTTGAAATAGTAGTTGAAGTCAGGGAGCCCGCCTGGAGAATGGAGTGGCGATTTTATTTTGAAGTAGTAATTGAAATCAGGGAGCCCGCCTGGAGAATGGAGCGGCGATTTTATTTTGAAGTAGTAGTTGAAGTCAGGGAGCCCGCCTGGAGAATGGAGTGGCGATTTTATTTTGAAGTAGTAGTTGAAGTCAGGGAGCCCGCCTGGAGAATGGAGCGGCGATTTTATTTTGAAGTAGTAGTTGAAGTCAGGGAGCCCGCCTGGAGAATGGAGTGGCGATTTATTATGAAGTAGTAGTTGAAGTCAGGGAGCCCGCCTGGAGAATGGAGTGGCGATTTTATTTTGAAGTAGTAGTTGAAGTCAGGGAGCCCGCCTGGAGAATGGAGTGGCGATTTTATTTTTAAGTAGTAATTGAAGTCAGGGAGCCCGCCTGGAGAATGGAGTGACGATTTTATTTTGAAGCCATAGTTGAAGTCAGGGAGCCCGCCTGGAGAATGGAGTGGCGATTTATTATGAAGTAGTAGTCGAAGTCAGGGAGCCCGCCTGGAGAATGGAGTGGCGATTTTATTTTGAAGTAGTAGTTGAAGTCAGGGAGCCCGCCTGGAGAATGGAGTGGCGATTTTATTTTTGAAGTTGTAGTTGAAGTCAGGGAGCCCGCCTGGAGAATGGAGTGGCGATTTTATTTTGAAGTAGTAGTTGAAGTCAGGGAGCCCGCCTGGAGAATGGAGTGGCGATTTATTTTGAAGTAGTAGTCAAAGTCGGGGAGCCCGCCCGGAGAATGGAGTGGCGATTTTATTTTGAAGTAGTAGTTGAAGTCAGGGAGCCCGCCTGGAGAATGGAGTGGCAATTTTATTTTGAAGTAGTAATTGAAGTCAGGGAGCCCGCCTGGAGAATGGAGTGGCAATTTACTTTCGAAGTTGTTTGAGGAAAGCAGTAGAGTGTAACAGAAATCCCCAGCATGAATTCAAGTTCAAAATCAGAAGGAAGACAACAAGGATCAGAAAGATAGATTCAGACTTCGAAGAAGAATAGTTCGAAGATCATAAGGAAGGGACCAACGATCGAAGTTCGGCAATCAAGATAGGCCGAAATAACAATTGGCAGAAGAGAAGAAACATCAGAAGGAACGATCAAGCCAACAAAAAGCAAGGTGGCAAAAGCAAGTTGAAGATAGATAGGATCATGTGATCCGTAGGCTAGCCTAGTTTCTTGTTTTATTTTAGCACGATGTAATGAGGAGATCGGTAAGCAGTGATAGCAGCAGCAACAACAGTAACAGCAAGATCACAGCAGTCACGGTAGTCCCAGCTACCAAAACTTCCCGAACTACATTGACCTGATTCCCTTTTACCAGGGATATGTAGGAGACCTTTGAAGCAAGGTTCGGTCAAACTTTTCCAAGAAATGCTTCATACGGAGTGCCCAAACAGGCAAAAATCGCTCGTATCCGCTCACTTATCTTTGCACGAAAACTCTTCATGTTTCCGCGCAAAGAGGGGCAGCTGTGAGCACGTGATTTTTGCCTCACACGATTGCTCCTAAAAAGATTCAAAATAAAAGAGTTTTGCGTTGTTTGCAATATTTGTGATTTCGTGTTATTAGTTTCTTATTATTCGTATCTGTGTGTGCATGCATATTTGATTAAATTAACGAAAAAAAATATATTATATGTATATATAATAGTGTTTGGAACTTATTTTTAATTTTGAGTTAACTAGTAAATGGAAAAACCAGAAAATAATAAGGGTATATTTTATTTTTGTTGTCATTATGTGATTTTATTTTTCTTTGTTAAGTATTAATATCCTTATGACTTTGTTTTTAAGGATAAATTAATTAGAATTTTGGTTTTTGTTATAAAAAAGGAAAGAAGAAAAGGCTGAAAATTAAGTTTGGGCCTTTAAATCTGGAGCCCAAACGAGATAGCCAACCCAAGTCTTGCATTAGTCCAGTCCAACCCGTCTCCAGACAAAACGACGTCGTTTCTGTATTAATGAAGAGATCCAAGCCGTCGATCAGCCTTGATCGGACGGATCACATTTAATAGCCCCATTCTGTTGATCCTGGCCGTTGGATTCTCATCATCCAACGGCCAAGATTAAAGCACTAATTTAATTACCCAGAAAACCCCCCCAAACCCCTAACCCGTTCCCATTCCTCAGACCCCCCCCATCCCCCTTCGTCTCTCTCTCTCTCAACCTTCACAAACAACAAACCCTAGCGCCGCCGCCTCTCCCTTCGCCTGAAAACCCGGCGGCAACAACGTCGCCGGCCACCAAATTTACACCACATACTCGCTTCAACCTCCTCTATCCAACCCCGTGCATGGTGTGTCTCGAATCAACCTGGGTATTCTCGAATCTTCATTTGAAGATTCGAGTCAAACTCGAACTAACGCCAAACCACCCCAAACTCATACCCTAGCACCTCCAGACCACCCTCACACCCAAACTATCCTTGGTTTTGTTCGAATCCGACCGGAAACCCAAAAACCCCAAAGCGGCCATAAGAACCCTAGATTTCAAAATTGGGTTCTTCATTTGAATTCGAGGGAAATTGAAGTCTAGCAGAATTTAATTGGGATGTCTTCGTCTGAAAACATCTCAATTAAAGTCCGTTAGACTCCGAATTCGAGTCCAAGCTCAAAAGGCCCGGTCTCTGTTTGATTTCGATTTCTTTCGAGGTAACCTCCCTTTTTCCTATCTATTTCAAATAGATATTTGTTGTTTGTATATTTGTTTAGTTCAATTCGTTTGATTTTTCTTTTCATTCCTACTGGCCGTCCATATTTGTCATTTCTTCTCCAAGACCTCTTTGTTTGGTCAATTGCTTTTCTGTATTGCTTGTTTGAATATGTTAGTTATAGGATACGAACTCGCGTCGATTAGCGTCGTCGAATACCTAGTTTCATTTTTGCCGAGATCTTAGAATCACTGTTTTATCGATAAATTTGTTATCATTGTTATGAGTTGTAGTTGATTGTATGTCGTCGTCTAATGTCGTAGACTTTACTATACCAGATAATATTAGCAGTGTTGAGATGGATTGTTCACCACCCTGTCTGCCCGTATGCAATTCACCATTAGGGTTGTTATCTGTTGGACTTTGGAATATGGTTTAACTGAATGTAAGTATTAGGGTTGGATTAAGTCTGTTTGTTTAATCTCTCACCCATAAGACAGCCTAGTGGAGCCTGCTATCACAGCAGGACACTCCACCAGGTTTGTACTTTCATTTTAATTAATTAAAGCCCATACTTAAGCAAAACATAGTGGCTGGATCAGAGAATAACAGGGGTGAGTGTTAAAACAGGTTAGAGGAGAGAATAGAGTGGGCTGTCAGGGGAATAAGGATGGAGAATACACTTTTCTAATGATCTAAGGGTTAACACATGCTGGAAAAGGGATTAAGGGGGCAGGCTGTTGAGTTTTTTGTCTATAAAACAGGAGATAGGGATAGGGACAGGGGGGAGACACACATACAAAAGATATAGAGAGATACATTTGAGAGTCTTCTAACAGAGATATAGGCATTGATACCTGGGAAAAACAGAATATACACAGAGAGAGCTAGGAAGGAGGAGAGAACACTGGAGATAGACATTCACAACCTAAATATCTACATACACTCATAAAACACATTGGTATTGACTGCTTACTGTTGGCTCTTGCTTTGGCTTCTGGTTCTTGTCACTACTGTTATTTGTGAGGCTGTGGTAGTCGTGTTTGGTCGCGATTGTTCTGTTGGTGCTGTTGTTCTTGTGATGTTTGTTGTTGTTGTTATTGCTGGTCGTGGTTCTTTTACTGGTTGTTACTTGGTGTGACTGTTTTGGTTTCTGCTACAATTGGCCCTGGGTTATCGACTGTTTTGAACTGCATTTGGATTGCGTTGTTGGTGCACACTTGCATTGCTGTTGCTGTTGTCCATTGTTACTGCTGACTCTGTCTTTGCTTCACTGTTTTCAAATTTTCCAGGTATGCATTCGAATCATGTATTGATGTAGTTTTGAAGTTGAGAATGTTGAAATGAAGTGCTCATCTATCTGCTGCCTGGAACCTGGTTATTCAAGCTATCACAGTAGAGTAATTAATAAATAATGTGTCCTTGTTTAGGTTCATTTTTGGTTTGCATTTACATTGTATAGTTTGGAGCTGGAAATTAGCGTAGTCTTATTTGTGATTTGAATGTTAAAACTAGTTTGAAGGAATTGAGTTATAATTCGCTAAGTTTGACTTAATTTAGTATCACTATGTATTGGACTTCAATTTTCATTGTGTAGTCCATTAGTGTATTGGATCAAAAACAGTAACTAAGCATCGTTTGGTTGTTTCTCCTTCATTAAACACAAAATTATAGAATAGTTAGTTAATTGACTTGTCATTAGGTAGGTGAATCAGTGCATTTGGATTTAATTAAATTAATTCACTGTTTTCAGCAATTACTCACTAGTATTTTTCTTTTTTTTTTGATAATTGAAATGGCTCATTTAGTTTATGCCTCATCCCTTGATCTGTGTTATTAACGCTATAAAAAGGAAAAATGACTCAATTAAGTGTTTGAATTTCCAATCGAGTGACAAAAATGTATAGGCTGCCAAAGCCATAGATTTGGGCATATTTGGCTCAATTACACGGTCAGCCCAAAAGAAAACAACCAGTGCAAATCATTTTGATCTTGTTAGGGCTGGTGCACGTGTATGACTTTCAAGCTTAGATTTTGTTCTCCTCTGATAGGGCTCAGCTGTGCAATGGCTTTTATATACACTGTTCTTAAATTGGAGTTAAAACTGTTAGAAGAGCCCTGAATCGTAAATTTATTCATTATAATACATGTAAGATTAGGTATTAAATTAATATTAGGGACAAAAACGAAAGTAGACCATATAGTTCGTCTTAAGATTGGCCTTTAATAAAAGTGAGATGAGCCTCGCCGCACTAAATACACATTCGCGGGGCCCTCAATTAATTGTTATAAAACATGTAGACTCGGGAGGACCGTTTAGTAAATTTCACGGTCTTTCCCCAAAGTTAACAACACGATAGACTTTTAGGCGCGATTTATAAGTAAATTACTTTCTTAAATACGGGTGCGCATTTATGTGACCCAAATCTTACTCTCGGCGGAACTGAAATACACTAAAGTCGCAGGCGTACTGGTTGCGGTGCGGCTCGAAATGTGTTTTCGTGATGTCGCAATTCTTCTAAAAATAAAAGCGAAGCATTAAAAATACGTAGTTCAAAATATATAAAGAAATCAGATAAAAGCAAAAGTACAGTTGAGCGACCGTGCTAGAACCACGGAACTCGGGAATGCCTAACACCTTCTCCCGGTTAACAAAATTCCTTATCCGGATTTCTGGTACGCGGACTGTTTAACTGAGTCAATCTTTTCCTCGATTCGGGATTGAAACCGGTGACTTGGGACACCATTACTTTCCCAAGTGGCGACTCTGAATTAAATAAGTAAATCCCGTTTCGATTGTCTCTTAATTGGAAAAACTCTTTGCGCCCCCGCGGGTGCGGAAAAAAGAGGTGTGACAGCTCTGGCAACTCTGCTGGGGATTATACCCCAGAACTTCGGTTCTGGGTTTAAGAATTCGAGCTCATTTAAATTGTTGTTTTGCTTATATCTGATTTTATTATATATTTTGATTAATGTGCTGCATGTCTACCGCTTTGATAATAGTTGCACTGTATATACAAACTGCTATATGTTTACCGCTTTGATATTGCGTGAACTGTATATAAAACTGTGCCGAAAACCCGTCTCTTCTTACCCCCCGGGGATGTGCTTACTGGTTGAGACTTCCCTTTCTGTTAGTGTCAATACCAAAATAAGAAAAGAGGCAGGATAAGTTACAAAGCCGGACGATCCCGCGGGTCCCCGGTACGTAGCTCCCTCCTCAAATCCGAGTTGTCTGCTCGGGTACACGGTCTAGTACCATCGGAAAGCATCAGGATATTGAGCCTAGATTTAGGACGTTTTATTTGCATCATATCTAACTTAGGGGACTCAACACAGGGGTTGGGTCCGTCTAGGACAGGCAACCCGAAATGAAAGACCATCTTGCCATATCATATTTGTTGTGAGCATTTATTTAGATTGGCATGCTGACCGGGTTCCTTTAAATATTAAAGAAAAACGAAAAAAAAAAAACACGAAAGGAAATAGTATGGGGAAGTGAATACTTTTTTTCAGAAAATACAAAAACGTGTTTTACTAACAAGTCAATAAATTTAGTTTGCCGATAAAAGACGACAGAAGGTTGACTTTGCCAACAAAATGGTTTCTTGACAAAATGTGTTTTCTTTGACAGTCAATAAAAGAAAAATAGTTGTTTTGACGGACCGAACTACGCGAGTTTGATTCTCACCGAGTGTGAGATACGTAGGCAACCTTTAACGGGTCCAACTCCCATATATTTCAAAATAAGTTTTAATGACGGACGCCAAGATATTTGATTTTGCCTTAACAACCACTTTTTTTGACCAGTCAATTCCTGTGGCCCGTTCGTTTTTAGAAAAGATAGCTTTGGGGCAAATAAAGATTTCACTTTCATCTAAAAATTACCTTAATAAATGTGCAGAATGAGCACGAGTCAGAATACAACCGAAGCTATCATAAACAAGGTCCCCTTAAGTTTGCATAGGTGGTGGAGCGACTTGGGCGAGCAAGGACAAGACGCAGTTAGGCTGTACCTGGGAGATCTAGTGGGGCTACTAAATATTCCCCCGAGAGGAGACATCATACGAGCCTTGATTTCATTCTGGGATCCGGCACACAATGTGTTCCACTTTTCAGACTTTGAACTCACACCAACATTGGAAGAATTGGCCGGGTATATCGGAAGACCAAAGGTCCCTATGAGGGAACAATATCTCATCGCACCGAGGGTAGTGACAGTACATAGGTTTTTGGATACTGTGAAAATCCGCAGAACTGTACACAACCCAGACTTATCAGAAGGGTTCTGCACTTTAGCATTTCTATATGACAAATATGGTCATTATGGGGGCTTCAACAAACACAAAAGCAAAATCTGCAGCGGAGACAACCAGTTAAAATGGGAGGAGCATAGACGCATCGCCTTCATGATAGCTTTCCTAGGTTCATTGATATTTCCTAGAAAAGATGGGAATATCAACATACAAGTGGCAGGGGTCGTCAGCACTTTGATGAAACAGAACAACAGTACTTTGGCTCCCATAATAATATCGGATATCTCTCGTGCACTCACTATCTGCAAAGCTGGAGGGACCTTCTTTGAAGCTTGCAATGTATTGCTCCAAATGTGGATGATCGATCACTTATATCGTCATCCGCAGTTTATGAGGTATGGTTCATCGAAGAAAACCTGCATAGAAGAATTTCCTACGAGGATCGAGGGACATGATTTGCCAGAGGGGATTAGCGGATGGATACGATTTTTGCGTTTGATTACAGCCAGCAGGATAGAATGGACGTTTGGTTGGCTACCCGTGGAAGAAGTCATATATGCATCAACCACGGAATCATATTTATTGCTAATGGGCCTCAACAGCATCCAGCCCTATGCACCAGGTCGAGTATTGAGACAGTTGGGACGATGCCAAATAATCCCAAAAGAAGAAGACCTCAGCCCACATGTGGTCGAAATTGGACCAGGAGGACAGTTCCCCGAAGCGTTGGTCCGAAAGATTTGGAGTGAATGTCAGACATTGAAGAAAGACACTCGGGTGCGAGATCGAGCCCGGGGTGAAGTATCGTCGGAATACCCTGCATGGTATAGTAGAGATCTGGAGCATCAAAGGCCCACAAAAAGGCCTCACCTCAGGGAGTTTGCCGGAGCGTCACAAGAACAATGGGACCGGTTGGCCAGAGAAGAAGCTTATAGAACAAAGATCAGCAGGATAGAGCAACGGGCCCAAGAGCTCCAATTTGAAATGGATGTGCAAGCCGCCGCCAACGAAGGAGATAAAAAGAAGTTGGCACAAGAAAATGACTTTTTGAGAGCTCAAATCCAGCAAATGAAAAGGGATGCCGACAGACAGTTGAGGAGTCGAGCGGACGAAAAATTGATAAAGGGTCTGAGAAGCCAAGTTGCCGATGTACAAAGAGAATTGGAAGAGTCAAAAGCCCAAACAACGAGGATCCGTGCTAGCTGGAAAAAGGAGGCACATCAACGCGCACTTCACCTACAACGGGTGGAAGAAGATTACACCGAGACCATCACTAGTCTAAGGGAAGCAAACGTTATCCTCAGGGAGCGGGTTTTCAAACAAGCCCGAGATGCTAGAACAGACCTCGACCGTTGCCACAATTTGATGGCCCGACTGCAAGGACAAGTGGATAGGCTCCTAGACCAAGTCACCAACAATGCTCGAAGATTGGGGGCGAAAAGCCAGCAGATAGAGCGGCTACTCGGAGAAAGGGACATGATCAAGGACAGAATTGGAGAAATCGGGCACTATGTCACCATGAAGTGCCTAGCTTGTGAACGAATGCCCCGCGTCGACCTTTTTGCTTCAATTATGGGTTATGTTCATCGGATCATGGAAGAATTAAGGGGAATGCACAAGGACCTTACACCAAGGCCCGCGGCAAGGCCGAATGATGCCTCGCGGGCCCCCAGGAATTTTAGAGCATTAGATTTTTGATTAAAATGTATTTTTGAGATCTTGGGTCAAGCTAGTTGGCAGTTTTATTTTTACTTTTTCGAGTCAAGCACTTCTTTTGCTGATTGTTGTAAGACATGTTTTGTAACTTTAAGTTTTCATTTGATATAAAAGTTACTGAATTTTGCCACAATCTTGTAACCAGAACTACGCTCGGTCTGATTCACGCGGAGTCGTGATACGTAGGCAATCCACATAAGACTCGACCACCACTAAAAGGAAAAGAATGCAAAGGTTAATAAGAATAAGGCTTTCAAGGATAAAAGAAAAGAAGAAAAAAAAAAGAAGAAAAGAAAAAGAAAAAAGGGCTGGAATGACGCATGTTAAGAGTACATGTAGAAAGGGTTATTTGGTTAGGTGCATTACATCCAACGTGCTATAACATATCTGTCAAACTCGGTAAACTAACAAGTTTGTTGCATTTCCAGAAAAGTTTAGCAGTTGGTTTGACAGAATATACTGGCCAGCCATCATTACCGTACTAGATCCAAAGGACCGATTACAATAAGCATGTCTAGTTCCGGTAAGAGCCTCGAGGAAGAAAAATCAGAGTTACAAATCATGAAAGAAGAGGTAGACCGGTTGAAACAACAGATAACAGAGATGCACCTGGCCTGGGCCAGGGAACAGTCTTCACCAAACCGCCCTACCCTCGCCTCAGCTCCGGAACATCCGCCCATCGATCCTTCGACAAGCGCCCCGATCTATCCATACTTTCGGGGGGAAAACCCATATGCCACCCACATTCTACCAGCCAAACCAAATCCTCCTCCAGCCACCCCTGTTTTTGTGGCACCTCCACCTGCTCCTCTGCAAAGGCCGGCCAGCGAGCCGCATGTTCAGATCCATGACAACTCTTACTATCCTCCAGAGCCTACTTTTAGGGCTCCTGAACCGCAATCACATACCCCTCACTGGGATAATCCGGCAGAACCGGAAAAGTACTTCCAAAGTTCGGAACATGAGGAAGTTATCAGAAAAGTTAAAAGCCTGGAGCAGTCCTTCAGGAACATGCACGGTTTGGGTAATCAGGTCAGTGTCGCGTACAAGGATCTGTGCCCGTTCCCCAACGTCCAATTACCGGCCGGGTTCAAAATGCCCAAGTTTGACCTATACGAGGGGCACGGTGATCCTGTAGCCCACCTCCGAGGGTTCTGTAGTAAAATGAGAGGAGCCGGAGGACGGGACGAGATTCTGATAGCTTACTTCGGTGAGAGTCTGGGAGGATCTGCGCTGGAGTGGTACACTAGACAGGACCCCAGTAGATGGTTTACGTGGGATGATTTGGCTCAAACTTTTATCAGCCAGTTCCAATACAATCTTGAAATAATCCCCGACCGCTTGTCATTGCTAAAATTAGAGAAGAAACCCGCCGAAAGTTTTAGGGAGTTTGGTTTCCGCTGGAGGGAACAGGCAGCCAGGGTAGATCCGCCGATGAGGGAGAGCGAGATGGTGGATTATTTCTTGCAGACACTAGAGCCAACCTATTTCGGACATCTGGTAACGTCCGTGGGCAAATCATTCACTGAGGTGATAAAAATGGGGGGTATGATCGAGGAAGGTTTGAAGGCCAACAAGATCATGAGCTACTCAACATTGAAAGCCACCACTCAGGCTATCCAAAGTGGTACTGGAGGAGTACTTGGGAAAAAGAGGAAAGAGGAAGTCGCGGCAGTCGAGTCCGGGGCATGGTTCAGAAATAGAGGCCTTGCACCCCAATATAGCCCACCCCAGACTCACCACCAAAATTACTCCCACAATCCATACAACCATCCGCAACATTACTATCCCGCACCTGATCCCCATTTTACTGTCCACCACGCACAGTCCTATCCCGCACCTCCCGTCCATGCACCGTGGCGTGCACCAAACCCGCAGAACAATTATCCACCCCCAAGAGCTTACAGGAACCCCTCGGGCGCAAGTTTTCGTCCGAACCAAGCATTCAAGAGTGACAGGGCGCCAAGGCCAAAGACTTTCACTCCCCTGGGAGAGTCTTACACCAGTCTGTTCCACCGGTTGAAGCAAGTAGGGTTGCTAAATCCGGTTGAAGCTAAGCTACCAAACCCTCTTCCAAAGAACCTGGACCATTCAGTAAATTGTGCATACTGCTCAGGATGCCCAGGACACGACACGGAAAAATGTTGGAGGTTGAAAACGGCCATCCGGGAGCTCATCGACACTCGCAGGATTGAGGTTCAGACTCCAACAGAGCCCAATATCAACCAAAACCCACTTCCAACTCATCATGAGACCAATATGATCGAGTTGGTACGGGTAGAAGAAGGAAAGGAGAAAGCCTCCCAGACTGTAATGATGATCAAGTCTAGCGGGGTAGGAATGAGAAAGGGGCCGAGCTTTGATGAGCCATCCATTTGCAAGAAGGACGTACCAGGAGGGTCAGGAGCAGAAAAGGGAAGTGTGAACGAAGTACCGGTGAGGCCGGGGGAAGCAAAAATAGTTGTACCAGGGGTAGCAACCAAGCCCGTCTTGACGGTAGCAGGCGTTCGAATGGATCCTTTCATCATCAAGCCAGCAATACAGTTGCCAATAACTGATAGCCAGGCTATTCCATGGAATTATGCTCGGATTACAACAACCTACAAAGGAAAGGAAGTGAAAGAGGAAGTTTGTGAAGCGCAAGGTTTGACCCGCTCGGGGAGATGTTTTGCCCCTGCGGAATTGAGGAAGATCACTCCGGCAACATTGAAAAAGCCGGTAACTGATGAAGAGGCAGAAGAATTCCTGAAAAAGATGAAGCTGCATGACTATTCTGTCTTAGAGTAGTTGAAGAAGACTCCGGCGCAAATATCATTGCTATCCTTGCTGATACATTCCGAAGAACATCGGCAAGCTTTGATGAAAGTCCTGAATGAGGCACATGTACCGGATAAAATCTCAGTGAGTCATTTGGAGAAGATCACCAATAGGATTTTCGAAGCGAATCGGATCACCTTTACCGATGATGAATTGCCCGAGGAAGGCACCGAGCACAACAAGGCTTTATATCTTACGGTAAAGTGTGAGGAGGCGGTGGTTACCAAAGTCCTTGTCGATAATGGGTCCAGTGCTAACATTTGTCCTCTCTCTACACTGGACAAGTTGAAAGTGGACATCGGCAGGATACGCAAGAACAGCATATGTGTTCGAGGGTTCGATGGGGGAGGCAAGGCATCGGTTGGGGACATAGTGTTAATCTTGACGATTGGGCCAGTGGAGTTCACCATGGAATTCCAGGTGCTGGACATGGTGGTGTCATATAACCTTCTGATAGGGCGACCATGGATCCATGCCGCAAGAGCAGTTCCATCCAGCTTACACCAACTCGTCAAGTTTGAGTGGGACCAACAGGAGATCGTCGTCCATGGAGAGAATGATCTACAACCGGGCACCATCGTCCCCTTTGTTGAAACAGAAGAAGATGTTGGGCCGTGGGTGTACCAGATCTGCGATGTGGTATCCGCCAACCGAGTTCCAGGAAGGGGAATGCATTCCCAATGACAGAATAATTACTGCAGATGTCATGGTGGCTCATGAAATGTTGCGACATGGTTTCATACCCGGCAAAGGTCTAGGTGCATCTCTGCAAGGAATCATACAACCGGTATCAGTGGTCGAAAACTTGGGAACCTTCGGCTTGGGATTCAAGCCAACATCAGAGGACATCCGGCGAGCCAAGAGGAGTAAGCAGAAGACATGGGTGCTCCCGAAGCCGGTTCCACGCCTTTCCCAATCTTTCGTCAGGTCTGGAGTAAGAGGACATCCGACGACAAAGATTCCTGGTCCTACGATTAGGCCAGACGAAGAGTTCTTCAGGAAGTTCGAGGACCTATTCACAGATGTATGCATGCTCGAGGATGGTGAAGGATCCAGCCATGCCGAAATACAGTTTGTGGGACCAAAAGCAAAACTGAATAATTGGAAGGCTACTCCTCTCCCCGTCCGGAAGGAGTCTTGGTAGTTTGTTTTGGATTGTTTTCTTTCGAAATTCTGTGTTGGGGGTTGTCCCCGGAGTAAAATCCAGTTGTTTTTAGTTCATTTTTTATTTAAGTTTGCAGTTTGTTTTTCCTTGTACTGCTCCCATTAATGAAATTTGGTTCCCTTCGTGTCTAATTTTGTTTATTTTTCCTTCTTTTTACTTTTCTGAACAGCCTTCGTTCAACTGATCTTAATGATATGGCGTGCTTAAAGATTAATCAACCCAGTCTAGAAAGTCAATCGGGTTTGGAAATAATAACGCATGAAATAAGAAGTGACGAGAGTGAGTCCGAGTACGGCGATGATGAAGCCGTAGAAGAAATCGGTGAAGAATTAAGTCACTTCGAGGAAAAACCCAAACAAAATTTAAATGATACTGAGGCCGTTAATCTGGGGAATGCGGATGACGTCAAAGAAACCCGAATAAGTGTCCATATTGAACCCAATCTGAGAGAAGAGTTGATCAAAACACTCATGGAGTTTAAAGACATTTTCGCATGGTCGTACGACGACATGCCAGGACTCAACACTGATCTAGTGGTTCATAAATTACCCACTGATCCGGCATATCCTCCCGTCAAGCAAAAACTGCGGAAATTTAAGACAGAGATGAGTGTAAAGATCAAGGAGGAAGTGACCAAGCAGTTGCAGGCGAAAGTCATTCGTGTCACTCGATACCCCGAATGGTTGGCTAACGTAGTACCGGTGCCAAAGAAAGACAGAAAGATCAGAGTATGCGTGGACTATCGCAATCTCAACAAGGCGAGTCCTAAGGATAATTTCCCACTTCCCAATATCCATATCCTAATTGATAATTGCGCCGGACGCGAAATCGGATCCTTTGTGGATTGTTATGCGGGATATCATCAGATTTTGATGGATGAAGAGGACACAGAAAAGACGGCTTTTATCACACCGTGGGGAACTTATTGCTACCGAGTGATGCCGTTCGGTTTGAAGAATGCAGGGGCAACATATATGAGGGCGATGACTACGGTATTCCATGACATGATACACAAGGAAATTGAAGTGTACGTGGATGATGTGATCGTAAAATCCAGACGTCAAGAAGACCATGTTGCCGACCTCATGAAGTTCTTTCAAAGACTTCGAAGGTACGACATCAAGCTCAATCCGGCCAAATGCGCATTCGGAGTTCCATCAGGAAAGTTGCTAGGATTCATCGTCAGCCGACGGGCATTGAGTTGGACCCATCCAAAATCAAGTCCATTCAAGAGCTACCCCCGCCAAAGAATAAAACAGAGGTAATGAGTCTGTTGGGAAGGTTAAATTACATCAGTAGGTTTATTGCTCAACTTACGGCAACCTGTGAACCCATATTCCGCCTATTGAAGAAAGACGCTGCGATAGAATGGACGACAGAATGTCAGGAAGCGTTTGACCGAATCAAAGGGTATCTGTCAAATCCACCCGTACTAGTTCCGCCTGAGCCAGGTAGACCCCTGATTCTTTATCTGACGGTCTTGGAGAATTCGTTCGGCTGCGTACTGGGGCAGCATGATCTTACCGGCAGGAAGGAACGGGCCATTTACTACCTCAGTAAGAAATTCACGGTCCACGAGGTCAAGTACACTCATCTAGAAAAGACATGTTGCGCCTTGACTTGGGTAGCCCAAAAGCTGAAACACTATTTGTCTTCTTACACCACTTACCTCATTTCGCGTTTGGATCCGTTGAAGTATATTTTCCAGAAACCTATGCCTACAGGGAGGTTAGCAAAATGGCAAATATTACTTACGGAGTTCTACATCATATACGTGACAAGGACGGCTATGAAAGCTCAAGCCCTGGCCGATCACTTAGCTGAAAATCCTGTTGATGACGAATACGAACCTTTGAGGACGTATTTTCCGGACGAAGAAGTATTGCAAATTGAGGGGTTAGAACTAACCAAGGATCCAGGGTGGAAGCTCTTCTTCGACGGAGCGGCGAACGCAAAAGGAGTCGGAGTAGGGGCCGTGCTCATATCTGAAACAGGACATCATTATCCTGTTACTGCTCAACTGCGTTTTCACTGTACCAATAATATGGCCGAGTACGAGGCATGTATCTTGGGGCTGCGATTAGCGGTGGACATGGATGTACAGGACGTCTTGGTCTTGGGGGACTCGGACCTTCTGGTACATCAGATTCAGGGAGAATGGGAAACCAGAGATCTAAAGCTTATCCCATATCGTCAGTGTTTGCATGATTTGACCAAACGCTTTCGATCAGTAGAATTCAGGCACATCCCAAGGATGCATAATGAGGTTGCCGACGCGTTGGCTACTTTAGCATCGATGCTACATCACTCGGACAAGGTTCGTGTCGATCCGTTACATATCCAGGTCCGGAATCAACATGCTTATTGTAATGTGATAGAGGAAGAGGTGGATGGTGAGCCGTGGTTTCATGATGTCAAGGAATACCTCAGGTTAGGAGTATACCCAGAGCAAGCAACTGGAGATCAAAAGCGAGCTATTCGGCGGTTGGCGAACGGATTTTTCCTTAGTGGAGGGGTGCTGTACAAAAGAACCCCGGACTTGGGATTGTTGAGATGTATAGATGCAAGTCAAGCCACAACAATGATGACGGATATACACTCGGGAGTTTGCGGACCACACATGAGCGGATACGTATTGGCAAAGAAGATTCTTCGCGCAGGATATTACTGGCTCACGATGGAGCGTGATTGTATAAGTTTCGTGCGAAGATGCCATCGGTGTCAGATACACGGAGACTTGATTCATTCTCCACCAACTGAATTGCACACAATGTCAGCACCATGGCCGTTTGTTGCATGGGGCATGGATGTTATTGGACCTATAGAGCATGCGGCTTCCAATGGTCACAGGTTCATTCTGGTAACGATCGATTATTTTACCAAGTGGGTGGAGGCCAAAACATTCAAATCAGTGACCAAGAAGGCGGTGGTGGATTTCGTGCATTCCCACATCATCTGCAGGTTTGGAATTCCAAAGATAATCATCACGGATAATGGTGCCAATCTTAACAGCGGATTGATGAAAGAGGTCTGCCAACAGTTCAAGATTACACACCGAAATTCCACACCGTATCGTCCCAAAGCAAATGGCGCGGTTGAGGCAGCAAATAAGAATATAAAGAAGATATTGAGGAAGATGGTAGAAGGGTCTAGGCAGTGGCATGAAAAGATACCATTTGCGCTGTTGGGTTATCGCACTACCGTCCGGACTTCGGTAGGTGCAACTCCTTACTTGTTGGTATACGGGACTGAAGCAGTAATACCCGCAGAAGTTGAGATTACATCCCTCCGAATTGTCGCTGAAGCTGAGATTGATGATGACGAGTGGGTCAAAACCCGATTAGAGCAATTGAGCTTGATCGATGAAAAAAGGTTGACAGCAGTATGTCACGGCCAATTGTATCAAAAGAGAATGGCAAGAGCATATAACAAGAAGGTACGTCCCAGGAAATTTGAAGTGGGACAGCATGTGCTGAGGAGAGTTCTACCACATCAGGCCGAAGCGAAAGGCAAGTTCGCTCCAAATTGGCAGGGACCATTTGTGGTGACTAGAGTATTATCCAACGGCGCTCTATGTCTGACGGATGTTGAGGGAAGATGCACCGATATGGCTATCAATTCTGATGCAATCAAGAGATATTATGTGTAATTCTTTAATGCATTTGTCAACGTTTGGTTTCGTTTGTGTGTATTTGGCATTTTTCGGAGAATGAAATGACAGAGGCAATTTTTCTACTACCCAAACACTTTAACCTTTGTTTCCCCATTTGAGCCTTAATTATTCGTTCATATACCCTCTTTCGGAATCATCAAGGAAGATGTGTAATAGAATAGAAAAAGAAACAAAAAAAAAATACAAGAAAAAGTGAACTACGTTCGACCTGATTCCTCAAAGAAGGATACGTAGGCGCCACACGGCTCGGTCATAATAAAATAAAAATCAAAGATTCCCCAAGCAACAAAACTGGGGCAGAAGTCATTGTTTCGTTGGAAAGATAGTGTGGATTCCGAAAGTTGTAATAAGCTAACCGTTGAGGTTAAACCCCTTTCTTCAGCCTCACGCGCAGAAACCATATTAAGAACCAGAAAGACCTCTCGATCAGTATTTGAGAAGTGCCAAGTCATGTGAATAAAAGCCAAGAGTGACATCCCGACCCTCGATTGAATCCAGGATGCACAAGCCGAAAGGGGATAACGCTCTAGAGGGAATCTCAGGGGCGATACCCCACCGCAGGGAAAGAAAGCATAAATGAGAGAGTCTTAACGGTGAAAACCCTCGCGGGCACCTTAAGGCGAAGGAAGTTGAGAGAAGTAAAATGAGAGAGTCTTACGGTGAAAACCTTTATGGGCACCTTAAGGCGACGGGAGATAGAGAGAAATGAGAGAATCTCGTTAGTGAAAACCCTTTGAAGGGCACTGTGAGGTGACAGGACGAGATGGTTACAAGATGTCTGCATGAAACAAGGTTTGGACATCCGTTTACCTCTAGCAGAACGCGGCATCAGAAAGTGATTGACATGAATAGACCGGGTAGTTTAATCTCAAAGGCGCGGCATAACCATTGGATCAGGCACACATTCAGATAAGTTTTCCTATTTTTGAGTTCAGAAAAGTTTTTCTCTTCTTTTGTCATTTGCGGTCAGTATTCTTTTCTTTTCTTTCATTTTCGAAAATTGATTTTTCAAAGCTTACTACCAAGTCTCCCAAAGCAGTATAATGAAAATGAATAGGCGTGGAACGAGGCAATAAGGCAGAAGTCGTTACGATAGTAAGATTGGGACGACAGGCTGATTGGAAGGTTCGTAGGAATTATGGAGTATGATGGACACATGTGGCACGTCCGAAAGATGATTTCACGCAACAGATCACCGGCTAAAAAGAGTCGGATCAAACCAAAGATTGGGATAAAAGGAAAGATGAGAGGTCGTTCGTGGAAAGAGCATCGTCCCCAGCAAGCGTCAACGTCGCCCTCAAAGTTCGAGAGAGGCCAAACAGCTGAAGGAGAAAAGAAAATGGCCCCAACAAGAGTGGCACGACCACTCACCGCGTTTTGAAACTAACAATTTTTCTTTGATTTAAAAGCAGGAAAAGAGGGTCCGTTGGCAGAAAAGCATACCGTCCAGAAGTTTATCAAACTGGGGCAGAAAATTTTCTCCTGTTGCGAAAATTTTCTTGAAAGCAAAGACTTAGAGGATAAGGGTAGAAAGCAACACAAGATTTCGGGAAATACCAGCTCCGAGCAGAATAGTTTTGAGAAAGGCCAGACGACACGATGGGGTAATCTTTGAGCTTGGTATCACCCCTAGCAGTTGTTGGAAAAATAAAACAATGGCTTCGAGATTCCCCCAGCAGTATTACATTCCATAATTTGCTCGAGGAGGCAAAAGCGTGAGTCCCAGAGGAGGTATGGGAAGAAGGAAGAGAATGAGGGGTGAAGGAAACAAAGAATACTTCCTCAGCAGCATCATCCCCAGCAGGCGAGTAAACAGTTCCAAAAATATCCCCAGCAGCCAGAAGAAAAAGTAATACGACCTAGGGGAAGGCAATTCCAAGACAGGATAATTCAGAAGAGAAGGTGGTCCGAGAGGTAATGCAAGAACAAGGAAATGGTACAAAAGGCAAAGGAAGGTAATCAAGATAGGATGAAATCAGCGAGTAGTAGTTGAAGTCGGGAGCCCGCCCGGAGAATGGAGTGGCGATTTTATTTGAAGTAGTGGTTGAAGTCGTGGAGCCCGCCCGAAGAATGGAGTGGCGATTTTTATCTCGAAATAGTAGTTGAAGTCGGGAGCCCGCCCGGAGAACGGAGTGGCGATTTTATTTGAAGTAGTAGTTGAAGTCGGGAGCCCGCCCGGAGAATGGAGCGGCGATTTTATTTTGAAGTAGTAGTTGCAGTCAGGAAAGCCCGCCTGGAGAATGGAGTGGCGATTTATTATGAAGTACTAGTCAAAGTCAGGGAGCCCGCCCGGAGAATGGAGTGGCGATTTTATTTGAAGTAGTAGTTGAAGTCGGGGAGCCCGCCCTGGAGAATGGAGCGGCGATTTTATTTTAAAGTGGTAGTTGAAGTCAGGGAGCCCGCCTGGAGAATGGAGTGGCGATTTATTATGAAGTAGTAGTTGAAGTCAGGGAGCCCGCCTGGAGAATGGAGTGGCGATTTTATTTGAAGTAGTGGTTGAAGTCAGGGGAGCCCGCCTGAAGAATGGAGTGGCGATT
This sequence comes from Nicotiana noctiflora, assembly GCA_032618575.1. Classification (NCBI taxonomy): domain Eukaryota; kingdom Viridiplantae; phylum Streptophyta; class Magnoliopsida; order Solanales; family Solanaceae; genus Nicotiana; species Nicotiana noctiflora. Next base: position 348,557 of record JASVEL010000579.1, on the reverse strand, counting down.
TTTATCTTGAAATAGTAGTTGAAGTCAGGGAGCCCGCCCGGAGAATGGAGTGGCGATTTTATTTTGAAGTAGTAATTGAAATCAGGGAGCCCGCCTGGAGAACGGAGCGGCGATTTTATTTTGAAGTAGTAGTTGAAGTCGTGGAGCCCGCCCGGAGAACGGAGTGGCGATTTATTATGAAGTAGTAGTCAAAGTCGGGGAGCCCGCCCGGAGAATGGAGCGGCGATTTTATTTTGACGTAGTAGTTGAAGTCGGGAGCCCGCCCGGAGAACGGAGTGGCGATTTATTATGAAGTAGTAGTCGAAGTCGGGAGCCCGCCCGGAGAACGGAGTGGCGATTTTATTTTGAAGTAGTAGTCGAAGTCAGGGGAGCCCGCCCGGAGAATGGAGTGGCGATTTTATTTTTAAGTAGTAATTGAAGTCAGGGGAGCCCGCCCGGAGAATGGAGTGGCGATTTTATTTTGAAGCCATTGTTGAAGTCAGGGGGAGCCCGCCCGGAGAATGGAGTGGCGATTTATTGTGAAGTTGTAGTTGAAGTCAGGGAGCCCGCCCGGAGAATGGAGTGGCGATTTTATTTTGAAGTAGTAGTTGAAGTCGGGGAGCCCGCCCGGAGAATGGAGTGGCGATTTTATTTTTAAGTAGTAATTGAAGTCAGGGAGCCCGTCGGGAGAATGGAGTGGCGATTTTATTTTTAAGCCATAGTTGAAGTCAGGGGAGCCCGCCCGGAGAATGGAGTGGCGATTTTATTTTGAAGTAGTAATCGAAGTCAGGGAGCCCGCCTGGAGAATGGAGTGGCGATTTATTTTGAAGTAGTAGTCAAAGTCGGGGAGCCCGCCTGGAGAATGGAGTGGCGATTTAGTTTTGAAGTAGTAGTTGAAGTCAGGGAGCCCGCCTGGAGAATGGAGTGGCGATTTTATTTTGAAGTAGTAATTGAAGTCGGGGAGCCCGCCTGGAGAATGGAGTGGCAATTTACTTTCGAAGTTGTTTGAGGAAAGCAGTAGAGTGTAACAGAAATCCCCAGCATGAATTCAAGTTCAAAATCAGAAGGAAGACAACAAGGATCAGAAAGATAGATTCAGACTTCGAAGAAGAATAGTTCGAAGATCATAAGGAAGGGACCAACGATCGAAGTTCGGCAATCAAGATAGGCCGAAATAACAATTGGCAGAAGAGAAGAAACATCAGAAGGAACGATCAAGCCAACAAAAAAGCAAGGTGGCAAAAGCAAGTTGAAGATAGATAGGATCATGTGATCCGTAGGCTAGCCTAGTTTCTTGTTTTATTTTAGCACGATGTAATGAGGAGATCGGTAAGCAGTGATAGCAGCAGCAACAACAGTAACAGCAAGATCACAGCAGTCACGGTAGTCCCAGCTACCAAAACTTCCCGAACTACATTGACCTGATTCCCTTTTACCAGGGATATGTAGGAGACCTTTGAAGCAAGGTTCGTTCAAACTTTTCCAAGAAATGCTTCATACGGAGTGCCCAAACGGGCAAAAATCGCTCGTATCCGCTCACTTATCTTTGCATGAAAACTCTTCATGTTTCCGCGCAAAGAGGGGCAGATCTGTGAGCACGTGATTTTTGCCTCACACGAATTGCTCCTAAAAAGATTCAAAATAAAAGAGTTTTGCGTTGTTTGCAATATTTGTGATTTCGTGTTATTAGTTTCTTATTATTCGTATCTGTGTGTGCATGCATATTTGATTAAATTAACGAAAAAAATATATTATATGTATATATAATAGTGTTTGGAACTTATTTTTAATTTTGAGTTAACTAGTAAATGGAAAAACCAGAAAATAATAAGGGTATATTTTATTTTTGTTGTCATTATGTGATTTTATTTTTCTTTGTTAAGTATTAATATCCTTATGACTTTGTTTTTAAGGATAAATTAATTAGAATTTTGGTTTTTGTTATAAAAAAGGAAAGAAGAAAAGGCTGAAAATTAAGTTTGGGCCTTTAAATCTGGAGCCCAAACGAGATAGCCAACCCAAGTCTTGCATTAGTCCAGTCCAACCCGTCTCCAGACAAAACGACGTCGTTTCTGTTTTAATGAAGAGATCCAAGCCGTCGATCAGCCTTGATCGGACGGATCACATTTAATAGCCCCATTCTGTTGATCCTGGCCGTTGGATTCTCATCATCCAACGGCCAAGATTAAAGCACTAATTTAATTACCCAGAAAACCCCCCCAAACCCCTAACCCGTTCCCATTCCTCAGACCCCCCCCCATCCCCCTTCGTCTCTCTCTCTCTCAACCTTCACAAACAACAAACCCTAGCGCCGCCGCCTCTCCCTTCGCCTGAAAACCCGGCGGCAACAACGTCGCCGGCCACCAAATTTACACCACATACTCGCTTCAACCTCCTCTATCCAACCCCGTGCATGGTGTGTCTCGAATCAACCTGGGTATTCTCGAATCTTCATTTGAAGATTCGAGTCAAACTCGAACTAACGCCAAACCACCCCAAACTCATACCCTAGCACCTCCAGACCACCCTCACACCCAAACTATCCTTGGTTTTGTTCGAATCCGACCGGAAACCCAAAAACCCCAAAGCGGCCATAAGAACCCTAGATTTCAAAATTGGGTTCTTCATTTGAATTCGAGGGAAATTGAAGTCTAGCAGAATTTAATTGGGATGTCTTCGTCTGAAAACATCTCAATTAAAGTCCGTTAGACTCCGAATTTGAGTCCAAGCTCAAAAGGCCCGGTCTCTGTTTGATTTCGATTTCTTTCGAGGTAACCTCCCTTTTTCCTATCTATTTCAAATAGATATTTGTTGTTTGTATATTTGTTTAGTTCAATTCGTTTGATTTTTCTTTTCATTCCTACTGGCCGTCCATATTTGTCATTTCTTCTCCAAGACCTCTTTGTTTGGTCAATTGCTTTTCTGTATTGCTTGTTTGAATATGTTAGTTATAGGATACGAACTCGCGTCGATTAGCGTCGTCGAATACCTAGTTTCATTTTTGCCGAGATCTTAGAATCACTGTTTTATCGATAAATTTGTTATCATTGTTATGAGTTGTAGTTGATTGTATGTCGTCGTCTAATGTCGTAGACTTTACTATACCAGATAATATTAGCAGTGTTGAGATGGATTGTTCACCACCCTGTCTGCCCGTATGCAATTCACCATTAGGGTTGTTATCTGTTGGACTTTGGAATATGGTTTAACTGAATGTAAGTATTAGGGTTGGATTAAGTCTGTTTGTTTAATCTCTTGCCCATAAGACAGCCTAGTGGAGCCTGCTATCACAGCAGGACACTCCACCAGGTTTGTACTTTCATTTTAATTAATTAAAGCCCATACTTAAGCAAAACATAGTGGCTGGATCAGAGAATAACAGGGGTGAGTGTTAAAACAGGTTAGAGGAGAGAATAGAGTGGGCTGTCAGGGGAATAAGGATGGAGAATACACTTTTCTAATGATCTAAGGGTTAACACATGCTGGAAAAGGGATTAAGGGGGCAGGCTGTTGAGTTTTTTGTCTATAAAACAGGAGATAGGGATAGGGACAGGGGGGAGACACACATACAAAAGATATAGAGAGATACATTTGAGAGTCTTCTAAAAACAGAGATATAGGCATTGATACCTGGGAAAAATAGAATATACACAGAGAGAGCTAGGAAGGAGGAGAGAACACTGGAGATAGACATTCACAACCTAAATATCTACATACACTCATAAAACACATTGGTATTGACTGCTTACTGTTGGCTCTTGCTTTGGCTTCTGGTTCTTGTCACTACTGTTATTTGTGAGGCTGTGGTAGTCGTGTTTGGTCGCGATTGTTCTGTTGGTGCTGTTGTTCTTGTGATGTTTGTTGTTGTTGTTATTGCTGGTCGTGGTTCTTTTACTGGTTGTTACTTGGTGTGACTGTTTTGGTTTCTGCTACAATTGGCCCTAGGTTATCGACTGTTTTGAACTGCATTTGGATTGCGTTGTTGGTGCACACTTGCATTGCTGTTGCTGTTGTCCATTGTTACTGCTGACTCTGTCTTTGCTTCACTATTTTCAAATTTTCCAGGTATGCATTCGAATCATGTATTGATGTAGTTTTGAAGTTGAGAATGTTGAAATGAAGTGCTCATCTATCTGCTGCCTGGAACCTGGTTATTCAAGCTATCACAGTAGAGTAATTAATAAATAATGTGTCCTTGTTTAGGTTCATTTTTGGTTTGCATTTACATTGTATAGTTTGGAGCTGGAAATTAGCGTAGTCTTATTTGTGATTTGAATGTTAAAACTAGTTTGAAGGAATTGAGTTATAATTCGCTAAGTTTGACTTAATTTAGTATCACTATGTATTGGACTTCAATTTTCATTGTGTAGTCCATTAGTGTATTGGATCAAAAACAGTAACTAAGCATCGTTTGGTTGTTTCTCCTTCATTAAACACAAAATTATAGAATAGTTAATTAATTGACTTGTCATTAGGTAGGTGAATCAGTGCATTTGGATTTAATTAAATTAATTCACTGTTTTCAGCAATTACTCACTAGTATTTTTCTTTTTTTTTTGATAATTGAAATGGCTCATTTAGTTCATGCCTCATCCCTTGATCTGTGTTATTAACGCTATAAAAAGGAAAAATGACTCAATTAAGTGTTTGAATTTCCAATCGAGTGACAAAAACGTATGGGCTGCCAAAGCCATAGATTTGGGCATATTTGGCTCAATTACACGGTCAGCCCAAAAGAAAACAACCAGTGCAAATCATTTTGATCTTGTTAGGGCTGGTGCACGTGTATGACTTTCAAGCTTAGATTTTGTTCTCCTCTGATAGGTCTCAGCTGTGCAATGGCTTTTATATACACTGTTCTTAAATTGGAGTTAAAACTGTTAGAAGAGCCCTGAATCGTAAATTTATTCATTATAATACATGTAAGATTAGGTATTAAATTAATATTAGGGACAAAAACGAAAGTAGACCATATAGTTCGTCTTAAGATTGGCCTTTAATAAAAGTGAGATGAGCCTCGCCGCACTAAATACACATTCGCGGGGCCCTCAATTAATTGTTATAAAACATGTAGACTCGGGAGGACCGTTTAGTAAATTTCACGGTCTTTCCCCAAAGTTAACAACACGATAGACTTTTAGGTGCGATTTATAAGTAAATTACTTTCTTAAATACGGGTGCGCATTTATGTGACCCAAATCTTACTCTCGGCGGAACTGAAATACACTAAAGTCGCAGGCGTACTGGTTGCGGTGCGGCTCGAAATGTGTTTTCGTGATGTCGCAATTCTTCTAAAAATAAAAGCGAAGCATTAAAAATACGTAGTTCAAAATATATAAAGAAATCTGATAAAAGCAAAAGTACAGTTGAGCGACCGTGCTAGAACCACGGAATTCGGGAATGCCTAACACCTTCTCCCGGGTTAACAAAATTCCTTATCCGGATTTCTGGTACACAGACTGTAATACAGAGTCATAAATTTCCTCGGTTCGGGATTAAACCGGTGACTTGGGACACCATTACTTTCCCAAGTGGCGACTCTGAATTAAATAAGTAAATCCCGTTTCGATTGTCCCTTAATTGGAAAAACTCTTTGCGCCCCCGCGGGTGCGGAAAAAAGAGGTGTGACAGCTCTGGCAACTCTGCTGGGGATTATACCCCAGAACTTCGGTTCTGGGTTTAAGAATTCGAGCTCATTTAAATTGTTGTTTTGCTTATATCTGATTTTATTATATATTTTGATTAATGTGCTGCATGTCTACCGCTTTGATAATAGTTGCACTGTATATACAAACTGCTATATGTTTACCGCTTTGATATTGCGTGAACTGTATATAAAACTGTGCCGAAAACCCGTCTCTTCTTACCCCCCGGGGATGTGCTTACTGGCTGAGACTCCCCTTTCTGTTAGTGTCAATACCAAAATAAGAAAAGAGGCAGGATAAGTTACAAAGCCGGACGATCCCGCGGGTCCCCGGTACGTAGCTCCCTCCTCAAATCCGAGTTGTCTGCTCGGGTACACGGTCTAGTACCATCGGAAAGCATCAGGATATTGAGCCTAGATTTAGGACGTTTTATTTGCATCATATCTAACTTAGGGGACTCAACACAGGGGTTGGGTCCGTCTAGGACAAGCAACCCGAAATGAAAGACCATCTTGCCATATCATATTTGTTGTGAGCATTTATTTAGACTGGCATGCTGACCGGGTTCCTTTAAATATTAAAGAAAAACGAAAAAAAAAAAACATGAAAGGAAATAGTATGGGGAAGTGAATACTTTTTTTCAGAAAATACAAAAACGTGTTTTACTAACAAGTCAATAAATTTAGTTTGCCGATAAAAGACGACAGAAGGTTGACTTTGCCAACAAAATGGTTTCTTGACAAAATGTGTTTTCTTTGACAGTCAATAAAAGAAAAATAGTTGTTTTGACGGACCGAACTACGCGAGTTTAATTCTCATCGAGTGTGAGATACGTAGGCAACCTTTAACGGGTCCAACTCCCATATATTTCAAAATAAGTTTTAATGACGGACGCCAAGATATTTGATTTTGCCTTAACAACCACTTTTTTTGACCAGTCAATTCATGTGGCCCGTTCGTTTTTAGAAAAGATAGCTTTGGGGCAAATAAAGATTTCACTTTCATCTAAAAATTACCTTAATAAATGTGCAGAATGAGCACGAGTCAGAATACAACCGAAGCTATCATAAACAAGGTCCCCTTAAGTTTGCATAGGTGGTGGAGCGACTTGGGCGAGCAAGGACAAGACGCGGTTAAGCTGTACCTGGGAGATCTAGTGGGGCTACTAAATATTCCCCCGAGAGGAGACATCATACGAGCCTTGATCTCATTCTGGGATCCGGCACACAATGTGTTCCACTTTTCAGACTTTGAACTCACACCAACATTGGAAGAATTGGCCGGGTATATCGGAAGACCAAAGGTCCCTATGAGGGAACAATATCTCATCGCACCGAGGGTAGTGACAGTACATAGGTTTTTGGATACTGTGAAAATCCGCAGAACTGTACACAACCCAGACTTATCAGAAGGGTTCTGCACTTTAGCATTTCTATATGACAAATATGGTCATTATGGGGGCTTCAACAAACACAAAAGCAAAATCTGCAGCGGAGACAACGAGTTAAAATGGGAGGAGCATAGACGCATCGCCTTCATGATAGCTTTCCTAGGTTCATTGATATTTCCTAGAAAAGATGGGAATATCAACATACAAGTGGCAGGGGTCGTCAGCACTTTGATGAAACAGAACAACAGTACTTTGGCTCCCATAATAATATCGGATATCTCTCGTGCACTCACTATCTGCAAAGCTGGAGGGACCTTCTTTGAAGCTTGCAATGTATTGCTCCAAATGTGGATGATCGATCACTTATATCGTCATCCGCAGTTTATGAGGTATGGTTCATCGAAGAAAACCTGCATAGAAGAATTTCCTACGAGGATCGAGGGACATGATTTGCCAGGAGGGGATTAGCGGATGGATACGATTTTTGCGTTTGATTACAACCAGCAGGATAGAATGGACGTTTGGTTGGCTACCCGTGGAAGAAGTCATATATGCATCAGCCACGGAATCATATTTATTGCTAATGGGCCTCACCAGCATCCAGCCCTATGCACCAGGTCGAGTATTGAGACAGTTGGGACGATGCCAAATAATCCCAAAAGAAGAAGACCTCGGCCCACGTGTGGTCGAAATTGGACCAGGAGGACAGTTCCCTGAAGCGTTGGTCCGAAAGATTTGGAGTGAATGTCAGACATTGAAGAAAGACACTCGGGTGCGAGATCGAGCCCGAGGTGAAGTATCGTCGGAATACCTTGCATGGTATAGTAGAGATCTGGAGCATCAAAGGCCCACAAAAAGGCCTCACCTCAGGGAGTTTTCCGGAGCGTCACAAGAACAATGGGACTGGTTGGCCAGAGAAGAAGCTTATAGAACAAAGATCAGCAGGATAGAGCAACGGGCCCAAGAGCTCCAATTTGAAATGGATGTGCAAGCCGCCGCCAACGAAGGAGATAAAAAGAAGTTGGCACAAGAAAATGACTTTTTGAGAGCTCAAATCCAGCAAATGAAAAGGGATGCTGACAGACAGTTGAGGAGTCGAGCGGACGAAAAATTGATAAAGGGTTTGAGAAGCCAAGTTGCCGATGTACAAAGAGAATTGGAAGAGTCAAAAGCCCAAACAATGAGGATCCGTGCTAGCTGGAAAAAGGAGGCACATCAACGCGCACTTCACCTACAACGGGTGGAAGAAGATTACACTGAGACCATCACTAGTCTGAGGGAAGCAAATGTTGTCCTCAGGGAGCGGGTTTTCAAGCAAGCCCAAGATGCCAGAGCGGACCTCAACCGTTGCCACAATTTGATGGCCCGACTGCAAGGACAAGTGGATAGGCTCCTAGACCAAGTCACCAACAATGCTCGAAGATTGGGGGCGAAAAGCCAACAGATAGAGAGGCTACTCGGAGAAAGGGACATGATCAAGGACAGAATTGGAGAAATCGGGCACTATGTCACCATGAAGTGCCTAGCTTGTGAACGAATGCCCCGCGTCGACCTTTTCGCTTCAATTATGGGTTATGTTCATCGGATCATGGAAGAATTGAGGGGACTGCACAAGGACCTCACACCAAGGCCCGCGGCAAGGCCGAATGATGCCTCGCGGGCCCCCAGGAATTTTAGAGCATTAGATTTTTGATTAAAATGTATTTTTGAGATCTTGGGTCAAGCTAGTTGGCAGTTTTATTTTTACTTTTTCGAGTCAAGCACTTCTTTTGCTGATTGTTGTAAGACATGTTTTGTAACTTTAAGTTTTCATTTGATATAAAAGTTACTGAATTTTGCCACAATCTTGTAACCAGAACTACGCTCGGTCTGATTCACGCGGAGTCGTGATACGTAGGCAATCCACATAAGACTCGACCACCACTAAAAGGAAAAGAATGCAAAGGTTAATAACAATAAGGCTTTCAAGGATAAAAGAAAAGAAGAAAAAAAAAGAAGAAAAGAAAAAGAAAAAAGGGCTGGAATGACGCATGTTAAGAGTACATGTAGAAAGGGTTATTTGGTTAGGTGCATTACATCCAACGTGCTATAACATATCTGTCAAACTCGGTAAACTAACAAGTTTGTTGCATTTCCAGAAAAGTTTAGCAGTTGGTTTGACAGAATATACTGGCCAGCCATCACTACCGTACTAGATCCAAAGGACCGGTTACAGTAAGAATGTCTAGTTCTGGCAAGAGTCTCGAGGAAGAAAAATCCGAGTTACAAATCATGAAAGAAGAGGTAGACCGGTTAAAACAACAGATAACAGAGATGCACCTGGCCTGGGCCAGGGAACAATCTTCACCAAACCGCCCTACTCTCGCCTCAGCTCCGGAACATCCGCCCATCGATCCTTCGACAAGCGCCCCGATCTATCCATACTTTCGGGGGGAAAACCCATATGCCACCCACATTCTACCAGCCAAACCAAATCCTCCTCCAGCCACCCCTGTTTTTGTGGCACCTCCACCTGCTCCTCCGCAAAGGCCGGCCGGTGAGCCGCATGTTCAGATCCATGACAACTCTTACTATCCTCCAGAGCCTACTTTTAGGGCGCCTGAACCGCAATCACATACCCCTCACTGGGATAATCCGGCAGAACCGGAAAAGCACTTCCAAAGTTCAGAACATGAGGAAGTTATCAGAAAAGTTAAAAGCCCGGAGCAGTCCTTCAGGAACATGCACGGTTTGGGTAATCAGGTCAGTGTCGCGTACAAGGATCTGTGCCCGTTCCCCGACGTCCAATTACCGGCCGGGTTCAAAATGCCCAAGTTTGACCTATACGAGGGGCACGGTGATCCTGTAGCCCACCTCCGAGGGTTCTGTAGTAAAATGCGAGGAGCCGGAGGACGGGACGAGTTTCTGATAGCTTACTTCGGTCAGAGTCTGGGAGGATCTGTGCTGGAGTGGTACACTAGACAGGACCCCAGTAGATGGTTTACGTGGGATGATTTGGCTCAAGCTTTTATCAGCCAGTTCCAATACAATCTTGAAATAATCCCCGACCGCTTGTCATTGCTAAAATTAGAGAAGAAACCCGCTGAAAGTTTCAGGGAATTTGGTTTCCGCTGGAGGGAACAGGCAGCCAGGGTAGATCCGCCGATGAGAGAGAGCGAGATGGTGGATTACTTCTTGCAGACACTAGAGCCAACCTATTTCGGACATCTGGTAACGTCCGTGGGCAAATCATTCACTGAGGTGATAAAAATGGGGGGTATGATCGAGGAAGGTTTGAAGGCCAACAAGATCATGAGCTACTCAGCATTGAAAGCCACCACTCAAGCTATCCAAAGTGGTACTGGAGGAGTACTTGGGAAAAAGAGGAAAGAGGAAGTCGCGGCAGTCGAGTCCGGGGCATGGTTCAGAAATAGAGGCCTTGCACCCCAATATAGCTGTCACGCCCCAAATCGAGGAACATGACCGGCGCCTGACCGGGTTGCCCCAGTCAAGCGGACCTGGGTGCCTTTCATTCCCACGCGTTACCCCTGTGTTGACTATTTCTCATTAACCAAATATATTACTAATCATAATTGATTTCACATTAAACAATTAAAACGATACGAGTGATTCATTAACAAGATTTCAATTTTTACAACGCCCGACATAACACAATATACATAAGACTGGAGTCCCACAGTTTACATGTCTACAGAGCCTCTAGGATACAAAAGGGAAATACAATACTTGCCGGTAACAAGGCTCCGGCTATACCTTACAAACCAAAATGAAAATCTAAACCGAAGTGGCAAGAACCACACAAGGCCCCGAGGAAGAAAGGGGCTCACCAAAACGGGCAGGTGGAAGGAGAAGGATACTACTGCCGATGAGCTGAAGTGCCTGCTACTGATCCACCTACAATCATGACACGAATGTAGCGCCCCGGCAAAAGGGACGTCAGTACACTTAAATTGTACTGGTATGTATGGACAAACTTTGTCCCAAGTAAACTCAAGCCATTAAATTACATCAACAATTAATTAAGCCAACCAACCATGTTTCCACATTTTTCTTATTTCAAATAATTCTCAACACAAAGCACTTTCTACAATCAACCAATTTAACAATAACCAATCAATCACGTAAAGCACAAGTAGTCAAACAAAGGGGCAATCGGTGCCCCACAGGTTGCAAACTCTCCTGCTGTCTCCTTTCACAATTTCACATTATTGATTTTTGTATCAATTTTCAATAGCGATTTCGATCGCTTTCCATCCTTATTGCCCCTGACCACCCTTATTACCTCGGCCACCCTTATCACCCCAACCCACACCTTATTTCACCACGTTGCGGCGCGCAACACGACCCCGCCTTACAGGTTAAAACACAACAATTTCAAACAGCAGATAAGGTACTACACACAATTTCAACAAGTTCAAATAAGCAACTTACACATTGGTTCATGTTCTCAATTTCTTCTCAATTCAATATCACAACCATGTTACAAGTATTCCAAAATCGAAAATGCCCACATAATCATGTTCAACAATTCACCACAATTAAGGTGTTTCAAAGTCTTTCCACAATAAGCCAAATATGCCGTCACAATGGTTATTCCCAATTCTTTACCAACCTCGATTACCTTTTTATCTATCAATTCATATTTCATACCATACATAGTTCAACATCAATCAAATGCTCAACAAGGAAATCAAAGGATTACATAAAATTTCTCAATTTGACACATGCCAAGACAATTCGCACACATTTGGGCGATTTTACAAGAATCAAAATTAGCCATACATACCTGGTGATGATTTTTCCTCCTACTTTATGCTTACCCCAGATATCCTACTCTTGCCAACCTTGTTCTTGAAGACTTTTACTTCTACTCACTTCTTTTTACTAGAAATCAAGTTCAATAATCATGCATGAGTGTAAAAATTCTACTTTTAAAAGCTATTATATGAAAACCTCTCTTTACCCAATTAAAACTGAAAATCAAGAAAATAGTTAGGGTTTTTACCTTGAAAAGATTGGGAAGTTGAATCCTTGCCCTAGGATCCCTTGGAATTAAGTAGTTGGAACAATCTTTGAAGATGAAGAACTTCTCTCTCTAAAAACCCTCTCTTCTCTCTCTAATTTTGGTGAGATGATATGATAAAATGAAGAAGAAAGGTGTTATATTAAAGAAGAGATCGGGTCAAAATGTTACAAAATCTGGGTCGGGGTCAAATATGCGGTCACTATGCGACCGCAGAATCAACATGCGGTCCGCATAGTGGCCGCAGAATGGCTCAAAAATTACGTAGGCTCTGGAACGAATGCGGTCACTATGCGGACCGCATGTCTGATATGCGGTCGCAAAATGCACCGCAGATTTGACTTGCGATCGCATATCGACCGCACATTTGACAGATTTTTGGGAAACTCTCTGGAACGATTTGCGGTCAGAATGCGGTACGCATGTTGATTCTGCGGTCGCATTCTTGACCGCATATTTGACACTTTTTCGGAAAAATTATTTCTCTACATTTTTTAAACTTAAATCACTACCAAGGGTCCGAACCGCGGCTCGCAAGCTCGCCGCGAAGAATTCTACGCATTCCTAACACATCATTCGGACCATGACACCACATCTACTAGGTTTTATGCACAAAAATTTTACGGGGCCTTACATCCTCCCCCCTTAAGATCATTCGTCCTCGAATGAGGATTTTGAAATAAATGAGTTTTGAAAGACATGATATGCAAGCTATCAAAATTTTGACTAACTCTTATATTTTAGAAAAATTTCGCCAGAGTTTCCTTTGTATTATGGACATATCCACCTGTCAGAGGGCCCCCGAAACACATTACCAAACAACAATATACAATTACAACACTTTTCACAACTTGTATACACTTTCTTACCTCAACGAATGCACCTATTCTATCACATTGTTACAATTGCACATAAACTAGTCACTTCAATGAATTCTTACCTTATTTAACCAATTTAACACACCATGTACACTCAACAAACCATTACCAATCTACACTTACTATTAGTTGCTTATTAAACACGTAAATCTTTATAAGGCTTTCATTTATCAAGAACGGTTCAAGTGACCCAAGGTAACAACACATTTAACTCATTACAAATAAAGGAGACTTTACTAATACTAAGAGGGAAACAACTTAGACAAGATGACAGTTACTAAGAGTAGGAGGGTCACCTAATTTCTTCTAGGCTTGATCAAACAAATGGGGGTACTTTTCTTTCATCTCTTTTTCTGCGCTTCCCATGTGGCCTCCTCAACTTGTTGACTTCGCCACAATACTTTAACAGAGGCAACTTCCTTATTTCTCAATTTACGGACTTGCCTATCAAGAATGGCAACGGGAACTTCTTCATATGACAAATCTTCATTAACCTCTATAGCTTCGACTGGCATGATGGTGGATGGATCTCCAATCACTTTCTTCAACATGGACACATGGAATACCGGATGCACTGCTGACATCTGAGGAGGCAACTCTAGCCTATAAGCAACTTGACCAATCCTTTGAACGATCCGATATGGCCCGACATACCTAGGACTCAATTTCCCTTTCTTTCCGAATCGCATGACTCCCTTCATAGGAGATACCCTCGAGAACACCCAATCATCAACTTGAAACTCCAAATCCCTTCGACGAACATCTGCATAGGACTTTTGACGACTCTGTGCTGTTTTCATTCTCTCCTGAATAACCTTAACTTTTTCCATAGCTTCGTACACCATATCCGGCCCTAGCAATTCCGCTTCACCTACCTCAAACCACCCGATTGGCGATCTACATCTTCTCCCGTACAATGCCTCAAACGGGGCCATTTGAATGCTAGCATGATAGCCTGTTATTGTAAGCAAATTCTATCAGTGGCAAGTGTTCATCCCAATTACCTTTAAAATCTAAGACACAAGCCCGCAACATATCTTCGAGCGTCTGAATGGTCCGCTCGGCCTGTCCATCGGTCTGTGGATGGAAAGCTGTGCTGAGATTCACCCGAGTTCCCAAACCTTGCTGAAACTTCTTCCAAAAGTTAGCGGTGAACTGAGCCCCGCGATCTGAGATGATAGAAAGTGGAGTGCCATGAAGCCTTACTATCTCCTCGATGTACAATCTTGCATATTGCTCCGCAGTATCAGTGGACTTGACAGGCAGGAAGTGAGCTGATTTGGTGAGTCGATCTACTATCACCCATATTGAATCGAACTTACGCTGAGTGCGAGGTAACCCCACCACGAAATCCATATTGATCATCTCCCATTTCCACCTTGGTATTTCTATAAGTTGAGTTAATCCACCGGGTCGTTGATGCTCGGCCTTCACTTGTTGACAGTTCGGACATTTAGCTACAAAGCTTGCTACATCCCTTTTCATACCGTTCCACCAATAATTCTCCTTGAGATCGTGATACATTTTCGTTGAACCAGGGTGCACAGAATACCTGGAAGTATGAGCCTCTGCCATCACTCTTTCCCGAAGCTCGTCCACATCCGGAACACATAGCCTATCTTGACACCGCAATACACCATCTTCGCTGCTGAGTACAAATGCTGAGGTTTTGTAGTTCATGACTGCTTCCTTCATCTGAACCAAAGTCGCATTCTTGACCGCATATTTGACACTTTTTCGGAAAAATTATTTCTCTACATTTTTTAAACTTAAATCACTACCAAGGGTCCGAACCGCGGCTCGCAAGCTCGCCGCGAAGAATTCTACGCATTCCTAACACATCATTCGGACCATGACACCACATCTACTAGGTTTTATGCACAAAAATTTTACGGGGCCTTACAATAGCCCACCCCAGACTCACCACCAAAATTACTCCCACAATCCATACAACCACCCGCAACATTACTATCCCGCACCTGATCCCCATTTTACTGTCCACCACGCACAGTCCTATCCTGCACCTCCCGTCCATGCACCGTGGCGTGCACCAAACCCGCAGAACAATTATCCACCCGCAAGAGCTTACAGGAACCCCTCGGGCGCAAGTTTTCGTCCGAACCAAGCATTTAGGGGCGACAGGGCGCCGAGGCCAAAGACTTTCACTCCCTTGGGAGAGTCTTACACCAGTCTGTTCCACCGGTTGAAGCAAGTAGGGTTGCTAAATTCGGTTGAAGCTAAGCTACCAAACCCTCTTCCAAAGAACCTGGACCATTCAGTAAATTGTGCATACTGCTCAGGATGCCCAGGGACACGATACAGAAAAGTGTTGGAGGTTGAAAACGGCCATCCAGGAGCTCATCGACACTCGCAGGATTGAGGTCCAGACTCCAACAGAGCCCAATATCAACCAAAACCCACTTCCAACTCATCATGAGACCAATATGATCGAGTTGGTACGGGTAGAAGAAGGAAAGGAGAAAGCCTCCCAGACTGTAATGATGATCAAGTCTAGCGGGGTAGGAATGAGAAAGGGGCCGAGCCTTGATGAGCCATCCATTTGCAAGAAGGACGTACCAGGAGGGTCGGAAGCAGAAAAAGGAAGTGTGAACGAAGTACCGGTGAGGCCGGGGAAGCAAAAATAGTTGTACCAGGGATAGCAACCAAGCCCGTCTTGACGGTAGCAGGCGTTCGAATGGATCCTTTCATCATCAAGCCAGCAATACAGTTGCCAATAACCGATAGCCGGGCTATTCCATGGAATTATGCTCGGATTACAACAACCTACAAAGGAAAGGAAGTGAAAGAGGAAGTTTGTGAAGCGCAAGGTTTGACCCGCTCGGGGAGATGTTTTGCCCCTGCGGAATTGAGGAAGATCACTCCGGCAACATTGAAAAAGCCGGTAACTGATGAAGAGGCAGAAGAATTCCTGAAAAAGATGAAGCTGCACGACTATTCTGTCTTAGAGCAGTTGAAGAAGACTCCGGCGCAAATATCATTGCTATCCTTGCTGATACATTCTGAAGAACATCGGCAAGCTTTGATGAAAGTCCTGAATGAGGCACATGTACCGGATAAAATCTCGGTGAGTCATTTGGAGAAGATCACCAATAGGATTTTCGAAGCGAATCGGATCACCTTCACCGATGATGAATTGCCCGAGGAAGGCACCGAGCACAACAAGGCTTTATATCTTACGGTAAAGTGTGAGGAGGCGGTGGTTACCAAAGTCCTTGTCGATAATGGGTCCAGTGCTAACATTTGTCCTCTCTCTACACTGGACAAGTTGAAAGTGGACATCGGCAGGATACGCAAGAACAGCATATGTGTTCGAGGGTTCGATGGGGGAGGCAAGGCATCGGTTGGGGACATAGTGTTAATCTTGACGATTGGGCCAATGGAGTTCACCATGGAATTCCAGGTGCTGGACATGGTGGTGTCATATAACCTTCTGATAGGGCGACCATGGATCCATGCCGCAAGAGCAGTTCCATCCAGCTTACACCAACTCGTCAAGTTTGAGTGGGACCAATAGGAGATCGTCGTCCATGGAGAGAATGATCTACAACCAGGCACCATCGTCCCCTTCGTTGAGACAGAAGAAGATGTTGGGCCGTGGGTGTACCAGATCTGCGATGTGGTATCCGCCAACCGAGTTCCCGAAGGGGAATGCATTCCCGATGACAGAACAATTACTGCGGATGTCATGGTGGCGCATGAAATGTTGAGACATGGTTTCATACCCGGCAAAGGTCTAGGTGCATCTCTGCAAGGAATCATACAACCGGTATCGGTGGTCGAAAACTTGGGAACCTTCGGCTTGGGATTCCAAGCCAACATCAGAGGACATCCGGCGAGCCAAGAGGAGTAAGCAGAAGACATGGGTGCTCCCGAAGCCCGTTCCACGCCTTTCCCAATCTTTCGTCAGGTCTGGAGTAAGAGGACATCCGACGACAAAGATTCCCGGTCCTACGATTAGGCCGGACGAAGAGTTCTTCAGGAAGTTCGAGGACCTATTCACAGATGTATGTATGCTCGAGGATGGTGAAGGATCCAGCCATGCCGAGATACAGTTTGTGGGACCAAAAGCAAAACTGAATAATTGGAAGGCTACTCCTCTCCCTGTCCGGAAGGAGTCTTGGTAGTTTGTTTTGGATTGTTTTCTTTCGAAATTCTGTGTTGGGGGTTGTCCCCGGAGTAAAATCCAGTTGTTTTTAGTTCATTTTTGATTTAAGTTTGCAGTTTGTTTTTCCTTATACTGCTCCCATTAATGAAATTTGGTTCCCTTCGTGTCTAATTTTGTTTATTTTTCCTTCCTTTTACTTTTCTGAACAGCCCTTCTTTCAACTGATCTTAATGATATGGCGTGCTTAAAGATTAATCAACCCGGTCTAGAAAGTCAATCGAGTTTGAAAATAATAACGCATGAAATAAGAGGTGACGAGAGTGAATCGGAATACGGCGATGATAAAGCCGTAGAAGAAATCGGTGAAGAATTAAGTCACTTCGAGGAAAAACCCAAACAAAATTTAAATGATACCGAGGCTGTTAATCTGGGGGACACAGAGGACGTTAAAGAAACCAGAATAAGTGTCCATATTGAACCCAACCTGAGAGAAGAGTTGATCAAAACCCTCATGGAGTTTAAAGACATTTTCGCATGGTCGTACGACGACATGCCAGGACTCAGCACTGATCTAGTGGTTCATAAATTACCCACCGATCCGGCATATCCTCCCGTCAAGCAAAAACTGCGGAAATTCAAGACGGAGATGAGTGTGAAGATTAAGGAGGAAGTAACCAAGCAGTTGCAGGCGAAAGTCATTCGTGTCACTCGATACCCTGAATGGTTGGCTAACGTAGTACCGGTGCCAAAGAAAGACGGAAAGATCAGAGTATGCGTGGACTATCGCAATCTCAACAAGGCGAGTCCTAAGGATAATTTCCCACTTCCCAATATCCATATCCTAATTGATAATTGCACCGGACGCGAAATCGGATCCTTTGTGGACTGTTATGCGGGATATCATCAGATTTTGATGGATGAAGAGGACGCAGAAAAGACGGCTTTTATCACACCGTGAGGAACTTATTGCTACCGAGTGATGCCGTTCGGTTTGAAGAATGCAGGGGCAACATATATGAGGGCGATGACTACGGTATTCCATGACATGATACACAAGGAAATTGAGGTGTACGTGGATGATGTGATCATAAAATCTAGGCGTCAAGAAGACCATGTTGCCGACCTCGGGAAGTTCTTTCAAAGACTTCGAAGGTACGACATCAAGCTCAATCCGGCCAAATGCGCATTCGGAGTTCCATCGGGAAAGTTGCTAGGATTCATCGTCAGCCGACGGGGCATTGAGTTAGACCCATCCAAAATCAAGTCCATTCAGGAGTTACCCCCGCCAAAGAATAAAACAGAGGTAATGAGTCTGTTGGGAAGGTTAAATTACATCAGTAGGTTTATTGCTCAACTTACAGCAACCTGTGAACCCATATTCCGTCTGTTGAAGAAAGACGCTGCGATAGAATGGACGACAGAATGTCAGGAAGCGTTCGACCAAATCAAAGGGTATCTGTCAAACCCACCCGTACTAGTTCCGCCCGAGCCAGGTAGACCCCTGATTCTTTATCTGACGGTCTTGGAGAATTCGTTTGGTTGCGTACTGGGGCAGCATGATCTTACTGGCAGGAAGGAACGGGCCATTTACTACCTCAGTAAGAAATTTACTGTCCACGAGGTCAAGTACACTCATCTAGAAAAGACATGTTGCGCCCTGACTTGGGTAGCCCAAAAGCTGAAACACTATTTGTCTTCTTACACCACTTATCTCATTTCGCGTTTGGATCCGTTGAAGTATATTTTCCAGAAACCTATGCCTACAGGGAGGTTAGCAAAATGGCAAATATTACTTACGGATTTCGACATCATATACGTGACAAGGACGGCTATGAAAGCTCAAGCCCTGGCCGATCACTTAGCTGAAAATCCTGTTGATGACGAATACGAACCTTTGAGGACGTATTTTCCAGATGAGGAGGTGTTGCAAATTGAGGGGTTAGAACTAACCAAGGATCCGGGGTGGAAGCTCTTCTTCGACGGAGCGGCGAACGCAAAAGGAGTCGGAGTAGGGGCCGTGCTCATATCTGAAACAGGACATCATTATCCTGTTACTGCTCAACTGCGTTTTCATTGTACCAATAATATGGCTGAATACGAGGCATGTATCTTGGGGTTGCGATTAGCGGTGGACATGGATGTACAGGACGTCTTGGTCTTGGGGGACTCGGACCTTCTGGTACATCAGATTCAGGGAGAATGGGAAACCAGAGATTTAAAGCTTATCCCATATCGTCAGTGTTTGCATGATTTGACCAAACGCTTTCGATCGGTAGAATTGAGGCACATCCCAAGGATGCATAATGAGGTTGCCGACGCGTTGGCTACTTTAGCATCGATGCTACATCACCCGGACAAGGTTCGTGTCGATCCGTTACATATCCAGGTCCGGAATCAACATGCTTATTGTAATGTGATAGAGGAAGAGGTGGATGGTGAGCCGTGGTTTCATGATGTCAAGGAATACCTCAGGCTAGGAGTATACCCAGAGCAAGCAACTGGAGATCAAAAGCGAGCTATTCGGCGGTTGGCGAACGGATTTTTCCTTAGTGGAGGGGTGATGTACAAAAGAACCCCAGACTTGGGATTGTTGAGATGTATAGATGCAAATCAAGCCACAACAGTGATGACAGATATACACTCGGGAGTTTGCGGACCACACATGAGCGGATACGTATTGGCAAAGAAGATTCTTCGCGCAGGATATTACTGGCTCACGATGGAGCGTGATTGTATAAGTTTCGTGCGAAGATGCCATCGGTGTCAGATACACGGAGACTTGATTCATTCTCCACCAACTGAATTGCACACAATGTCGGCACCATGGCCGTTTGTTGCATGGGGCATGGATGTTATTGGACCTATAGAGCCTGCGGCTTCCAATGGTCACAGGTTCATTCTGGTAACGATCGATTATTTTACCAAGTGGGTGGAGGCCAAAACATTCAAATCAGTGACCGAGAAGGCGGTGGTGGATTTCGTGCATTCCCACATCATCTGCAGGTTTGGAATTCCAAAGATAATCATCACAGATAACGGTGCCAATCTTAACAGCGGATTGATGAAGGAGGTCTGCCAACAGTTCAAGATCACACACCGAAATTCCACACCGTATCGTCCCAAAGCAAATGGCGCGGTTGAGGCAGCAAACAAGAACATAAAGAAGATATTGAGGAAGATGGTAGAAGGGTCTAGGTAGTGGCATGAAAAGTTACCATTTGCGTTGTTGGGTTATCGCACTACCGTCCGGACTTCGGTAGGTGCAACTCCTTACTTGTTGGTATACGGGACTGAAGCAGTAATACCTGCAGAAGTTGAGATTCCATCCCTCCGAATTGTCGCTGAAGCTGAGATTGATGACGACGAGTGGGTCAAAACCCGATTAGAGCAATTGAGGTTGATCGATGAAAAGAGATTGACAGCAGTATGTCATGGCCAATTGTATCAAAAGAGAATGGCAATAGCATACAACAAGAAGGTACGTCCCAGGAAATTTGAAGTGGGACAGCATGTGCTGAAGAGAGTTCTACCTCATCAGGCCGAAGCAAAAGGCAAGTTCGCTCCAAATTGGCAGGGACCATTTGTTGTGACTAGGGTATTATCCAACGGCGCGCTATGTCTAACTGATATTGAGGGAAGATGCACTGATATGGCTATCAATTATGATGCGGTCAAGAGATATTATGTGTAATTCTTTAATGCATTTGTCAACGTTTGGTTTCGTTTGTTTGTATTTGGCATTTTTCGGAGAATGAAATGACAGAGGCAATTTTTCTACTACCCAAACACTTTAACCTTTGTTTCCCCATTTGAGCCTTAATTATTCGTTCATATACCCTCTTTCGGAATCATCAAGGAAGATGTGTAACAGAATAGAAAAAGAAACAAAGAAAAAATACAAGAAAAAGTGAACTACGTTCGACCTGATTCCTCGAGAAGGATACGTAGGCGCCACACGGCTCGGTCATAATAAAATAAAAATCAAAAATCCCCCAAGCAACAAAACTAGGGCAGAAGTCATTGTTTCGTTGGAAAGATAGTGTGGATTCCGAAAGTTGTAATAAGCTAACCGTTGAGGTTAAACCCCTTTCTTCAGCCTCACGCGCAGAAACCATATTAAGAACCAGAAAGACCTCTCGATCAGTATTTGAGAAGTGCCAAGTCATGTGAATAAAAGCCAAGAGTGACATCCCGACCCTCGATTGAATCCAGGATGCACAAGCCGAAAGGGGATAACGCTCTAGAGGGAATCTCAGGGGTGATACCCCGCCGCAAGGAAAGAAAGCGTAAATGAGAGAGTCTTAACGGTGAAAACCCTCGCGGGCACCTTAAGGCGAAGGAAGTTGAGAGAAGTAAAATGAGAGAGTCTTACGGTGAAAACCTTTACGGTCACCTTAAGGCGACGGGAGATAGAGAGAAATGAGAGAATCTCATTAGTGAAAACCCTTTGAAGGGCACTGTGAGGTGACAGGACGAGATGGTTACAAGATGTCCGCATGAGACAAGGTTTGGACATCCGTTTACCTCTAGCAGAACGCGGCATCAGAAAGTGATTGACATGAATAGACCGGGTAGTTTAATCTCAAAGGCGCGGCATAACCATTGGATCAGGCACACATTCAGATAAGTTTTCCTATTTTTGAGTTCAGAAAAGTTTTTCTCTTCTTTTGTCATTTGCGGTCAGTATTCTTTTCTTTTCTTTCATTTTTCGAAAAGTGATTTTTCAAAGCTTACTACCAAGTCTCCCAAAGCAGTATATTGAAAGTGAATAGGCGTGGAACGAGGCAATAAGGCAGAAGTCGTTACGATAGTAAGATTGGGACGACAGGCTGATTGGAAGGTTCGTAGGAATTATGGAGTATGATGGACACATGTGGCACGTCCGAAAGATGATTTCACGCAACAGATCACCGGCTAAAAAGAGTCGGATCAAACCAAAGATTGGGATAAAAGGAAAGATGAGAGGTCGTTCGTGGAAAGAGCATCGTCCCCAGCAAGCGTCAACGTCGCCCTCAAAGTTCGAGAGAGGCCAAACAGCTGAAGGAGAAAAGAAAATGGCCCCAACAAGAGTGGCACGACCACTCACCGCGTTTTGAAACTAACAATTTTTCTTTGATTTAAAAGCAGGGAAAAGAGGGTTCGTTGGCGGAAAAGCATACCATCCAGAAGTTTATCAAACTGGGCAGAAAATTTTCTCCTGTTGCGAAAATTTTCTTGAAAGCAAAGACCCAGTGAATAAGGGTAGAAAGCAACACAAGATTTCGGGAAATACCAGCTCCGAGCAGAATAGTTTTGAGAAAGGCCAGACGACACGATGGGGTAATCTTTGAGCTTGGTATCACCCCCGGCAGTTGTTGGAAAAATAAAACAATGGCTTCGAGATTCCCCCAGCAGTATTACATTCCATAATTTGCTCGAGGAGGCAAAAGCGTGAGTCCCAGAGGAGGTATGGGAAGAAGGAAGAGAAGGAGGGGTGAAGGAAACAAAGAATACTTCCTCAGCGACATCATCCCCAGCAGGCAAGCAAACAGTTCCAAATAGCCTCAGCAGCCAGAAGGAAAAGTAATACGACCTAGGGGAAGGCAATTCCAAGACAGGATAATTCAGAAGAGAAGGTGGTCCGAGAGGCAATGCAGGAACAAGGAAATGGTACAAAAGGCAAAGGAAGGTAATCAAGATAGGATGAAATCAGTGAGTAGTAGTTGAAGTCAGGGAGCCCGCCTGGAGAATGGAGTGGCGATTTTATTTGAAGTAGTGGTTGAAGTCAGGGAGCCCGCCTGAAGAATGGAGTGGCGATTTTTATCTTGAAATAGTAGTTGAAGTCAGGGAGCCCGCCTGGAGAATGGAGTGGCGATTTTATTTGAAGTAGTAGTTGAAGTCAGGGAGCCCGCCTGGAGAATGGAGCGGCGATTTTATTTTGAAGTAGTAGTTGAAGTCAGGGAGCCCGCCTAGAGAATGGAGTGGCGATTTATTATGAAGTAGTAGTCAAAGTCAGGGAGCCCGCCTGGAAAATGGAGTGGCGATTTTATTTGAAGTAGTAGTTGAAGTCAGGGAGCCCGCCTGGAGAATGGAGCGGCGATTTTATTTTGAAGTAGTAGTTGAAGTCAGGGAGCCCGCCTGGAGAATGGAGTGGAGATTTATTATGAAGTAGTAGTTGAAGTCAGGGAGCCCGCCTGGAGAATGGAGTGGCGATTTTATTTGAAGTAGTGGTTGAAGTCAGGGAGCCCGCCTGAAGAATGGAGTGGCGATTTTTATCTTGAAATAGTAGTTGAAGTCAGGGAGCCCGCCTGGAGAATGGAGTGGCGATTTTATTTTGAAGTAGTAATTGAAATCAGGGAGCCCGCCTGGAGAATGGAGCGGCGATTTTATTTTGAAGTAGTAGTTGAAGTCAGGGAGCCCGCCTGGAGAATGGAGTGGCGATTTATTATGAAGTAGTAGTCAAAGTCAGGGAGCCCGCCTGGAGAATGGAGCGGCGATTTTATTTTGAAGTAGTAGTTGAAGTCAGGGAGCCCGCCTGGAGAATGGAGTGGCGATTTATTATGATGTAGTAGTCGAAGTCAGGGAGCCCGCCTGGAGAATGGAGTGGCGATTTTATTTTGAAGTAGTAGTTGAAGTCAGGGAGCCCGCCTGGAGAATGGAGTGGCGATTTTATTTTTAAGTAGTAATTGAAGTCAGGGAGCCCGCCTGGAGAATGGAGTGGCGATTTTATTTTGAAGCCATAGTTGAAGTCAGGGAGCCCGCCTGGAGAATGGAGTGGCGATTTTATTTTGAAGTAGTAGTTGAAGTCAGGGAGCCCGCCCGGAGAATGGAGTGGCGATTTTATTTTGAAGTAGTAGTTGAAGTCGGGGAGCCCGCCGGAGAATGGAGTGGCGATTTTATTTTTAAGTAGTAATTGAAGTCGGGGAGCCCGCCCGGAGAATGGAGTGGCGATTTTATTTTTAAGCCATAGTTGAAGTCGGGGAGCCCGCACGGAGAATAGAGTGGCGATTTTATTTTAAGTAGTAATTGAAGTCGGGGAGCCCGCTCGGAGAATGGAGTGGCGATTTATTTTGAAGTAGTAGTCAAAGTCGGGGAGCCCGCCTCTGGAGAATGGAGTGGCGATTTTATTTTGAAGTAGTAGTTGAAGTCGGGGAGCCCGCCTGGAGAATGGAGTGGCGATTTTATTTTGAAGTAGTAGTTGAAGTCAGGGAGCCCGCTTGGAGAATGGAGTGGCAATTTACTTTCGAAGTTGTTTGAGGAGAGCAGTAGAGTGTAACAGAAATCCCCAGCATGAATTCAAGTTCAAAATCAGAAGGAAGACAACAAGGATCAGAAAGATAGATTCAGACTTCGAAGAAGAATAGTTCGAAGATCATAAGGAAGGGACCAACGATCGGAGTTCGGCAATCAAGATAGGCCGAAATAACAATTGGCAGAAGAGAAGAAACATCAGAAGGAACGATCAAGCCAACAAAAAGCAAGGTGGCAAAAGCAAGTTGAAGATAGATAGGATCATGTGATCCGTAGGCTAGCCTAGTTTCTTGTTTTATTTTAGCACGATGTAATGAGGAGATCGGTAAGCAGTGATAGCAGTAGCAACAACAGTAACAGCAAGATCACAGCAGTCACGGTAGTCCCAGCTACCAAAACTTCCCGAACTACATTGACTTGATTCCCTTTTACCAGGGATATGTAGGAGACCTTTGAAGCAAGGTTCGGTCAAACTTTTCCAAGAAATGCTTCATACGGAGTGCCCAAACGGGCAAAAATCGCTCGTATCCGCTCACTTATCTTTGCATGAAAACTCTTCATGTTTCCGCGCAAAGAGGGGCAGTTGTGAGCACGTGATTTTTGCCTCACACGAATTGCTCCTAAAAAGATTCAAAATAAAAGAGTTTTGCGTTGTTTGCAATATTTGTGATTTCGTGTTATTAGTTTCTTATTATTCGTATCTGTGTGTGCATGCATATTTGATTAAATTAACGAAAAAAAATATATTATATGTATATATAATAGTGTTTGGAACTTATTTTTAATTTTGAGTTAACTAGTAAATGGAAAAACCAGAAAATAATAAGGGTATATTTTATTTTTGTTGTCATTATGTGATTTTATTTTTCTTTGTTAAGTATTAATATCCTTATGACTTTGTTTTTAAGGATAAATTAATTAGAATTTTGGTTTTTGTTATAAAAAAGGAAAGAAGAAAAGGCTGAAAATTAAGTTTGGGCCTTTAAATCTGGAGCCCAAACGAGATAGCCAACCCAAGTCTTGCATTAGTCCAGTCCAACCCGTCTCCAGACAAAACGACGTCGTTTCTGTTTTAATGAAGAGATCCAAGCCGTCGATCAGCCTTGATCGGACGGATCACATTTAATAGCCCCATTCTGTTGATCCTGGCCGTTGGATTCTCATCATCCAACGGCCAAGATTAAAGCACTAATTTAATTACCCAGAAAACCCCCCCAAACCCCTAACCCGTTCCCATTTCTCAGACCCCCCCCCATCCCCCTTCGTCTCTCTCTCTCTCAACCTTCACAAACAACAAACCCTAGCGTCGCCGCCTCTCCCTTCGCCTGAAAACCCGGCGGCAACAACGTCGCCGGCCACCAAATTTACACCACATACTCGCTTCAACCTCCTCTATCCAACCCCGTGCATGGTGTGTCTCGAATCAACCTGGGTATTCTCGAATCTTCATTTGAAGATTCGAGTCAAACTCGAACTAACGCCAAACCACCCCAAACTCATACCCTAGCACCTCCAGACCACCCTCACACCCAAACTATCCTTGGTTTTGTTCGAATCCGACCGGAAACCCAAAAACCCCAAAGCGGCCATAAGAACCCTAGATTTCAAAATTGGGTTCTTCATTTGAATTCGAGGGAAATTGAAGTCTAGCAGAATTTAATTGGGATGTCTTCGTCTGAAAACATCTCAATTAAAGTCCGTTAGACTCCGAATTCGAGTCCAAGCTCAAAAGGCCCGGTCTCTGTTTGATTTCGATTTCTTTCGAGGTAACCTCCCTTTTTCCTATCTATTTCAAATAGATATTTGTTGTTTGTATATTTGTTTAGTTCAATTCGTTTGATTTTTCTTTTCATTCCTACTGGCCGTCCATATTTGTCATTTCTTCTCCAAGACCTCTTTGTTTGGTCAATTGCTTTTCTGTATTGCTTGTTTGAATATGTTAGTTATAGGATACGAACTCGCGTCGATTAGCGTCGTCGAATACCTAGTTTCATTTTTGCCGAGATCTTAGAATCACTGTTTTATCGATAAATTTGTTATCATTGTTATGAGTTGTAGTTGATTGTATGTTGTCGTCTAATGTCGTATACTTTACTATACCAGATAATATTAGCAGTGTTGAGATGGATTGTTCACCACCCTGTCTGCCCGTATGCAATTCACCATTAGGGTTGTTATCTGTTGGACTTTGGAATATGGTTTAACTGAATGTAAGTATTAGGGTTGGATTAAGTCTGTTTGTTTAATCTCTCACCCATAAGACAGCCTAGTGGAGCCTGCTATCATAGCAGGACACTCCACCAGGTTTGTACTTTCATTTTAATTAATTAAAGCCCATACTTAAGCAAAACATAGTGGCTGGATCAGAGAATAACAGGGGTGAGTGTTAAAACAGGTTAGAGGAGAGAATAGAGTGGGCTGTCAGGGGAATAAGGATGGAGAATACACTTTTCTAATGATCTAAGGGTTAACACATGCTGGAAAAGGGATTAAGGGGGCAGGCTGTTGAGTTTTTTGTCTATAAAACAGGAGATAGGGATAGGGACAGGGGGGGAGACACACATACAAAAGATATAGAGAGATACATTTGAGAGTCTTGTAAAAACAGAGATATAGGCATTGATACCTGGGAAAAACAGAATATACACAGAGAGAGCTAGGAAGGAGGAGAGAACACTGGAGATAGACATTCACAACCTAAATATCTACATACACTCATAAAACATATTGGTATTGACTGCTTACTGTTGGCTCTTGCTTTGGCTTCTGGTTCTTGTC
This sequence comes from Nicotiana noctiflora, assembly GCA_032618575.1. NCBI lineage: Eukaryota > Viridiplantae > Streptophyta > Magnoliopsida > Solanales > Solanaceae > Nicotiana > Nicotiana noctiflora. The sequence continues at coordinate 321,508 of JASVEL010000579.1, read as the reverse complement.
ACTACTGTTATTTGTGAGGCTGTGGTAGTCGTGTTTGGTCGCGATTGTTCTGTTGGTGCTGTTGTTCTTGTGATGTTTGTTGTTGTTGTTATTGCTGGTCGTGGTTCTTTTACTGGTTGTTACTTGGTGTGACTGTTTTGGTTTCTGCTACAATTGGCCCTGGGTTATCGACTGTTTTGAACTGCATTTAGATTGCGTTGTTGGTGCACACTTGCATTGCTGTTGCTGTTGTCCATTGTTACTGCTGACTCTGTCTTTGCTTCACTGTTTTCAAATTTTCCAGGTATGCATTCGAATCATGTATTGATGTAGTTTTGAAGTTGAGAATGTTGAAATGAAGTGCTCATCTATCTGCTGCCTGGAACCTGGTTATTCAAGCTATCACAGTAGAGTAATTAATAAATAATGTGTCCTTGTTTAGGTTCATTTTTGGTTTGCATTTACATTGTATAGTTTGGAGCTGGAAATTAGCGTAGTCTTATTTGTGATTTGAATGTTAAAACTAGTTTGAAGGAATTGAGTTATAATTCGCTAAGTTTGACTTAATTTAGTATCACTATGTATTGGACTTCAATTTTCATTGTGTAGTCCATTAGTGTATTGGATCAAAAACAGTAACTAAGCATCGTTTGGTTGTTTCTCCTTCATTAAACACAAAATTATAGAATAGTTAGTTAATTGACTTGTCATTAGGTAGGTGAATCAGTGCATTTGGATTTAATTAAATTAATTCACTATTTTCAGCAATTACTCACTAGTATTTTTCTTTTTTTTTTGATAATTGAAATGGCTCATTTAGTTCATGCCTCATCCCTTGATCTGTGTTATTAACGCTATAAAAAGGAAAAATGACTCAATTAAGTGTTTGAATTTCCAATCGAGTGACAAAAACGTATGGGCTGCCAAAGCCATAGATTTGGGCATATTTGGCTCAATTACACGGTCAGCCCAAAAGAAAACAACCAGTGCAAATCATTTTGATCTTGTTAGGGCTGGTGCACGTGTATGACTTTCAAGCTTAGATTTTGTTCTCCTCTGATAGGGCTCAGCTGTGCAATGGCTTTTATATACACTGTTCTTAAATTGGAGTTAAAACTGTTAGAAGAGCCCTGAATCGTAAATTTATTCATTATAATACATGTAAGATTAGGTATTAAATTAATATTAGGGACAAAAACGAAAGTAGACCATATAGTTCGTCTTAAGATTGGCCTTTAATAAAAGTGAGATGAGCCTCGCCGCACTAAATACACATTCGCGGGGCCCTCAATTAATTGTTATAAAACATGTAGACTCGGGAGGACCGTTTAGTAAATTTCACGGTCTTTCCCCAAAGTTAACAACACGATAGACTTTTAGGCGCGATTTATAAGTAAATTACTTTCTTAAATACGGGTGCCCATTTATGTGACCCAAATCTTACTCTCGGCGGAACTAAAATACACTAAAGTCGCAGGCGTACTGGTTGCGGTGCGGCTCGAAATGTGTTTTCGTGATGTCGCAATTCTTCTAAAAATAAAAGCGAAGCATTAAAAATACGTAGTTCAAAATATATAAAGAAATCAGATAAAAGCAAAAGTACAGTTGAGCGACCGTGCTAGAACCACGGAACTCGGGAATGCCTAACACCTTCTCCCGGGTTAACAGAATTCCTTATCCGGATTTCTGGTACACAGACTGTAATACGGAGTCATAAATTTCCTCGGTTCGGGATTAAACCGGTGACTTGGGACACCATTACTTTCCCAAGTGGCGACTCTGAATTAAATAAGTAAATCCCGTTTCGATTGTCCCTTAATTGGAAAAACTCTTTGCGCCCCCGCGGGTGCGGAAAAAAGAGGTGTTACACATACCCCTAATTTCTACCATGTTTCCATCCTATTTCTGAGGAGGTGGCTGATATGCCAACTGTTGTTGGTTTTGTTGTGGATAGCCATGTTGTCTTTGATATGACACCATTTGGCCTTGGGCTTCATATATACAGGCTGTGGCATGGTTGGTTTGTACTGCTGATTAGGTGTTGGTCTCCATTGTTGTCCTCCTTGTCTTTGGCCTTTAAAATTGTTGACATAGTTCATATCCTATCTTAACCCTTGGTTGCCATCTTCTTCACTCCATGAACACACATAAGACTGATTAATGCAAGGTGCGCACAGTCCTCTATTTGTTGTGTCAACGATATGAACTTGATTTGTACCCATCTAATCAGTCTTCTTTGTCAATATACTCATATGAGTCATGAGTGTGGCTATGTTCTCTGCATGCGAATTATTCAGGTCAAGAGGAACTGATTGCACAATTGGTGTTAGGGTCATACCTATCGTCATCCATCCTAAATTCTAGGACATCTTGTCTAGAAGGATTTTACATTTTGTGAATGTTTTGCTAAAAAAGGTACCTCCAGTTGAAGCTTCTACATTGGCTTTTACATTGTCTGCTAACCTATGTAGGATCTCTGGTTGAGCATCTGGTCTGGAATACCATGGTGGGGAGGGGATACCTTACTAGCATCCCTTTGAATATTTTCTAAGTTTCTTGGAGGATTCAGTAGGTTGCTGCTTGTACTGCAATATCTCATCAATCTGTCTTACATTCTTGTTGGACGGGTAAAACTTATTCAGGAACCACTTGATTGATTCCTCCCAAGTGACAATGGAATTTATTGGAAGTAAATTCAGCCAAGTCTAAGCTTTTCCAGTGACAGAAAACGGAAACAATAACTGCTTGATAGCTTCTGGAGTCACATTTAGCTGCCTTTGGGTCATACAAATCGACACAAATTGATGGTCTTGAATGTCTGACCCGGAGAATAATCCCTTATTCTGCAGAAGATGTAGCATGTTGTTGGTGAACTGTAATGTCTCTACTTGTACTGGGGGCATAACAATGGCGATGGTCAGGTTGTCACCTGTTGGTTGTGCCCAATCATAAAGTGCAGCTTCTACCATAAGAGGTGCCACCACTCTGACGTTTGGGTCAACTTGATATTCCTGATGTTTCTGTTTACGTCATCCACTTCACCTATTTCAATTTCAAGTTGGTGTATTTGTTGTGATTGTTTGTTCTTCTTGTTGGCACTGTTTAATGCCCAGAATGATTTTTCGGGGTCTGAGAGTCCTTCAAGTAGTTCACCAGTCCTCGAACAATTTCTAGGCATACACCTGAATTACACAAGAGTTCAAACGTGAGAATTTCAATGCAAGATTATTCAACACCGTAGAAATTTGAGATAAGCTAATAATTCTAGCACTACTTCTAAGTTGTAATAAATAACACCGTTAATTCCCCGGCAACAACACCAAAATTTGATCATGCCCAACTATGCCTTATAAAAGACAAAGAGGTCTTTGCAAATGATCCGATTTTCAAGTCCGGAGTCGAATTCTAAGGGAACTAACCTATCTATTACAACTCTTGGTAATGCTATTACAAGCTCAAACAATTTTCGGGTGAAAGATTTTTATCAATAAACACTCGATTTTTGTTCAACTAAGTCAAAATGATATTAAAAGTAACAATATTCTAAATTAGAAATAATTCAATGGTAAATAGGTCTAAGTATGGGTGTTCATAAAAATCCGAAAACCTGAACCAAACCAAAATCAAATCAAACCGACCAAAAAAATCGATACTTTTTGGTTTTGTTTGGTTTTGTTTGGTTTTGATTTTGAAATTTAAAAACCGATCAAATTTGGTTTGGTTTTGGTTTTAATTAAAAAAAATTGCATCAAACCGAATATTAGAGTAGTTATTTTAAATATATTAACACCTTATATATGTATACTTCTATACAAAGTTTTGAAAATTTTATATTTAATATTAATCGTTTACACTTTTAGTACAATTCGTTACATTTGCATTATAGTTTAATTGGTAATATTCTTTTGTTAAGTGTAAGAAACTATTTCATGTTAAAAATTATATATTTTTAATTGATTCATTGAATTATTCATCACTATTTGATTCAATTATCATCAATATATCTTGGTAAATAATAGAATTTTCAAAGGGCAATTAATTTGATAATGTTACGTTGAAAATATGATCGCCGAAATATGTGTTTTGGTAATGTATGTCATATATTTTAAAAAACCCTGACAAATAACTAAAAAACTTAAAATATCGACATAAATCGAATCGAGAAAAAACCGACTTAATTGGATTGGTTCTAAATTTGAAAAATCGACTTACTTGGTTTGATTTCTTTTAGGGAAAAGTCGATCCAAACCGAACCATGAACACCCTAGGTTTAGGGTATTGATTTCCCCAATTGCTAGTTTCAGTCTTAACTCTTTAGCTATAATCTCGCCGTAATACTCTATGAGGATTATGAGCTATGGGTTACCGCAATTATCTCTCGATCAACTATGATAATTTACTAGAGAATTTTCTCGAACTACTCTAGCTGATAATTTATGTAGCTTTGAATTATCCCACCAAAGTTTTGTTATCTCTAACCCCACTTTTAAGTTCAAGTAGTGAATCTCTTCAATTACCCAAAAGTGATGTTGTTCAACAGCAGTCTAACCTAATATTCTTTCTCAAACAACACAAGGCAATTAGACACGATTAATCAAGGGCCCATTCAATTAATCATCATACAACACATAGTTGAACGTTCATACAATAAACTCGGCTCGATTATAACAAAATTGAGTCAAAACTTCATCCAACAACTAGTTCCATCAATTCTAGATTAAATATTTAACTACTCATAATAAAGCAAGATAAAACTACAAAAGTATTCATAATGTGCAATTGAAATAACAAAGAGAAGATAGAAAAACTCTAATGGTTGGTTGTCTTCTCACACTTGTTCTAGCCTCCAAATCAATCTAAAAACAAATTTTCCCTTTGCTTGGGCTAGTTTATTGAGTTTATAAAAGGTTGTGATAAGTTTTTCCCGGTTTATACTTTAGTCCCTAAACATCTGAGCAATTACACAGTTCACCGCGGCCACGGTGAAAGACTAACATTCTGCCTCGCTTTCCTAGCCTATCGCGGTCCAGCCGCGGTCGACCATGGTCGTGTTGACTTGAAGCGAAGCAAAAGAACACCAATTAGAGTATTTTGTTATCATTAGCCTTTAAAATAACAATAAAGCATGGTACATTTAGAGGATAAATATCGTCTATATAACCTATTATCAGGGATCTTTGGCAAATACTCAAGGCAGGGAAAACTATTTACTCGCCCCTGTGCATGGGGGTTTGCCCCCAACGCAATTTTTTTACTACCTAGTCAACCTCAATCACTTGAAGTCAAACTAAGCTACTAAAACAAGCCAAACAAAGTCAATTCAAGCCAAGTCAAGCCGTGTCAAGTCATTTCAAGCCAAGCCAAGCCGTGCCAAGTCATTTCAAGTGAAGCCAAGTTACATCAAGCTAAATTAAGCTAGATGAGTAATGGGTGGGTAGATAGGAGTAATTAGCTTTAATTAGGTAGGTATATATTGTAAATAGTTTTCAAATGAGTAAGAAAGGATAATTATTTTAAGCTCAATGGGTATTTTGGATAAATAGCTTATTATAACACCATCCCTTTCTCGACAACCAAACGTTTTGGAAAAAAAAAAAAGTAACCAGCTGTTGCTTCAGTAAATTCAAATATTCCACTTGCTGATGGCTACTCTGTGTTGAATTCATCTCCATTTAGTCTTTAGCTGAAAGAGAAACATGATAGAAATGTCTGCCTCTTCAAAATGGATTTATATGGGAAAGCCAATATGTACCCAACTCTTTTCATGTGGTTCTTGTGAGAGGCTTTGCTTTACTAAATACATCCTTTTCACCCGTTATGGTAATATAAAGAATTTTTACATATTGCTAATTTTCATCCATTACAATTGAATATTTGCTAAATCGTTTTTTGTTATCGCAGCAAATATGCTATGACTAGTCAGGGTTGGATGTACCTTGCAGCAAACGGTGTCACATGACACCGTTTAGTCGAAACATTTAATTTATTAAATATGTATAAAAAGATAGTATACAAAATGGAAATATTGGATATATAAATATAAGAAATGACACTAGTTATTAGTGATTTATTCATTTCTTCGAAGTTCGAATGTTGATGACACTTATCAAAACTCTTGCATCCGCTATTGTCACTTGTTGTTGCCTGCCGATCAGTTGGATAGTTGGCGTCATTTATTAGGCGTTTATCTTTTTCGACTTTGCGACCGCTATAGTCGCAAATTACGGACTGATTCGGTCGCTAACCTTTTCAGATCAACTATTCCGCGACTACGATATTTCGATCGAAATATTGTCGTAAATTAGTAATTTCTGACCGAATTGTTACCGTTTTGGCAGTCGCAAACTTCTAGTACTAAGGTAACTAATTGACATAATGTAAAATAACTATACATTATCAGTACTCAAAAGTTAAATTTATGTACTTGGATATTTTAACAAGGCACTTTTTGCTTAGCTGCCTCTTTAATTTACCATTGCCTTTTCAAAGAAGTTTGCTTTTGAGTTGTCTATCGTTTCACTTTGATCGCCTTTTGTTTTGCTTCTCGTTTTTCCTGTTAGTGTTGATATTTTTTTATACTATCTGGGTACCATTTAACACTAACAAAAAATATTGCCGACGTAATAATAATTTTTCTATCTTCTAATTATGAAGCAGTCGAAAGTTTTCAAGTTATATATTAAGAGGAGGAAAGCATTCTATATTAAAAAAAATCTCCATTTTCAAAACTCAAATTAAATATATCTGATTAAGGTTGTCTACACATCTACGTGGTACTAAATTGTGATTGACATAATAATTATGATTAGTTATAAGCCTAGGAAGTAGAAGACTGACATGATATGAATTGTCATTATCCAAATAAAGGAAAACGAGATGTACCAGAAAATATAGTACGTAGAAAATACTAGAACAGGGAGTCAACAAATGGCCAGCAAATCAGTAGTGGGTATCAGAAAGTTAAGGCTGTGAAGTAATTCTGAAAACTATGTGCTCCATCCATATTAAATACACATATATAGGAAACTCATGATAAATGCAATTACCGGCCTCCCCTTTTTTCAACAGATAGAGTACTTGAGTAACGTCGTATAATGAGAATCGAGTTGAATTTTATGGGTTCGAACTCATCATACAAGCAGAATCGAGTTGGAGAAAAGCTAACAAAGTACTCCCTACGTTTACTTTGTTGTTCACAATGGACTTTGTACACGTCTTAATAAATAATAAATAAAGTACTTAATTTATTATTATATTGCCCATATATATTAATTGATGCATAGTTTTAATGAGTTTAAAAAATTTGAATAAATAATTAATATTGTGGATATAACACAAAAAAAGAAATTATCTTCTCATAATATGTTAAAAGTGAAAATTTACTTTAGAATATTGAACTGTCGTCGAAAATTTTCGCGAAGTGGGTGAACTTCCTTTAGCAAAAGCTTAAATTATATATATATATATATATATATATATATATATATATATATATATATATATATAATCCTAGTCGTTTTCTAGATGATTTTTCAAAAAAAATATTTTCTACCACCTATAGTGGTATTTACATAGACAACATTAGGGTTAGGGTTGGACGGACTAATGGCCTTATAATAAGCTAATACTCCTCGTGCGGTAAGGGTACCCATTTTTTAAAGTGGTGTTTAGTTGTTATTTAATATTTTTAATGTTTAACAATAGCAGTCACTAGTATATTAAAATTAATATAATAAGACTGTATTACCTTTTCTTCTATCTCTTTTATGTTTTAGGGAGAAGTAGAACTGTGCCACCATTTATGAGACGGAAGAATATTTCGGTGGCGACAGCGGTGGACTCCGCCGCTATTGTTTATGTACTAGTCCATGCTAAGAATGTTACTATAAGTTATATATATATAAACTTAATTTGAGAAACTCTTGAATAAGCACTATGATTGCTCAAAGATTACCGTGCTAGTTTTGTTACTAATTGAGCTAGTCGTAATCTTTGATCATATGCAATTATATTGGTGGTAGATGTATTTCCGTTTGTGATTTTTGTGATGTATTTTTTGTTTTCTACTACGTTATGGATCTTGAGCTTAAAGTTACTAGTTCAAAAATTAAGGACACTTGGTCTTGAACTTCAAGTTTCAAGTTCAAAAGTTACTTGGTCCTGAACTTAGAGTTACAAGTTCAAAAGTTAAGGACACTTGCTCCTGAACTTAGACTATCAAGCTCAAAAGTTAAGGACAATAGGTCTTGAATTTGCAGTTAGAAGTTCAAAATTTAAGGAAAATAGGTCATGAACTTAGACTAACAAGCTCAAAAGTTAAGGACAATATGTCCTAAACTTAGACTAACAAACTCAAAAGTTAAGGATACTTGGTCCTGAACTTATAGTTACAAGTTCAAAAGTTAAGGAAACTTGGTCTTGAACTTAGACTAGCAAGCACAAAACACTACTACATATTCGGTAGATACCGACCAAAAAACCGACCAACTTTGATCGGTTATGGGCAATTACCGACCAAAACACGACTAAATACGCTTGAACGGTATTTTGATGATCATTTTAATACACCGACCAAAGTTGGTTTGAAATTACCGACCAACGTTGGTTGGTAAATTAAATTTAACAAATATTCGACCAAAATTGGTCGGTATATTAATTATGTAATCAAAAGATTCACTTTCCGAAAATCTAACCGTAGTGTGTAATGTGTAGGATGTTATTCTACCACTAGACCATTGATGCATTTTGTTTTAAGATTGTCTTTTTATTTATTAATACTCTTTAATTATATTTTAGCCAAAAAATAACCGACCAAAGTTGGTCGGTTTTATTAAAAAGTAAAATTACCGACCAAAGTTGGTCGGTATTTTAAATATTAATTTTTATTTATTCTAACTCCAACCAAAATTGGTCGGTTTCTTGAAAATTAAATTTTGCGGGACTCAAAAATAGTTTCCCCTATTTTTCCGCCAAAGTTGGTCGATTTCGTAAAAAAATTAAAAATAAAAATATTTTGAAAACCGACTCGATTTTTGGCCTGTGTTTGCCGAATTTCTAGTAGTAAAAGTTTAGGACGGTAGGTCCTGAACTTAGACTTACAAGTTCAAAAATTAAGGACAAGTAGTCCTTAACTTAGAATTACAAGCACATAAATTAAGAACATGTGGTCCTGAACTTCGAGGTCCAAGTTCAAAAGCTAAGGACATGTAGTCATGGAGTACTGAATTTAGAGTTACAAATTAAAAAGTTAAGGACATGTAGTCATGAACTTAGGCTTACAAGCTCAAAAGTTAAGAACACTTGGTCCTGAACTTTATGCGCGGAAGGACATTTTCGTCTGAGCAGGTAAAGTTTATTAAAGGAGTGGTACAAGACTAAAGACATTTTAAACCGTGACTTAAAAATAAATATATATTATTAGTGTCTAATCGTGCACTTCTTCCTTATGAGTATACTAGGCCCAAAAAAGTATAATTTCCAACATTTTACGTTACTTAAAAATAATTAATTATGATTATTTTTTAGATGACCTAACAGTTAGGGTAAAAAGTAGGGCATGGAGGTGATATGCCAATCCTTTCATTGCGAAGTTAATTAAGTACTACTTAGGAAAAAAGTCTCCTTCTCTGAAAATCATGCAGTTTTTTCTTGCTTTCTCTGCTTAACCGCCGATCGAGTCACTTGTACCTCTAGCCTCAAATGCTGGTCCTGTTCTCCTTTTTCCTCTCTTCTTTGATTCCCTATCTTCTCCTCATTTTGTTTGTTTGCTAATTTCATATTCTTACCTCGAAATAATTTTATTTATGATCATTAAATTTTTATGTTTGTTATCTAAAAGTTAATTTTTTTCGTTACGTAAAAATTATTTAACTCTATGTTCATCACACAAAAGTCATTTTTATTTCTTTTGTAACACAACAACTTTACTTTGTTCTAATTATCACAAAAATCATATTTTTAATTGAAAAGTCTATTATGCCATTAATATTATATAAATCTTAATATTTATATAATACCTTCTATAATATATTCTATATAAAATATTTTAACCATGTATTTTATTTATAAATAAAATAGCTTAATATTATTTTATGATATATTTGTATATCAATTTTTTTCTTAACTTTAATTTTCAAGATAAATTAGTAGCATTAAAAATAACTTTTTTCAGCAATTCTTTTTTTTTTGAATGTAATTTACCGTTTAAAGTTGGTCGGAAATTGCCGATCAACTTTCGTCGGTATGCCCTTCCGGCCTTCAAAATGTCGATCACACGTTAAGGGTCGTGTTTTCAATGGTTATTGGCACCGATCAACTTTGATCAATTTTTTTGGATTTTTTTCTCTAATTTCTTGTAGTGTAATCTCTCAAATAACCAACTGCCCAGTTAAATCCCCAGAAAAATATCCCAGCTAAATTTGCATGTTGTACCAAGGGATTTCCTTCATATTAACATATGAATTGTTCCTCAAGAAAAAATAAAATATGAATATATTATAAAAATAATTAATAAAATAATATTAATTATTTATTTATAAATAACATACATATATAAAAATATATTATATAGTATATAATATAGAAGGTATTAGATAAATATGAAGTTTTATATAATATCAAGGGTACAATAGACTTTTCAAGTAAAAATATGACTTTTGTGTAGAGCAAAGTTAAATAATTTTTGTGTAACAAAAGAAAGAAAATTGACTTTTGTGAAATGAACACAAAAGTTGAATAATTTTTACTTAAAAAAGAAGAAGTGACTTTTGGGTAACAAACACAAAAGTTTAATGACCATGGATAAAATTAAATCTATTGGCCCCAATAATATGAATTTGCACAGTATAAGCCCAATAAAGGAGGTAAAAACTTTCGATTATCTGGATTTGAGTTTGAAAGCAATTAACTGTGAGAGGTTCTCTAGTCTCAACGGGGCATTTGCATCTATACCCGCTTTTTGTGTTACATTTTAACTTGTGCCCGCTTTGCGAAAAAATTACAAGTGTATCCACTTTTTCGCATAACTTCAGCATACGGAGCTGAAGTAGCAAAGGCAATCACACAAAACTTCAGCATTTCAGTAGACGGTCCTGAAGTAGCAAGTGTGTTGAACCAAGTGTGTTGAAGTTTTTGTTTTGTAACTGGTGAACTTCAGAAGTTTTTGCTTTTGTAACTGGTGAATTTTTGTTTTTGTAACTGGCGAGCTCTAGAGCTGAAGTTTAGATTTTGAAACAAACGGAAATTTTTGTCATTTGTAAAAACTTCAGCACTATATAAGCCGAAGTTTTTAAAAAAACTTTCTAACATATTAAATTAAATAATCAGATTGCCAACAGTATCAAAATTATAAATTTTGAAAACAATAAACGTGAAAAGAACAAAATTATCATTGGCTACTAACTAACGTACGTGGAAATATTTATAAATTATTATCTACTAACTTACGTAATTATTTATAATTTATTTTTAAATAATCTGATAAACATATTTATGACAATCATTTCATGAACTGAAGTTCCATAGCAGCACCAACAGTAGCAGAAGAAAGAAGAAGAAGAAGAAGAAGAAGAAGAAGAAGAAGAAGAAGAAGAAGAAGAAGAAGAAGAAGAAAACGAATGAGGAGAAAGGGGGCTGAAATTATTTAAAAGGTGGGCACAAGTTAAAATTTTTTTAAAAAAAATAGATATAGATTAAATGGGGGCGATCAAATAGGGCGCCCCGTGTAATTTTTACATTCTCAACCATTCCACAACTTCTCTTTATAATATACGCAGTATGTTAGCAATGAATTTAATTGAACTTCATAACTTTCGACGCGAAATAATAATTTATTATAAAATTCATTAAAATTATAAAATTATAGATATGAACCCAAAATTTTAAAAATATAATGATTCTAATATCAAAATTTTTATAAAAATCCATAAAATTTAAATTTTGTTCCGCATATGAATATACGCATATTATCTTTCAATCCGGCTAATGGTGCTAAAATTATCACCAACCCAAAGTCCCGTTGTGAGTACTCCTACTTGACTTCTGCCTCAAGAACCCCACATGGAGTAATACTCAATTTGCAGCCTTATGTACGGATACCTTTTGAGCGGTGAGTGACAAAATGGTTAAAATAAAATAGTTATAGGCCTATATTATTTATTAAAAATAGATCGAATATTATCCATTCAAAAAATAGATAATTAATAGATAATAAATGGGTTTAGTTTTTATATTTATAAGCTCGAATTGGGGGTTCCTCAAGTTTGGGAGACTAGGTTTTTTTTCCAGAAGTGATCATATTTAAGAAGTCATGAATAATTTGGATTCAAATTATTTGGCGACTAACCAATTTTTTTATTCGTATTAAATATGAATAGGAACAAAAAATTTATTTATTTTATAATATTTATTTTCGGCCCGCTCATATTTGATTTGACCCGCTCATTTGTCACACTTGTGAGTCTCTCACTATTGAGAGGTCATAACTAGTACGGATCACTAATTTCTGCTCACACTGATTGAAATGACAAACTTCCAATAGGGCATTTCACTTTTCATTGAAATAAGGCATAAAAATACTAGTAGTTCGTCATTAAACGTTTGGAGAAGTCAAAAATTAACAGCAACTCTTTTTAACTTGAAGCAAGTTGTGATGGACTAGTGACACGTTCTTAGGTAAGCAAGTCCCAACATATATATAGATTCTGTGTCGTTAATTAATTTTATGGTGGTTGTCGACCTATTGTAACTCTCCTCTTTTACGCAAATTTGAGACAAATAATTAAGGGAAACAATCTCACAAACATAGCAATACAGTGGAAAATTAGGAACTGGAAAATTTTCAGACAAATCAACTTGAACATGAAATTTTGTGTTGTTCAAATAAAGAAAGAGCTCGCAGAAAGATTGAGCGTAGAAGAGTAAGGCAATGTCCATTGTTGATACCATGATTGTGTAGTTAGTTTGTAGTTCAATTGATTTTCTTTTTATAGTGGATGAATTCCTGTATTTAGATAAGGATGTTTTTGAGATTGTGTTGTATTGGAATAAGCTAGTACACTCAATGCTCTTAGGTTGTAAAGCTATTGGATTGTTATAATAATATTCACAGTTGATTAAAAAAAAAACGCAATCTCACAAAGGCATAATTGATAAAAGATCATCCAAAAAATATATTGACTGCAACTTTGAAGAGGTAGATACTTGAGCAATATGAGTGGCTGTGTCTGTAGGCGTGCTAGGCTTGGTTTTGCCATACTGTTACGGAATACAGATTTGTGGGTGCACGTGGCTATTTGTCATATATGCAAGAAATTTTCAATAATGCTTCACTACTGCTACTTGTCCAAGGGGCATGGAACTTATTGTCTAGGTGCATGGATATTTGCATTTGTGCCCCCTCCCCAAAATGCATGGAAATTAAAGTAATTTGGGCTTAGTTTTTACACTATCAAGTTATTTTTTATTTTTCATAGTAAATAATCAACTTTGTTTTCAAAATTATTACGAAGGGGTATATAAGTGGACATCTTTTGAATGACCAGATGGGGTTTTATAATACTCCCTTATTTCATATTAAACGAGGTAATTTTTCTTTTATTTTGTTTTAAAATAAATAATATATTTTAAATTTGATAATAATTCAATTTTAAACTATTCATTTTATCCATTTTACCGTTAATTTGTCACGGCCCCACAAAAGCTTTACCCTTTAAGTTTTTAAGGTCACAAATTTCAAAAAAAAAATTTTAACTTAAACTTAATGTCGAGCGAAACTACCTCAATTAATTTGAAACGGAGGGACTAAATTCTTTTAATTGTTAGGTGTATATAAGTTAAACTCTTACTATAAAAGGCAGAGTAACTTGTTCCATTATTTATACAAGCAAGCCGTAAAGATACCCACACCCACATAGGAAGAGAAACTGGGGATGGAGGAAGATGGAAATAAGGAAATGAAGCAGTCGAAATTCAAGAAGATTTGTGTGTTCTGTGGGAGTAGCAGCGGCAAAAAGAATATCTATAAGGAGGCTGCCGTAGAGCTAGGAAGAGAACTAGTAAGGAAAATACTCCTATTTATATTACTCTGCTTTTTCTCCGTTTTCATCACTTTCTAAATTCAACGTCTGCATCTCCTGTATATTGTTGTTACCTCATACTGTTAGAAGCAAAAGCTTTCTTGTCTTTTGGAAACAGCCTCTTTGCTCATCGAAATAGGGATAAGGTCTACGTACATATTACCCTTCCCAGACCCCATTTTGTGAGATTTTACTAGGTAGTTGTTGATGATGTTCGTACTGTTAGAAGCAAAAGCTTTCTTGTTTATCGGAAACAGCTTCTTTGCTCATCGAAATAGGAATAAGGTCTACGTACATATTACCCTCCCCAGACCCCATTTTATGAGATTTTACTAAGTAGTTATTGATGATGTTCATACCGTTAGAAGCAAAAGCTTTCTTGTCTTTCTATCTCTTTTCATACCCAAATTAACGTACGATGATGCATGTAAGCCAGCTTATGCACGTACTCTATTGCATGAACTACGCCTCAATCACAAGCTAAGTTCTGTTGGCTGTATGAATCATACGTCTATATAGCTCTAATTAAGATCGTTTCTGTTCAATATAGCATAAATGATGTCAACTTGTTTTTCAGTATTTGAAATTAATTTTTTTTGCTTGTATAAAACAAGGTATCAAGAAATATAGACCTGGTTTATGGAGGAGGCAGTATTGGTTTGATGGGTTTGGTTTCTCAAGCTGTTTATAACGGTGGTCGTCATGTTCTTGGGTTAGTTCTGTATTTGCAACTACTTGTTTTCTTCTATACATTTTCCTTTTTTTTTTTTCTCCTCAACGTGAAATTACAGACACCTTGCCTTTAATATTTGTTTTAATTAGATTGATCACCATATTAAACATTATTGGCTAATTAAGATTTTACCCTTAACTAATTTTTACATACTCTTGCTCCAGAGTGATTCCCAAGACATTAATGCCGAGAGAGGTATGCTTCTTCTCACATCACTAGTATTCGCTCCGTCCCATAATTTTGAGTTTAAGATATTACTTTAACTTACATATTAAAGTACTGAAATAAACAAACATATAAATTAAAAATTATGGTAGAAAAATTAGTTTGATAGATTTATATGTCATCAGCTAAATGAATTTAACTCTAAAAACTTGTCAAAAGTTTAAACAAATAGTGTATACATGTTCTGAGATCGCATGTATAAGAGAGGAGAAGAAGGAGAAACACAATACTAGTATATATATATCTACTACTACTAATTGTTTTTGGTCCTTTTCTCTTTCCAAATTCATTTAGCTTGTTCATATTGTGGTAGCCTCATGATTTGCCGTATTTTATACCTCATTCTCATTATCTTTGATATGAACTTTGTTGTTGTTGGTATGTGATCATGAAACAGGAAGATGGAATTTTTGTTTAGTTTGTAGGTTCGGTTTAAAATTATTCTTTTCAGAATTTTCTTGTTCGATAGCTATATATCACTTTCTTTATCCCCACTAATTGACCCCTTCCTTCCCTTTTCTTCTTCTGGTCCCCCTCGTTCTAAGACAACATTGGTCCTTCTTGCTACTTTAGCCATAAAAATGAAAAGGGAAACTCTACTCAAGCTGTCCATTTTAAGATTCAAATATACACATATTCTAGTAATAAAAGCACTAACGAACCATGATCAAGAATCAATATGCAGTTAGGTTCAAAATGAGTTTTGATCTTATTATATACATGTGCGAACCAAGAGATTGCTCTGATGGTAAGCAAGGAGTTGTGATTTCGGGTCTCTCCAAAAGCAAGGTGGGAAGTTCTTGGAGAGAAGGATGCCGAAGGTCTATTTGGAAACAACCTCTCTACCCAGGATAATGGTAAGGTCTGCGTACACACTACCCTTCCCAGACCACACTAACTGGGATTATACTGGGTTGTTATTGTTGTATATATATGTGCGAACATTATCTTAATTCTTTTTGTATATGTATAGTTGGAGCATCCTTTTGTTCTTTTGCCTCCTCCTATTTCAATTCTTGTTTTATGTTGTTGCAAATTATTGTATGATTATTATGCCCTTGCCCCCCACCTGTGCACCCAAGGAAGAACCCCCACCAACCGTTTATGGAGATATAATCAAACTTTGTACCAGTGTGTCTGTGCGTCTTAATGCTATCCACTTGCTGTGTGGGGCTAAAAGTTTAAGTGTCAGCAGTTGTGTTTTGGATTGACTTGTTTTGTGGGTATTTTTGCATTGACTTAAAAGTTTTACTGTACTGTAATCAATAATAGTAATAGTGTAGTGGTGCACTGCATTATATGCATGCACAGATAACTGGTGAAACAGTAGGAGAGGTGAAGGCTGTTGCAGATATGCACCAGAGGAAAGCTGAAATGGCCAAACATTCTGATGCTTTTATTGCTTTACCTGGTTTGTCATCATTCTCCTTCCTACATTATTCTCGCCTCTTTTCCTTGATATATATTACCTACTACTATCATTTATTTCCTTTCTTTCTTTGACTTCTGTCATGATATATACTCTTCATGTATATATATATATATATATATATATATATATATATAGTGACCCGTGTAATATTAGGAAATTGTACTGTACATACGTCCAGATGATGAGTATAACTTCTATGCACGGAAAGTAAATTACTAACTTCCTATGGAACCAGGTTATTAATAAGATGAAAAATAAGATACAACAAAAAACAACTGCTTATGAATTGTAATCTTTAATTTGGTAGCATAATAATTATATTTCTATATAACCAGTTAAGATGCACTAATACTATAAAAATTACTGTATATATATAAGTTAAATCGGAGAAGATTTACGTACACTGTATACAGGGGCGGACCTAGGAGGAAGATCGGCACCCGTTAAGCTCGGAAAAAAATCTGTATGTATATGCATATGTAGGTTGTATACCTAGAGAAACGGTTATATATTTTATTAGGCACCCTCAATCTCAAAAGCTTGTTTGGGACACTGGTCGCATTTGCAACTTAGAGTTGCTCTTATTATGCGTGGGTACTGGAGTTCGATTCCCAGCTCCAACAGTTACTTTGATTTTACCTGAAGTATCTTATAAGCCCATATTTCTGTATTTGGCTTTTTCCCTTTAGTTTCAGGTCTTTTTTTTTTTCTTTCTTTAGTTTTCACCCAAAACCCCCTTTCTTATAATAAAACTTCTTCCTCAAAAAATCCCAAACTCTTCTCTATATTAGAAATTGAAGCTTAGCACTTATCATAATCATCAAAGTTTTAAGAGTTGCATGTCAAACTTTGTAGCTAATAATTCGCATAAATTATGATTATGACAAAAATAATAGTGCACCCGTCACCTTCAAATTCTGGGTCCGCCTCTGACTGTATAGTTAAGTAGGAAGAAAAGGAGTAATTCTGAATAATGCAGTACGCTTAAATTAATCACTGTAACTAACCAACGAAAAAAAAAATGCAGTGTCTAAATACTTTTGGTCGACGTCAAAACATGAAATAAACTGAATGTTTCAAAGAAAAATTTGGAAAACACGTAGTTTAATAATAATAGAAAGTTAAATAATATCGTACGTACGTGCATGGGGTAATTACAGGTGGCTATGGAACGCTGGAAGAGCTGCTTGAAGTCATTGCTTGGGCTTATCTTGGAATCCATGATAAACCGGTAAATGGGAATTCATTAATCAATTAGATAAAAACTTTTATAATTATTAATTAAATATGCTGTTTAATTTAATTTGAATGGAATACTAATAATAATGCATGCAGGTGGGATTACTGAATGTAGATGGTTACTACGACTCCCTCTTGAAATTTATTGACAAAGCAGTGGAGGAAGAATTCATCTGCCCCAACGCCCCTCAAATTTTTGTATCAGCTCCTAATGCCAACGAACTTCTAAATAAACTCGAGGTTAAGGCTATTTACAAGAACTTTAACCATGGTTTAATTAATTAATTTTCTCTCTCTTAAATACGTGTATATTCTCATTTTTTCCAGGGGTACTTTCCCAGACAAGAAATTGTTACCTCAAAACTTAATTGGGAAAATGAGGAATTGGGCTATTCCTCCGAATCCCACATATCATCAAGGTAGTTCTACTGGTTATATGTTCCTCCTAGTGAAGCAAATGGTTGATGGCTCCCTGTCATCTCAGAAGACTAGCTTTAGAATTATCAGGAATATTTCACTAATTACTTGCAGTTTTTTTTTTCTTATTATTTTTTTCAGCTTTGATAAACATGTAACCAAATATATATATATATATATATATATATATATATATATATATATATATATATATATATATATATATATATATATATATGGCTCGTCAGTTGAAGTTGAGTTGAGATCCTCTAGTAATTTTCCCTCTCCCAATATGCTACATTGTTGCCAAGAGTTAATAATGATTACATGGTCTATATTTGTTTTTATCTCACCACACTAACTATTATTTCTTCATTTTATTTTATGGTGTCTTAGTTTGAATGGACGTAATTGAGAATATGAAAAAGATTTTCGAATCATGTGGTCTTAATATGATATGTAGTTGTTCTTACGAGAGAATAAAATTAAGTTTTGGAATTAAAAATTTGCTAAATCTAAAAATCAGAAAGGTATTCCTTTTAAAACGGATTAAAAGAAAATTAAGTCATATAAAAATGAAAAGGACGGAGTAATATAAAAAGGGTATACAAGCATCACCTAACCTCAAAATTATAAAAAGGAAAACTAACAGAAATGAAAGGATGAAGTACGTACAAGAGGTTTACGAGAGACCCAAATGCTCCATTAGGTATTACTCCACTTGTACTCAATTTAACACCCAAATGCTCCATTAATGGACAGACTCTTCACCTTGATCAAGTGATGGACCTTTATATATATATATATATATATATATATATATATATATATATATATATATATATATATATATATATATATATACTATATATATATAATTTAACACCCAAATGCTCCATTAATGGACAGACTCTTCACCTTGATCAAGTGATGGACCTTTTATATATATATATATATATATATATATATATATATATATATATATATATATATATATATATATATATATATATATATATATATATATATATATATATTACTTTAACTAAACCTTAATTTATTTCTATTACTTAACTTACTAGTATCTATGAACGTGCATTGCACGTTAATAATGACACATGATGATTTAAATATTTATTTATATGAATGTACAATAAATTTTAATTAATGAGAGAAATTTTATGTATAATAATACAACAATCATCTAAATGCGGAAAAATATTATTACATTAGCATAATACATGAACTTAAAATAAAAGGACATTATCAAAACTTACACAAATGATCAATTTTGTCATGTTAGTTAGTGTATACGTCGAAATCTGCCACAGAATATCTAGGGCGAGGTGGCATTGAGGAAAGAGTAAGTCGAGGTTGACCAGGAAATTGTGAAGCTCGTGGTCGGGATGTCAACAATGGTTGAGGTCGAGCACCGCATAAAGGGTTGTAACGACTAGTTTTAATTTTAGAATAGGATAATAAAAGAATGAATATTCTCCGCACTTGTACTATTAGGATTTAGATGTGTTCCATATAAATACAAAAAAACAATGAATGGGGGGGCATGTGACATTCATGTGACAAGAACAGACTTTTGATAAAAGATTCTCTCTTTCTTATAAAAATACAAACATTGCCTTTGCATCAAAAGTTTTGCTCATATTATTCCACACTTTTCCATCAGATATGAGAATAATTCAAACATTCTAGGATTTAGCTGTCACCCATCATTGTCAGCAAGAACAATCATCTAATTTATCTTTTATTGGGTGAACCACTTTTTCTATTTACTTAAATGTCATTTATTGTTATTTATTACTAATTACTTCTCCATTATTGCTCATACTTTTTGGAATATTTAATGTATGTTGTTATCAATCCACCACCAGATCTGCTTAATTTTAGCCGCATTTTTGGACTAACATCTAAAGATATTACCATTAACTAAGTTTAACCCCTCATTATATAAATACAATTGTTATAGCCGAAAGTTATATTTTTTGATCAAACAATTTGGCACCATCTGTAGGGGAGTTCCTAGTTAAACTCTTCTAGATCTATAGCTAACATGGATCATTAACGTAAAAAACGAAAAAAAAAGCATGAATAAGATCTCCTTTCTTTGTGTGCAAGAGACCATTTGGCAGGTAATAGAGAAGAAAGGACGAGGATAATAAGTGACCTCCCAACTAACCTCATGAATGTCATCAATGCAAGCTGTGAAACAACGGATAGAGACGCAACTTCCAATGCCTCCCCCTAAACGAGATGGGTCACCTCCTCCTCACTGCAGCATCACAAAATCTCTTGGTAAGGGAACGTCCACATCTATGGTGCAAGAGACGCCACCAGCTGTAAAAAATCTCCTTAAGGATTGGCTAATTGTTACGCCAACCAGCGTCCTCCATAAGCCCTCTTATGATACAACTACAGAAAATTCGAGGACTTGCACTACACAAATAGCACACGAGCAGCACAACCAATTCCCTCCCCAACCAATGACAAGTAATACTCACAATGTCATTAATAGTGTATGTGACGACGCTCTTACAGCGATTCTGAGAAGGATGGAGGAAATGGATAATGAGAACAAAGATCTTCTGGATCAAATGAGAGAACACCAAGAAAGGGTCATTAAGATATCGGGTGCCCCTAAGCTCTTGTCGAAGAGAGATGTCAGCTAGTTCGTCGTGCAGCCGTATAATGATGACGCTGCCCCATATGCCATACCAAAAACCTTTAAATTGCCACCCTACCTAAAAATATATGATGGCACGATCGATCCCGAAGACCATGTGACTCACTATATCACCGCAATGAAAGGCAATGATCTCGCCAAAGAATACGTATCCTCCATTTTGTTGAAAAAATTCGGTAAGACCCTCACATGAGGAGAGTTGACATGGTACTCACAACTACCGGCATGCTCTATTGAAACTTTCAAAGAGATGGTAGAAAAATTCGTAAAGCCCATGATGTGCCAAGAAAGCCGAAGTAAGAGTGAACGACATATTTGCCATTAAACAATCTTTGGGAGAGGGATTGAGGGACTTCCTTACTCATTTCAATCAAGTAAGGATGACCTTGATAAACGTGTCGGAAGGGATAGCAGTCGTAACCTTCCAGAACGGATTGAGTAGGAACGGATCGAGGGCGACTAGGAAACTATTAAGTCCACTCATGAAGTACCCCCCCCCCCACAACTACTTGGGATGAAATACATAAAGCGTATTGTGCCGAGGTCCAAGCAGATGAGGATGACCTTAGTGGACCAACACATCAACTGACCTCGGTACAAGCCGAATCCAGAAAAGATCAAAGAAATGATATTGGAAAGGACCTTATTGCTCCGCGGCCCAACAGGGAACGAAATCTACTATGTAGTATGACAATTAAGTCCTCATCCCTCTACAAAGAGGGCCCACCCAAATCAAAGATAGGGACTTACCGGAACAAAAAAGGTATGCCCCATTTATTATCCGCTCACAATGTGTCACCTACCGAAATAGTCTATGCCTTGGAGAAGCTCGGACCAAAGGTGAAGTGGCCATAAAAGATAAGGTCAGACCCGAGTACCAGAAAATTAGATTCCTTTTTGCGAGTTCCACCAAGAGCGAGGGCACAAAATCGAGGATTGCATTTCTCTAAGACAGGAGGTCGTAAACATGCTATAATAGGGACACCTCAAAGAATTGCCGAGCAACTAGGAAAGGACCAATTTTGCCAGAAGACGTGAACAACTTCAAGGAACATCGATACTACCCTCTCCAAACTACAACTTCACATTTCCATCAACAGTGTTAAGTTCACCACAACCCATAAGCTCAAACGGTCAATCACCCTTGAACTGTATGATGAACTCGAAGAAAGTATCATCTTCGATAAGTTAGATACCAACAATTTTGTTTTCCCTCACTATGATGCCCTTGTTATCACTTTACTAATTTTAGATACCAACGTAAAACTCGTTATGGTAGATGATTGGAGCAGTGCATGCATTATCTAACCTTGAGTACTTACACAAATGAAACTCAAAGATAAGATAGTGTCGTATTACATCACACTGACTGGTTTTAACAATGCAATTGAGCGAACATCTGGAGAAATCACACTTCCCGTCTTGGCTATTGGCGTCACTCTGGAGACCATGTTCCACATCATGGACCAGGATACAACATACAATGCCATAATAGGGCAACCATGAATACACACACTAAGAGCCATCCCTTCCAGCTTATAATAAGCCATCAAATTCCCAACCTCATGAGGAATATTCAGCATACAA
This sequence comes from Nicotiana noctiflora, assembly GCA_032618575.1. Classification (NCBI taxonomy): domain Eukaryota; kingdom Viridiplantae; phylum Streptophyta; class Magnoliopsida; order Solanales; family Solanaceae; genus Nicotiana; species Nicotiana noctiflora. Next base: position 299,123 of record JASVEL010000579.1, on the reverse strand, counting down.
GGGGAACAAAGATCATCTCGGGAATGTTACCACCTCACCCTAGACTGAACAATCACTCAACATACGAAGGACAAAGGAAAAGAGGCCTAGAAATCAACAAGGGCGTGGTCGATTTGTGATGATAGTGAGGATATCATCAAAGACCCCGATATGATCAAAGTTGCGAATTTGACCATAAAAGACCTCGGCACTATTCAATTAGACAGTAACAAGCTCAGCAAGAAAGCTTACATCGGCTGCAAACTTCAGGAACCATGTGAATTCCGTCAATTCTTAACTACTAACGCGGACTTGTTTCCTTTCAGCCATGAAAATATGACGGGTATCACAAAGAAAATCGCTATGCATAAGCTGAACGTCGTCCCATTCCATCCCCGCAATTAGGCAGGCAAGGCATAAGTTCAACTCCTCGATCAATGATGCAGTACGTGATGAGGTGGAAAAGCTATTGGGAAATGGCTCCATCAGGGAATCAAAATACCCCTAATGGGTTGCTAACATGGACATGGTGAGAAAGAATAATGGGAAATGATGGATGTACGTAAATTTCATAAATTTGATCAAAGCCTGCCCGAAGGATTCATTTTTATTACCCCATATCGACCAAATCATCGACGCAATAGCCGGGCATGAACTACTGATCTTTTTAGACGCCTACTCGGGCTATAATCAAATCCTCATTGAAGAAAAAGATCAGGTGGAAACCACCTTCATCACCCATCAGGAGACGTACTGTTATAGGGTCATGCCCTTCGAGTTGAATAACACAGGGGAAACATACCAAAGGTTAGTGATGAGGATGTTCAAAGACCAACTCGTCAAAATGGTGGATTTCTATATAGACAACATACTTGTAAAGTCCAAAAGGAAAGAGGATCACATCAACCACTTAAGATAAACCTTTGGCATACTCAGATGATACAGAATGAAACTAAACCTCGGAAAGTATGCGTTTGGCGTGGCCTCAAGAAATTCTTTTTGGTTTTGGGTATCACAGCAAGGTGTTGAGGTCAATCCTGATCAAACCGAAGCCATCAAAGAGATACTAGATCACTTGACCATGAAAAAACAGGTTCAGAGGGATGTATCGCTGCCCTATCAAGTTTCATTTCACGATCGTCAGATAGGTGCCACAGAAGCTTCGACTACTCAAGAATGATAATGGCCTCCAATGGACTTCTGAGTGCGTCCAAGCCCTGGAGGATTTAATTGCGTATTTTCGTCGCCACAGATATGAATTCTGAATAAGGAATTTTGTTAACCTGAGGGAAGGTGTTAGGCACCTTCGGATCCCGTGGTTCTAGTATGGTCGCTTAAATTATTATAAATGGCTAAAATTTGTTTTTTATACATGTTATCCTATAGTGCAATTTTAAAGATTATTTAACGCTTTTAATTTAAAAAAAATTTAAGAAAGTGAACGTCATAGATCACGTCATATGAAATGCATCCGGATCATCGGCGCATTTTTATCCAATATTTGGGGATTTGAATTTGGGTTGCATGAAATGCACACCCGTATTTAGGGAGGTAATTTTATTAAAAAGCGCGCCTAAAGCGACTAAAATGTTATTGTCTTTGCGGGAGGTCGTAAAATTCGCTAAATGGCACTTCCCAAATTCTTAGTATTTTAATATAAACAATTCAAGAGGGCCACACAATTTATGCATTTTATTTGGCGCGGCGCACCTCATTTTATTTTTTAAAGGCCGCCCTAGAGCAAACTATTATTTCTATTGAAGTTGTCTCTAAAAGGGCTTAATTATTAATTAAGGAATTCGGGCCCTCAAACTCAAGTCCACATCCAAACAAGAGGAAAGTCCTCTTAGTTCAAATGTGCTACCTAGCTTGAGAAGCCCAATTTGTTATTGTGTTAAACTATGAATTAAGGCTTTTAAGCCAATTCCACATAATGAATTTTAACAGAGCTTGGATGAAGGTCTATCAGATCGTGGGCCTACTCAGGGGCCCAAATCGAGAGTGAATTGAACTCGAGGAGTCTGGAACAAAATCTCATTTGGACTGTCCGTTGGAGCCCAAGGTGACAAGTGTCAGAGTCCAGTAACAATTTACTCCAATCCAATAGTTCAAATTAAACCAGCAAACAAGTTCGATTCAATGGATATTTTTAATTCTGATCTGTTCTAGCTAAACATCTATATTAACATTTGACTAAACATTAAATCATTAGGCATGGATGACAAACATTTGACTTCAGATTTAAACATGTGAACCTCATATTCGAATGCATAAGCCTATGACAACCTCTAATCGCAATTCCAATTGAAAACACAGTTTAACACTCGAATTATTTGTGTATTTTTCCCTGATTTTTATATTATAGTCATAGATGATTATTTCTTAGAACTGAAGTGAATCAATTTATCACTTCAATACTTATAATGATTAAATGAATCAAAAATTCATCGAAGCATGCAAAATAGCTCACAATCTGATTTTTACACTTATACTCCAATTTTGTTCATTAGGAAATATGTACACATATACATCCTGGAGTTTATGTTTAGGAAAATATACTCAAACCTATATACTAAACCTTGATATCATTTATCATATATGAATTCAAGCATACTACTAATGCAACACCAGTCCTAATAAGCTATCAAATTCTGACAGGAGCTAAACCAAGCATAAGATTGTTTCGAATATAATTCTATCTTATGCTAAAGGATCTAAATACCTATAAAATCCAAAATGTCCATGTTCAAATAGTCCAATTATTACAACACTCAGAAAGTCTAAGTCATTTGGACCTCTAGTATTACTAATGTATAATATAACATCCACTTAACACAAATCATCATGAAAATAATAAGAGCATGTGTATATTTCTTCCATGATCCAAGTACATCTACTAATTCAATTCTTCACGAATTAGTGGAAAGTCAAAACATACCTGGAAGTTACAACAACAACAACAACAACAACCCAGTATAATCCCACTTAGTGCGGTCTGGGGAGGGTAGTGTGTACGCAGACCTTACCCCTACCATAGGATAGAGAGGCTATTTCCAAATAGACCCCCGGCATCCTTCCCTCCAAGAACTTCCCACCTTGCTCTTGGGGAGACTCGAACTCACAACCTCTCGGTTGGAAGTGGGGGTTGCTTACCATCAGAGCAATCCCTCTTGTCCTGGAAGTACAACAACGAGGAAGCAAAAATCAGTTACTGCAAGCAACAGGTAACAACAGCTCAAAGATCTCAAAGCCCGGGATTAATATGCAAATGAAGTCCAGCAATCACAACCAATAATCAGCCAAAATAAACAACTCGAATAGACCAGATTTTAGCTTGAAAATGACTCTAGGAGCTTTTAAACCTCAGTTACTGAACAAAAACCCAAAAATTCAAATTGTTTTGAACCGTAAGTAAGCTAGGAATTAGAATTAGGATCTAGAACTTGGAATTGATCTAATTAAAGAGAAGTTTCGCAGGTTTGTGAAGATAGATTCTCGTCACTCAGTTTTCAGAGCTGAGCCAACTGATTCAATGGTCTCCCTCTCTCCCTATACTTCGAACCAAGACTCTGCATCGTCAGTGACCCTACAGCAAGATGCTTCATCTTAAAGGAGGAGAAGATCATTATGTTGGTGAGAGATGGAAAGATCATCATTGACGTTAATGACACGGCCGAAGCGAACCATGCTAGTGTTAAAATCGATCACAAGTTTTCTGTCACTTTTTTTGGATTTTTGAAGAATAGATTGAACTTCAGTTTTTGCCTTTTGGATTTTTTGAATTTCAAACTTTAGAGGTTCGAATTTGTGGAGGATTTTGGAGAAGATTCTCAGATCTAATTTTTGAAGAATTTTTCAGATGTTCAAAGCTTATTGAGAAATTTTCGGGTGTTCAAAACTTGGAAATAAAGGCAAGGGGACTGCCTTTTATAGGCAGAAAATCAAGGGAAGCTTCTAGATTTTGTTTTACCTCTTTTTTTCCCTCTTTTATTTTAGTTTTTATTAGTTAAACCTTCATTTTTTGACTTGTTTCTCAAGTTACTTCCCTATGTTTCTGATATTAGCATTAAGGCCCTATTTTAGAAGGTCCTAGAAGATTCTAGCTTTAACTACAACATTCCTACTCAATCCTGAATACCCAAACTACCCCTGAACTTGTTTTGAAATTACTAACCTAGTACTAAACTAAACCTCAACCTCTTTTACCCTAACTAAAGACTATCATCTATAACCAAACAGATTAAACTAATTAAAAATTAAATAATAACAACCATGGAACCACTAATTAAAACAAACACTAATAACAAATAGAAAAAATTTAAATTGAATACTAACCAGAGAAATTAAAGCCTATGCTACCAAATTAAACCCTATATCAAATATATTCAAACAAAGATTAAACTATTATCAAAAATCAACAAAACAGGAATAATTCTAAACCACATCGTGACAAGAATTAAACAAAAAAGATCAAAACAATCACAAGAACAGAATAAAGAAGAAACTGATTATTTTTAACCATTCTTGTACTCTAATTAGGTCAATATTCATGCCCAATTTTATCAGAAACAAAGGCAACAGCTTGAACACTCAAAAAAATAGGATAAGAAAAGAAGAATGATTCAAAAGAAATAGAAGAGAAGAAAAGAAACAAAAATAAACAGAAGAAGAAAAGGAAAGGAACTCAGTATGTGCCATGATATAATTCACAGATGCTAGGAAAGGCTCTTTCATGAATTGATTTGTCCTTGACTTCAAAAGGTCAAACCCTAGATGTGAAAGTGAAGAAATCTGGTTGGTATTTTTGTGAAATAACCAAATAACCATGAGTGTGGGGCTTAGGGTGGCCTGGGGATTGTGGGGTACAAATTTGGTACGATTTGGGTGGCGACGCTGCCGTGCACGGTGGTGGCGGCGCCTAGGCTTCGACATATTTGGAGGTTTTGGTTAGGACTTGACGGAAACTAATTGTGGATTCATGATGAGGAGGAAGAGATGAAACCATGGTGAAATTTTGAGGCAGTTGGAGCTCCACCGCCGATGTGGGCGATTTCGGCGGCGGTTTGCGGAAGGCGGTGGGGTTGAACAGGGTACGAGGAGGGTGAAGTCTGGTCTCTAGGGTTCTTTAATATTTTAGAACACTTTTATTTTAATTACTTTAAACTATAGAGGCGATTGGATGATAAAAAAGAATGGACTAGATTGACTTAAACCTAAAGATCTCAAAACGGCGTAGTATTAGCATGATACTATGCCGTTTGAATGGTCTGGAAGACTCGGAGAGTCGACCGGGTAAAGGGCGGGTTTGGGCCGTTCTGGTCGGACTTGGGGTATTTTAACTTGGCCAGCCAATTTAAATGAAAAATGACCCAAAGCTGGCTCGCCCTTTGCTTCTTTTTTTCAATTTCTTTTTATTTTTTTTCCTTTCTTTTTTCCCTTTTTTTAAATTTTGGATTTTACTAAGTACAAAATTAAAATATAGCCAAAACCCGATTTAATTCTAAAATGAGACTAATTAATTCTCAAAAATTAAAAAAAAAACTACTTTAAAAAGGAAACTTAAGAAAAAATCAAAAACTGAAAGTAAAACAATATAAAGGACTATTTTTAATTATTTTATCCTATTTTCAATGATGTTAATTAATCTAAAAACCTATAATTGGATCCTAAATGCAAGTATGCTATTTTATAATTTTTTTTATTTTTTATGACAACTAAAATGAAAACAAAACAGAAAATCATGCAATTAACTCCTAAAAATTCAAATTCTAAAAGAAAAATTCTAATTTTAATGAATTCTATAGGAGTAATTTAAGCGCGGCAAAAAGCACGTGCTCACAGCTACCCCTCGAGCCTGGAAAATCGGACATGCCTAATTTCGACTGTGTACATAGATGACCAATTTATAGAGGTTCTCACTTAATCCGATACGTCCATCAAGTAACCGATGCAACATATATGATTTGTCTTTCATTAAATATTAATTACGGGCCTTAAGTTTACTGGGTCACAAAAATATTAGAAAAAATCGGGAGAAATTTAAAAATAGGCAGATTTACAACTGGTCATTCAAAAATAGCCGAGTTTCAAAAGTAATCGAAATTTAGCCATTTTTCATGTAAGGATAAATCTGAGCAAAAACATAGTTCAAATCCGAAAAATGCTCTCGCATATTATACGGGAGTTCCAACATAAGTATGCTTGAACTCCCGCATATTATATGGGAGTTCTAGGATAACTATGCTGGAACTCCCGTATAATATGCGCGAGTTCAAGTATAATTATGCTGGAACTCCCGCATAATATACTGGAGTTCCAGTAAGTATAAATGTCCAGTATAATATACTGGAGTTTGGAGCACTAGTGCTCCAGTCTCTCGTATATTATACAAGAGTCAGCAAAGTATACTGGTACATTATAATATGCTGGAGTTCGTACACAAATACACCAACACCCATATATTATACGGGATCGGTCTTTGTTGCAGCAAAATAGTAGCTATTTTCATTGACTTGATAAACATTGTCTATTTTTTATTGACCAGTGCAAAAACTAGTTATACCGTGCTATTTTGACGAAAAAATCTAACCTATTGAACTTAGGGATTTTTTCCTAACTATACCATTTATGAAACCTTATTACCAAAAATGTACATTGTTTGTTAATTACCCGCCCAGTCTACATTTTGCCCATAAATTTTGTACCATTCGACTATTATGCATTAAAACGGCAGAATATCCCCTAAAATTAAGGAGAAAATCTTGGTGTTAATTGATTCTACATTAAATTTAATTTTTAAAAAGGGAGAGGAGATTTCTCATCTGCGTATTTTTCTCCAAAATTACAATTCATATTCTCGGAAAAAATGAACGAACATCTACTAAAACTACAAACAAATTCAACTGCTAACAACTTCGAAGATTTGAAATCAAATTGTAGCAATCAAAAGTTGTTCTTCATCGTTTCTTCTATCAAATTGTCGCTCGTATATATCCTTTCTTCATCTTTTCTTCTCTCAATCTAAAAATCCCAAAAAATCAACAACAACAACAAATCATGTCCAAAATCGCAATTATGCTACAATTTAATGGCAATTGGGATAACTATGACAGAATTAGAGATTTTAAAGTTGATGCAATTGTGGTAGATGAGAATGCAGGTTAGTTCGAAAATGCTTAGAAGTTTAGTTTTATGATATTATCTACAAATTTACTATATATATCTATACTTTGACAACAAGTTTTTATTTGGTGCAGGAAAAAAATATTATAATATACAGTGTCTCCAGATTGTAGATAAATTGTAGGCAAATTATAGTTTACTGTAGTTTGTAGTTAATTTGTAGAAAAATTATAGATAAAATGTAGATATATTGTAGATACTATATTTTTAATATTGTAAATTTGTTTCTTTGTGTTTGTTCTGAAAATGTAGGTGAGGGCTTCAACAGATCATATACATACAATGTTGGATGGTGTGAAGCGGTACATTGTGTGTCTAGAAAACAAGAAATATAGTTGTGGCCAATTCCAACTTGAAGAACTTTCATGTGTAAATTATTTCCGGATTGTAGTTATAATGTAGGTTAAATGTAGTTAATTTGTAGTTTTTGTAAAAGTTTATAGATAATTTGCAGATTAATTGTGGATAACATATTTCTACGATTGGAGAATTTATTTCTTATTTTTTTGTTGTGTTATTTGTATTCAACTGACAGTTATATACAAATATTACATAAAATATTTTTTGTTGTGTAATTTATATTCAACTAACAATTATTTACAATTATTACATAGAACTTGGAGGTAAATATCTAGAAATTATGATAAAAACCTACAAAATTTATATACAATAACTACATTGAGTCTTCACACAACGTAGATAGTTTGAAGATTATTGGCGAGGGAGATTTACGTCAAGGATTAAGGCGAGAGAGATGCAAGCAGAAAATTGGCGAGGGGGAGGGAAGCTGGAGGTAGTGAAGGTAAAACGTGGGGGTTGGGGGGAGGAGAGAGAGGCGGGTAAAGGTAAATGTGAGAATATACGCTCCTAAATTAATGCCTAATATAAATGAAGCATTAATTATACCCCTAATTTGAATTATGGTATATAAATGGTAATTTGGTATGCTGAAATGTAATTAATATAAACCTTAAACATTGAGAGTAATAAGGTTTCATATATAGTATAGGAAGGTAGACATTCCTTGAACTTAATAAAAATATACTTCCAAAATCAATCACTCAACTTTTGGGACAAGAAACTCTCAAGAGAATTAATTCCTAATAAAATTGTGAAATTATTTTCCCTTTTTGCTGAGGTGGATATGGGGACAGCAGCAAAATGTGCATAATGGCATAGTCAAAATCAGGTTGCCTCCAAAAATTCAGCCACACGACTTGAAATCTAATTAATTAGTGTTCATTCTCCAACTCTGCCTAAAAGTAATGCTTTTATTTGACGTAAATTAATTGAGTTTTTGAAAGAGTTTAGGGGTTTGACCGTTCTTGGAAGAGGAAAAAGAAAAAGGGAAAAGAAGAACTAAGTTAATGTATGTGGTTATTTAACTAATCTTTAGCTTATGATGATAAGCGGATCTCATAATTCCCTAATGATAGGTACACGTGACTGAGATCTCATGATCCAAAGAATTACGATTGAATTAATAAACTTGCTAATTACAATGTTGTACTTTTTCATTTTCAATTTTCAAAAGAAGAACAATATATTTGGACTGGGTGCTACAACTTGAAAACATATAACATGTGTTTGTATATAAACTTACAAATTCATCAAATTATGATATGATATTAAATACTTAGTGCGGATAAATTCAAATATGCTAAATATTTATGATTTCCAGTAGATGAAAAAATAAATCATAACATTCTTATAAAATCACGGATTATATATGCTGGGTAAACGACAAAGTCAAAGTGAAGTCTGTTAAAGTAAATAAAATTACATGGAAGTTAAAATATTAGAATAACTCGTTGTTTACCTTTTTTATACTTTGAATATTTCTTCGACCATTTGCTTCAGGTGCTCATATGAAGGATTGTATATAAGTGTTCTTAACACTCGTCGGAAGACAATAACAATTCTAGGCAGATTTTTCGCGTGTTTAAAATTTATTTACATATCAAAGATCGTATCTAAGACGTACCTAGTGAAGAGAGTCTTGTTTCAATATTTCTTCGATAATGTGAAGACTTTATGCGTATCCACACCGAAACTGATCCTTACTATCAATTGTTTGATCGATAAAACCCGAAAATAAATTGAACGAAAAATACTTTGAAGTTTTTTCAGTAATCGAACAAGAAACAATTTTTCTTGTCAAGAACATTTCTCCCGGGTTTTTTTTTCAAGACAATCACTTCTGCTTATTGTTGAATGATATCTATATATATCATTAACCATTGTCTTCCTTCCTTTTATATTAAGGAAAACATTAATGACGGTGACTTCACGTGACTAAGCCCAGAGTTCTTAAAATTGGACTGGTACGATTTTCTTATCAAAATGCAAATTCCATTCCAAATAGGAATCAGTTGAAAGCCACGTCCAACATATATACATATTATATATGTATTGATAATTATCTTAAAAAAATCATAACCAAGAGATATAATTCAATATACTATTCTAAATAGTAAAATTCAATTTGCTTACAATATTAATTATATCATCTGTGCTAGCAAAGAATATAATAATATTTTATTTGGAATAATAATTTAAATTATTTGACTAATTAAATTCTATAATTTAAATACCAAACAATAAAATAATTTATCCTTTAGAGTGTGAGACCCCATAGGTTCAATACTAAACCGGTAGTAAATTGATCATATCAATATACTAATCAAGGGTGGTGTTTAGCAACACTCCTTAACGACCGGATAGCATGAAGTATACAATTTAATCTCAAGAACCAGTAGAAGAATAATGTAGTAATGTCTTCTGTCCTTATAGCTCTGGATCACTCTAGGTTATGGTTTAACTGTCAAATCCTAATAGGCGACCAACTCCTTGTGCACATCAAATATAATCGACCATTGAATGACCTAAGAAACTCATTTCTTCTTTCATTAAATTGACCTGGCCAATGTCTTAGTTTGTTCGTTTATAATTCATTACAACATGGAGTTTAAACTCATTACCAAGAGTTGACAGATTCCATCTTGACCAATCACTAATTCTACAAGCATCTAATCATGCCCAATATCCTTTCAACTATCACCCTAGGGCCATAGGTGTCTGGTATCAAAGCACAATAAATACCTTGTAAATTACCATGACGATCTCAGGTCAAAGGGAACTCTTACATCACATTCTTCAAGAGAATATCCTATTGACAGTTTATGGTAATTCTAACCATTAGAAATTATCCCATGAGTCGGTTCAATGATCATATCTCTATATCCAGCATCTATCTATGTGATTTAGTTAATGAGATCAACTAATCTTTATCCCATAAAGACAATCACATAAATATTCATCTAATCGGATTACTAATGCCCAAATTAATAATCCTACGATCAAGAACAAATTTAGATTAAATTGTAAGAGACTTTGCTCTCATTATCATGATCTCTATCACGATGACAAATCTAAAAGTTTAATCAAGGACCTTATCAAATTAATCAAGCAATTAATAACAATGATAAAATAATATCAAATGCCATATAAATTTTATATCAAATAATATTCACAAAAATATGTCAAATCATCAATTATGATATTGGATCTAGGGCATATCTATTATATCCCTAACAACCTCCCACTTGCACTAGAGTCAATCGCTCTTGTACTTTCATTCCCAATTTCTACTTGTGCTTGTCAAACTCCTTTGCGCCAAGAGCTTTAGTCACTGGGTCTGCAACATTTTCCTTTCCATGAACCTTTTGAATCTCGACGTCTCCACGTTCAATGATATCTCTTATCAAGTTATACCTTCGCAGAACATGTTTGGATTTTTGGTGTGATCTTGGTTCTTTTGCTTGAGCAATGGCTCCAGTGTTTTCACACAATAGTGGAACCGCACCTTCTATTGAAGGAACCACACCAAGTTCTGTAAGAACTTTTTCATCCATACAGCTTCCTTAGCAGCTTCACTAGCTGCTATATATTCTACTTCGGTCACTGAATCGGCTACTGTAGCTTGGTTGGGCCTTTTCCAACTCACTGCACCACCATTTAAAATGAATACATAACCAGAAATAGATTTGCTATCATCTCTATCTGAAGAGAAACTTGCATCAGTATAACCTTCTAGTTTCAACTCAGAATCTCCATAGATGAGGAATTGGTCTTTAGTCCTTCTTAAGTACTTAAGAATGATCTTCACCACCTTCTATTCCTCACCAGGATTTGCCTGATATCGGCTAGTCACACCAAGTGCATAGGCCCCATCAGGACGTGTACATGTCATGGTATACATGATAGCTCCCACTGCACTTATGTATGGGATCATACTCATGCTTTCTCTCTCTTCAGGTGTTTTAGGACAATCCTCCCTACTGAGAGTAATTCCAGTGCCTATTGGTAGATAGCATCTTTTGGAATTATCCATATTATACCTCTTTAAGATAGTATCAATGTACATAAACTAGGAAAGTCCAAGCAGCTTCCTAGATCTATCTCTATAGATCTTTATTCCTAATATATAAGTTGCTTCTCCCAAGTCTTTCATGAAAAACTGTTCAGATAGCCAAATCTTGGTACTTTGCAATGCCAGTATGTCATTCCCTATGAGTAATATATCATCAACATACAATACTAGGAATATAATTGTCACGACCCCAAATCTGGTCGTGATGGCGCCCAGCACATTGCTAAGCCAGCCTGACCAATCAATATAAACAACGGAGCTAGAAGCTCTCTTTAGCCCATTTAAGCATATTAATATATGAAACAATAGTAATACTTATACCAACAACGGGGAAACCAAGTCCCAAAATATACTAACTCCCATAGACCGAAGGGTCAAGAGTCATGAGCCTCTACTGAACATGAGTGTATAAAGGTTTACAAGATACCAAGTGCGGAAAGAAATGTCAATACAAAATCAAAAGACAGGTAGGAAGGAATATCGGGTCCTGTGGACTCTGCAGCTACCTCGTATATCCCACGGATGTCGCCTCGCACAGCTACTGGATCACTGCTGAGAGGTACCTGGATCTGCACACAAGGTGCAGGGAGTAAAATGAGTACTGCCAGACTCAGTGGTAATAAACAAGGGTAAGACAGCGCAGATAAGAAATCCGCAATAAAGCACTATGTAAAGCTATAATCAGCTACCTTGTCATAGAATCAATCTTCACTGTACCTGTACCAACAAATACCAATAAATAGCATAACAGCTAGCAGATGTAGCTAAATGCAATGCAATGCATGATATGACCGCTACGGCGCGTAGCCCGACTCCAATTTTGGGTACCCGTGCTCACTGTGGGGGTTCAGACTCCGGAGGGGCTCCTACAACCCAAGCACATCTCATAGAGATATTCCTGCGGCGTGCAGTCCGATCCAACATATATCTCGCTGCGGCGCGCAGCCCGATCCACTACTAGTCAGCTAATATGCAGATACAGCCTCGCAGGCTCAAAAATAGTTTTTGAAAACTCTTTTATCATTTTTCAGTTGGAAAACAGTAATATCAAGTTCCAGAGATTGGAATTAGCATAATAACAAAATAGTTGCGGACTAGTAGTAAACTAGCATGTCTATATGATAAGACAATGATAACGATCCTCGCGGGATCCAATAACTGGCTCACGGCCCACATGTATACTCAACCGCCCAAGAAGGGGTTCCTCGGCTCAAGAGTGGCCATTATCACAATATATATATATGCAACCATCCGAGAAGGAGGTTCGACGGCTCGAGAATAGCCAATAATACAATATCAACAGGTCGGACTAATATATAGTCTCCGGTTCATGATCGACCCCGCACTCTCAAGAGTGTGCGTGTCTCGCCGCTATACAGCGTCACAAAGTGGTATACCGGGGTTTCGAACCCGCTGGTCATCACCAACATCTATTACTCACCTCAATACGGCGCGACGACTACTCCGCAATGCCCTTGCCACGAGAATCAAGCTCCGCACGCGTAGAATCTGATCAAATACAGTAGAAACACAACAAATTAGGCCAATGGGACGACACTCAATCAATACAACTCAATTTACATCAAAATTCTCAAAGTTGTCAAAACCCAACTTTCGGTACGCTTGTCGAAAAATCACGAAAGTCACATATTCGGAACCCTCGTCTCAATACGAGTCTAAGCATATCAATTTTACCAAATTCGGACTCCATTTGCCCATTCAAAACCTTGATTTTCTAAAGTTCAAGCCTAGGGCTAAATCCTCCATAAATTACCCCAAATTCTTCCATTTTCATGATATAGTTGCATAATATTACCAATACTAATCATAGTTTAAGTCCATAGTTGATTACCTGATGATTTCCCTTGAGTTTCTCTTCAAAATCGCCCAAATCGCCTCTAAAGCCGAGACCCAAATGTGTGAAATGTTCTGAAATTTTTCTAACTTCTGATACACTTAACTTACAGCGATTTTCGCTTCTGCGGAAAATTTTCCGCTCCTACGAGTCCGTATCCGCGACCAAAGGGTCGCTTCAGCGGTTCCAGGCCTAGCCGGCCAATTCCGCTTCTGCGATATACGGACCGCCTCTGCGCGTCCGCTTCTGTGGAGATTCTCTCACTCCTGCGGGTTTTCCCGCTTCTGCGACTAGGCGTCCGCCTCTGCGGACTCGCCTAAGCGGCTACCCTTCCGCTTCTGCGATCCTTCACCCCATGGCCCTTGGCCGCTTCTGCGGCTCACCTTCCGCTCCAGCGGTGCCGCACCTGCGGGCTCAGCTCCGCTTCCGCGATCACAAGCGCTTCTGCGCTCCAATATCCGCTTCTGCGGACTCGCTCCTGCGCCCATAATTCCGCAGGAGCGAAAATGACAGAACCAGAACTCTTCAACCTGCAATTTCCATGATTTTCTTCCGTTTAACCATCCGAAAACACCCCGAGGCCCCCGGGACCCAACGAAAACCACCAACATACTCCAAAACACGATACGAACTTGTTCCAATCATAAAAACACCATCCTAAACATTAAAATCACCAATTACACACGGATTCAAGCCTAAATTCTTTAAAACATTCCGAATTACACAATCAATCAAAAACCCGACTAAACGACGTCCGAATGACCTGAAATTTTGCAGGCACATCCAAAATCACCTAACGGAGCTACTGCAACTGTCGGAATTCCATTCCGACCCCCGGATCAAAATCTCACCTACCGTTCGGATTTTGCCAAAATTCAACCTTAGCCAATTCAAGCCTATTTCTACACCGGCCTCCAAATTCAATTCCGATCGCTCCCCTAAGTCACAAATCACCTCCCGGAACTAACCGAATCATCAGAACCTGATTCCGAGCCCTTTAACCAAATAGTCAACTCCGGGTTGACTTTCCTTATTCAAGTTTTCCTTCACAAAGGCTATATGCCTCATTTTCAATCCAATTCACTCCTAACTCACCCGATAGTCTCTAACACTGATATAAAATCATAAAACATGTATTTAAAACATAACGGGGTGGTAATTCCCGTGACGACGGGCCGGGTCGTCACAATAATTGTGCTCCCACTAACCTTTTTGTACACACAAGGTTCTTCTTCGCATCTAACAAAATTGAATTTTTCAATTGTCTTGTTAAATCGAATGTTCCAACTTCGAGAAGCTTGCTTCAGTCCATAAATGGATCTTTGTAGCTTACAAATTTTATTATAATCAGACAAAGATGTGAAACCTTCAGGTTGTGTCATGTACACATCCTCTTCTAGCTCACCATTTAGAAAAGTTGTTTTCACACCCATTTGCCATATTTCATAATCATAGTATACTGCTATAGCAAGCAAAATCCGAATTGATTTGAGCATTGCCATGGGAGAGAAAGTCTCGTCATAGTCGACTCCTTCTTTCTGACGATATCCCTTGGCAACAAGACGGGCTTTGTAGGTCTTCACATTTCCGTCTCCTCCAATCTTTTTCTTAAAAACCCATTTACAACCTATAGGTTTTATATCCTTTGAAGGTTCAACTAAAGTACATACTTTATTTTCCTTCATGGATTCCATTTTGGATTCCATGGCTTTTTGCCACTTCTCATAATCGAAACTTAGTATAGCCTCTTCATAGGTCTTAGGGTCATCATCATTATGATCAACCTAATTTGATACATCATCTTGTACCAATAAATTTAATCTAGTTGGTACATGACGTTCTCGTGTAGACCTTCTAAGAGGTACTTGTACAACGTGTTCACCTTGTGTTGGATTTGGTTGTTATTCAATTTGGTTTGGAACTGGTTCATTAACCTGTTCTTAAACTTCATTTAGTTCTTGAACTTCAACCGTTGAAGATGGCAACTTCCTTGGAAACTTCAAAACATCCAATAAATGTTCTTCAACTTGGGTCTCATGATCTTTATTTTGTGTTGATTCATTAGTTTCTTGAACTTCAACAAGTTCTATTTCTCCATCATAATTTCCTTATAAAAGAAATTCCCTTTCCAAGAAGGTTGCTCCTCTGGCTACAAACACTTTATGGTCAGAAGGGTGATAGAAATAATATCCCATTATTTCCTTGGGATATCCAATGAACCTACACTTATCAGATCATGAGTCAAGTTTATCAGACTGTAGTCTCTTAACATAAGCTGGACAATACCAAACTTTAATATGTTTAAGGTTAGGCTTACATCCTTTCCATATCTCATATGGTGTTGTAGAGACTGACTTAGTGGGAACTTTATTAAGTATGTTGTTGCTTCCAAAGCATATCCCCATAAATTTATTGGAAGATCAGTGAACCCCATCATAGATCTCACCATATCTAATAAGGTTCGATTTCTCCTTTCAGACACACCATTGTGTTGTGGTGTTCTTGGAGGTGTCCACTATGAGAGAATCCCATTCTCTTTTAGATATCTAGTAAAATCTTCACTAAGATATTCTCCACCTCTATCAGACCTTAGTACTTTGATACTTTTACCAGTCTGCTTCTCAACTTCACTACGGAACCTTTTGAACATTTCAAAAGATTCAGACTTGTGTTTCATAATATACACAAATCCATATCTTGACATATCATCAGTGAAGGTGATGAAGTAAGAATATCCACCTCTAGCTTGAATTTTCATGGGCCCACAAACATCTATATGAATTAGTCCCAATAATTCAGAAGCTCTTTCTCCACTTCCAGTAAATGGAGATTTGGTCATTTTTCCTTTGAGACAGGATTCACAAGTTGGATATGATTCAAAATCATACTTGTCAAGGTACCCTTCCTTGTACAACTTGTTAATTCTTTTCTCTCCAATATGACCAAGCCTACAATGCCAAAGGTATGTTTGATTTACATGATCATCTCTTTTCCTCTTAAGACTTGAAACATGCATAATCGAATTAGCATTCACATTAGGTAAGACAAAAACATCATGTTGGAGATCCATTCACATATAAATTATCACTATAATAAATAGAGCAAATACCATTGCCTATATTAATGCAAAAACCACGTTTATCTAACATAGAAGATGAAATTATGTTCGAAACAAATTTAGGAACGTAATAACAATCATCCAACATAAGTACTTTGCCCGTAGGCATTGTTAAAGTAATTGATCCTACAGCTACGGCCGCAACTTTTTCACCATTTCCTACTTGTAGATTAATTTCTCCTTTCTTCAACTTTCTACTTATATGGAACCCCTGTAACATATTGCAGATGTTATAACCACTGCCAGTATCTAATACCAACAATGAAGAATTAGTATTAGTTAAAGAAACCTTGAAAACATTTTTCATTAAAGTCTTACCTTGTTTCTTGTCCTTTAAAGTTGCAAGATACTCCGGGCAGTTTCTATTCCAATGTTCTATTTTCTTACAATGGAAACATACAGCATCAGATTGGTGAGCTTTGCCTTTTTTGCCTTTGGGTTTGGTCACACCACCCTTGGGCGCCGTAGGCTTTTTCTTGGGTTTACTTTTACCCTTACCCTTCTTCTTAGAAGAGTTTCCAACCAACATGACAGTTCCTTTCTTCTTCTCGGATGCAAGTTGATTCTCATAATCAATTTGCATGTTAAGCATCTCATGAAGATCACAATCCATTTTATTCATATTGAAACTAATAACAAACTGTGAAAAGGATTCTGATAGTGACTGCAAGATCAAATCTTGAGAAAGCTCTTTACCCAGTTTGCACCCTAACTTCTCAAGTTCTTCAATAAGATCAATCATGTGATTGACATAAGGTCCAACTGGAGAGTTTCCAATCAATTTGGATCCAAATAAAGCCTTAGATAGATGGTATCTAGCTATCCTGCTTTGTGTACCAAACATCTTCTTAAGATGTTCAATGATTGTAGTTGGATCCATATCCTGATGTTTCCTCTGTAGTTCAAAATTCATAGAAGCGAGAATGATCCATTTGGTAGTAAGACATTCTTCCAAGTATTTCTCATAAATCTTGGTAGCATCCTCATCATTCTCATCTGGGACTTCCTTGGCATGCTTATCGATCACATCAATAAGCTTTTCATGCATGAGAACAATTCTCAAATTTCTGTACCAATAATCATCAAAGTTTGGTCCTACCAACTTGTTGATCTCAAGTATTCCACGCAGTGATATAACAGACATATTGAGAATCTAAAATATAGAAAAGAAAAGGCAATAATATAAGAATATATTTGCATATATTCATAAAGACATGGACTTTTATATAAATGATATTTTCACTAATTATTTTAAACTATTTACCCTCGTTATAGTTTACAAAATATTTATTTCTTTTAGTGGAGTAAAGAAATCCTTTAACATTATGTATGAGCCCCTTGGAAGTCAAGTCGTTTCTCACATATATTTTAAAGGTAGGTACTCTTACCAATTGTATCCCCATACAATTTTCTTAAATAGCTCTATGTCAAATAGTCCCCCGGTAGTCAGGTCGATCCTATTGGCATAGTTGAGTTAACGACCCGGCCCGTCGTTACGAGAATTTCCACCCCGTTACCTTGCATTTACATATATTATGCTTTTAAAACAGTATTAGAGTATATCGGGTGAGTTAGGAGTGATTTGGATTGAAAATGAAACAAATAGCATGTTTGAAGAAAGCTTGAATATGAAAAGTCAACCAAGAGTTGACTATTGAGTTAGAGTGCTCGAACCGGATTCTGATGATTCGACTAGTTCCGGGGGATCGATTATGACTTAGGAGAAAAATCGGAATTGAATTCGGAGGTCCGGTGTAGTTTTAAGCTTGAATTGGCGAATGTTGAATTTTGGTGAAAACCGGATGGTAGGTGATATTTTGATCCGGGGGTCGGAATGGAATTCCGACAATTTCTATAGCTTCGTTATGTGATTTTGGATATGTCTGCAAATTTTCAGGTCATTCGGACATCGTTTGATCGGATTTTGGGTTGAATGTTAGTTTTGAAAGTTTTGAAGAAACTTAGGCTTGAATCCGTGGTTAATTGGTGATTTTGATGTTTAGTATGGTGTTTTTATGATTGGAACAAGTCCGTATCATGTTTTGGGGAATGTTGGTGGTTTTCGTTGGGGTCCCGTGGGCCTCGGGATGGATTCGGACCATCAACCGGGCATTTAGAACTTGGAAAAATTCTGCAGAAAACTGTAGGTTCTGCCCAGGCCCTTAAGCCTTCGCGTTCGCGTGACCAGTGTCGCGTTCGCGAAGGCCAAGCCTTTTTGTGCATCGCGTTCGCGGGAGAAGGCGTCGCGTTCGCGTAGGTCTGGGGTGTTAAGCATCACGAACGCGTTGCTTGGGTCGCGTTCGCGTAGGGTCGTGGTGTTGTGCTTCGCGTTCGCGGGAGGTCTATCGCGAACGCGTAGAATAAATCCGGGTGGCTGGGAGTTTGAACATCGCGAACGCGTGGGATGCGTCGCGTCCGCGAAGGGTTACAGTATTTGAGCATCGCGAACGCGTGGCCAGCGTCGCGTTCGCGAAGAGTAAGGCTGGTTTGTTCATCGCGAACGCGTAGAGGGTCACGCGAACGCGATGAACAATGGTGTCTGGCAGTGAATTTAATCCAGAAACAGAGAGTTACGGGTTCATTAACCCAAAACACACATTTGAGCCCTAGAGAGAAGAAAACTCGAGGAAATCACCGAGAAGTCATCGGGTATTCGTCGGAGGTAAGATTCTTGACTCAAAAACATCATTTTATGGTAGTATTAACATCAATCTTCATGAAATTGGGTTGAAATCTTGAAGAAATGTGGCCTAAATATTGAAAACGGGATTTTTGGATTTGGGAGGCCATTTGAACTCCGATTTCGATAAATTTTATATGCACGGACTCGTGGCGAGATAAGGATCGCGTTGGTACTAATTTCGGAATTTTCCGAGCAGTGGGGCCCGGGGTCGGGTTTTACCAACTTAGTGTAATTTTGCGAATTTCATATAGATTGAAGTAGGTTATGATTCTTTGACCCGTAATTGATATAATTATTGTTATTTGACTAGATTCTACACACGAGGCAACGAAATTCAAAGGAAAAGGCATCGCGGACGAGTCTACGACCGGCTAGAGGTGAGTAGTTTGTGTATATTGTAGCCTGAGGGTTCGAAACCCCGGCTTAGCACATCGTGACGCTAATAGGGCGTGGCTCGCACACCGTGGCAGGTGCGGGATTGATTGTGATTGGGGATTGAGACTTGGTCCATCCCGGAAATGAATAATATGTGGTTAGTGTTGGAAATACACTGTATTTGCTATATTTGTGGGCTGTAAGCCTTGTTTGGGGCCTTGTGCCGATCTGTAGCGTCCTTAGAGGACAATATTTACGTGATAGCTATAATTGCTTAAATCACTGATCTCAGTCCTGGAAATTGTAATCACACTTTTGAAATGCTAAGTCACCGGCTTTTGCAAAATTAATAAAGTTAAAGTATTTTTCATAAATTATGAATTGAGAACTGGAAATAAGGAAAAATGAATTGTTTTGTGACTGCACGCCGCAGTGGTTGATATGAGGATCGGGCTGCACGCTGCAGTGATTTATATGAGGATCGGGCTGCACGCCGCAGCAGTATTGCGCTTGGGCTGCAGGAGCCCCTCCGAGTCTGTACACACCCCCAGTGAGCGCCGTCGACGTTAAATGGATCGGGCTACACGCCGTAGCGGTTATGTGCATTGCATTGCATCTGTATTTGTTGAATTACTCTGTGGTAGCTGTATTGTATTGTTGTTGCTAGTTCGTAGGAGATTCGGACTGTAGTGTAGCTTCATATTGTGGTATTTTGTGGATTTCTTACTGTCAGCTACATATATATATTTGTTACTCACTGAGTACTTAGTACTCACCCCTACTCCCTGCACCTTTTGTGTGCAGACTCAGGTACACAGGAGTAGTAGACGGACATCTCCAGCGTATACATTGTCACATCGACTTGCTGAGGTAGCTGCCTACGTTCGCAGAGCCCAGCTTCTCCTCTCATTCCAGTTGTTATTTTATATTTTGTATTCAGACTTGAGTACTTCTATATCGTACTCTCTATTTCCTGTTGGGTTTTGTTAGAGGCTCTAGACTTGCGACTCCGGATCTTTGGGAGTGTCAGTACTTTTGTTCAGTATTATTATTATTGGAGTTCTTAAACTCATATATTCTTCTTGGGTTGTCCATTTGGGGACTGGTATTGTGTTATAATTAAATTGTTGGTTTGGCTGGCCTAGCTTGATTGTTGGGCGCCATCACGACCGGATTTGGGTCGTGACAAGTTGGTATCAGAGCTCTAGGTTATTAGGACTCGCGAGTCACGAGCCGGTTTAGTAGGCTTTCGCAGATCGGTACGTAGACGTCCGTATCTATCTTCGAAGGGCTACGGAAACTTTAGGAAAAACCTCATTTTTCTTGAATTCATATCATGCGATTTGTGTTATCATGAAATTAAATCTTTCCATATTCTATTCTCTCGCGTATGGCGAGAACACGGGCTAACGGACGTGGCGGACGACCACCATTGGCACCCAGAGGCCGTGGTCGTGGTAGAGGTAGGGCAGCAGCACCAGCACCTGCTGACCCACCAGCCGATCAGACTCAGGACCAGATTCCAGCGGCGAACGCTCCGGCAGCTCAGGTTCAGGCACCGGCAGTGCCTATTGTGATACCGGGTCTTCAGGAGACCTTGGCTCAGATCTTATCAGTGTGCACAGGCTTGGCACAGGTAGTTGCAGCTACTGCTGCAGTATCTTCTTCACAGGCAGGGGGAGGAAATCAGACCCCCGTGGCTCACACACCCGAGCCAGTCCAGCCAGTTGCACCCGTTGCACCAGCTCCTGCTTATATGGTTCCGGCGATGCCCGACGACGAGCAGCGTCGTTTGGAGAGATTTGAGAGGCTACAGCCTCCGACATTCAGTGGTACGGAGGGCGAGGACGCCCAGGGTTTTCTTGACAGATGTCAGCGCATGCTTCGCACCGCGGGTATTCTAGAGTCCAGCGGTGTTTCATTCACCACTTTTCAGTTCACAGGTGCAGCATTTCAGTGGTGGGAGGATTTCGAGAGGCGTAGGCCCGCTGGGGCAGTGCCCCTCACTTGGCAGCAGTTCTCCATGGTATTTTTGGAGAAGTACGTGCCTCGGTCTCGGAGAGAGGAGCTGCGACGTCAGTTCGAGTGGTTGAAGCAGGGAGAGATGACGGTTAATTAGTACGAGATGAGATTCACACAGTTAGCCCGTCATGCCATGCGGATGTTTCCTACAAACAGAGAAAGGATTCGGAGATTTATCGATGGTCTTATTTATCCCATCCGCATATTGATGACCAGGGAGAGAGTTTCGACAGTTACCTTTGAGGAGGTGGTTGATGCTGCCCGTCACATTGAGACAGATCGCCGCAGAGAGCGAGAGGAGAGAGAGGCTAAGAGGCCTCGTGGTACTGGCAGTTACAGCGGTGCTCCGTCTAGGGGCCAATTTCAGCATAGCAGAGGTCGCTCTTTCAGGTCTCATCAGTCTGGACGTACAGAGTCCAGTGGGGTTTCATCTGATCGTGGTCGTCAAGGCCAGCAGGGTTATCAGGGTCAGCAGAGCCGCCAGCAGAGTCAGCCTGCACTTAGTGCTCTTCCAGCTCAGAGCTCTGCTCCTGTTTCCTCAGCACAGGATTCATCGGTAGCGAGGGGTCCTCAGCAGCCCCTTCTTCCATCTTCAGGCCGTTGTTTTGAGTGCGGTGATTTGGGCCATATCAGGAGAGAGTGTCCTCAGTGGCTTCGTAAGCGGTCTCAGCAGAGGGATCAGCCTTCATCTTCTACTCCTATTTCTTCAGCGCCAGCACAGTCGGCTAGGACTGGTGGCCAGGTATCCAGAGGTCGCCCTAGGGGTGAGGATCGTACTGGTGGAGGCCAGGCTCGTTTCTATGCTCTTCCGGACGGGAAGGATGCTAGTGCTTCAGATGCGGTCATTTCAGGTATTATCTCAGTCTGCCACAGGGATGCTTCCGTCTTATTTGATCCCGGATCCACCTATTCTTATGTCTCTACTTATTTTGCACATCATTTGGGTATGACCCGTGGTATTCTTGCTTTGCCCGTACATGTGTCTACCCCAGTGGGGGATACTGTTGTTGTGGATCAGGTATATCGATCCTGTATTATTACTATTGGGGGTCTGGAGACCCGAGTTGATTTATTACTACTGGGCATGGTGGATTTCGATGTAATTCTAGGCATGGATCGGCTATCTCCTTACCATGCGATTCTGGACTGTCATGCCAAGACAGTCACACTAGCTATTCCAGGTAATCCGAGGATCGAGTGGCGTGGCTTGACTGATTATGTGTCAGACAGGGTGATTTCTTATATAAAGGCTCAATAAATGATTGGCAAGGGTTGTTTATCTTATTTGGCCTTCATTAGAAATGTTGAGGCCGAGACACCCAGTCTTGATTCGGTCCCCGTTGTAAGGGAGTTTCCGGATGTGTTTCCAGGAGACCTACCAGGCTTGCCGCCTGACCGAGATATCGATTTTGGTATAGACTTGGTGCCGGGCACTCAGCCCATTTCTATTCCTCCCTATCACATGGCACCAGCAGAGTTAAAAGAATTGAAAGAACAGCTTCAGGAACTCTTAGATAAGGGTTTCATTCGTCCTAGTGTGTCACCTTGGGGTGCACCGGTGTTGTTCGTAAAGAAGAAAGATGGCACAATGAGAATGTGCATTGATTACAGGCAGCTGAACAAGGTAACAGTGAAGAATAAGTACCCATTACCTCGTATCGAGGACCTATTTGATCAGCTACAGGGAGCTAGTGTATTTTCTAAGATTGATCTTCGATCGGGCTATCATCAGTTGAAGATCAGGGACTCAGACATTATGAAGACAGCGTTCAGGACGCGATATGGGCACTACGAGTTCCTGGTGATGTCTTTCGGGTTGACTAATGCCCCAGCAGCATTCATGCACTTGATGAATAGTGTATTTCGGCCGTACCTTGATTCTTTTGTGATTGTGTTTATTGATGATATCCTTGTATATTCACGCAGCCAGGAGGAGCATGCACAGCATTTGAGAGTGGCATTGCAGAGGTTGAGGGAAGAGAAGCTTTATGCAAAATTCTCTAAGTGTGAGTTCTGGCTTGATACTGTGGCTTTTTTGGGACATGTAGTGTCCAGTGATGGTATTCGGGTTGACCCACAGAAGGTCGAGGCGATGCAGAATTGGCCCAGACCTTCCTCAACTACGGAAATCCGGAGTTTCCTTGGCTTGGAAGGCTATTACCACCGGTTTGTTCAGGGTTTCTCATCTATTGCTTCACCGTTGACTAAGCTGACACAGAAGAATGCTCCATTTGTGTGGTCTAACGAATGTGAGGAGAGTTTTCAGAAGCTCAAGGAGGCTTTGACCACAGCTCCAGTACTTGTGTTACCATCGGCCTCAGGGTCATATACGGTGTATTGTGATGCTTCCAGAGTTGGACTCGGTTGTGTGTTGATGCAGGAGGGTAGAGTTATTGCATATGCTTCTCGTCAGCTAAAGCCCCACGAGAAGAACTACCCTGTTCATGATTTGGAGTTAGCCGCTATTGTTCATGCCTTGAAGATTTGGAGGCATTACCTATATGGTGTATCTTGTGATGTATATACAGACCACCGCAGCCTTCAGCATTTGTTTAAGCAAAAAGATCTAAATTTGAGGCAGCGGAGATGGCTTGAATTGCTTAAAGACTATGATATTACTATCTTGTATCATCCCGGAAAGGCCAATGTAGTGGCTGATGCATTGAGCCGGAAGGCTATTAGTATGGGCAGTTTGGCGTATATTCCAGTTGGGGAGAGACCCCTAGCAGTTGATGTTCAGGCGTTAGCTAACCAGATGGTAAGGCTGGATATTTCTTAGCCCAGTCGGGTGATGGCTTATGTAGTAGCTCGTTCTTCTTTATATGATCGTATTCGAGAGCGCCAGTATGATGATCCACACTTACTTGTCCTTAAGGACGGAGTTCAGCATGATGATGCTAGAGATGTCACTATTGATAGTGAGGGTGTATTGCGGATGCAGGGCCGGATATGCGTGCCCAATGTTGAAGGCCTTCGTGAGTTGATATTGGAGGAGGCCCACAGCTCGCGGTATTCTATTCATCCAGGAGCCGCGAAGATGTATCAGGATTTGAAGCAGCATTACTGGTGGAGAAAGATGAAGAAAGATATTGTGAGCCATGTGGCTCGGTGTCTAAACTGTCAGCAGGTCAAGTATGAGCATCAGAGACCTGGTGGTGTATTCCAGCGTATCGATATTCCTGAGTGGAAGTGGGAAAGGATTACTATGGACTTTGTTAGCGGACTCCCTCGGACAACGAGGAAGTTTGATTCAGTTTGGGTGGTGGTGGATAGGTTGACCAAGTCAGCTCACTTCATCCCAGTGTGTACTACCTATACCTCAGAGCGGTTGGCAGATATATTCATCCGTGAGATAGTGAGATTGCATGGAGTTCCTATTTCCATTATATCAGATAGAGGTACCCAGTTCACATCTCAGTTCTGGAGGACATTTCAGCGAGAGTTGGGTTCACAGGTAGAGTTGAGCACAGCATTTCATCCACAGACGGATGGGCAGTCTGAGCGTACTATTCGGATATTGGAGGACATGTTGCGTGCTTGTGTCATTGATTTTGGTGGTTCATGGGCTGATTATTTGCCTTTGGCGGAGTTTGCTTACAATAATAGCTATCGGTCCAGCATTCAGATGGCACCGTATGAAGCTTTATATGGGAGGCGGTGTAGATCTCCAGTTGGTTGGTTCGAGCCCGGCGAGGCTAGGTTGTTGGGGACAGAGTTAGTCCAAGATGCCTTAGACAAGGTAAAGGTGATTCAGGAGAGACTTCGCACAGCTCAGTCGCGTCAGAAGAGTTATGCGGACCGGAAGGTCCGAGATGTGTCTTATTCAGTAGGTGAGAAGGTGTTGCTGAAGGTTTCGCCTATGAAAGGTGTTATGAGGTTTGGAAAGAAAGGGAAGTTGAGCCCAAGGTTTATTGGACCTTTTGAGGTGCTTAGGAAAGTTGGGGAGGTGGCTTATATGCTTGCTTTGCCACCTAGTTTGT
Source organism: Nicotiana noctiflora (assembly GCA_032618575.1). Taxonomy (NCBI): domain Eukaryota; kingdom Viridiplantae; phylum Streptophyta; class Magnoliopsida; order Solanales; family Solanaceae; genus Nicotiana; species Nicotiana noctiflora. The sequence continues at coordinate 273,497 of JASVEL010000579.1, read as the reverse complement.
CGGGAGTTCACCCGGTGTTCCATGTATCTATGCTCCGAAAGTATGTCGGAGACCCGTCTCATGTGTTGGACTTCAGCACGATACAGCTAGATGAGGATTTGACTTATGATGTGGAACCAATAGCCATTTTGGGTCGACAGGTTCGTAAGCTGAGATCTAAGGATATAGCTTCAGTAAAAGTGCAGTGGAGAGGTCGTCCCGTGGAGGAAGCAACTTGGGAGACCGAGCAGGAAATGCGGAGCAGATATCCACACTTGTTTGATGCTCCAGGTATGTTTCTTAACCCGCTCGCGGACGAGCGTTTGTTTAAGTTGGGGAGAATGTAACGACCCGGCCCGTCGTTACGAGAATTTCCACCCCGTTACCTTGCATTTACATATATTATGCTTTTAAAACAAGTATTAGAGTATATCGGGTGAGTTAGGAGTGATTTGGATTGAAAATGAAACAAATAGCATGTTTGAAGAAAGCTTGAATATGAAAAGTCAACCAAGAGTTGACTATTGAGTTAGAGTGCTCGGAACCGGATTCTGATGATTTGACTAGTTCCGGGGGATCATTTATGACTTAGGAGAGCAATCAGAATTGAATTCGGAGGTCCGGTGTAGTTTTAGGCTTGAATTGGCGAAGGTTGAATTTTGGCGAAAACCGGATGGTAGGTGATATTTTGATCCGGGGGTCGGAATGGAATTCCGACAATTTCTATAGCTTCGTTATGTGATTTTGGATATGTCCGCAAATTTTCAGGTCATTCGGACATCGTTTGATCGGGTTTTGGGTCGAATGTTAGTTTTGAAAGTTTTGAAGAAACTTAGGCTTGAATCCGTGGTTAATTGGTGATTTTGATGTTTAGTATGGTGTTTTTATGATTGGAACAAGTCCGTATCATGTTTTGGGGAATGTTGGTGGTTTTCGTTGGGGTCCCGGGGGCCTCGGGATGGATTCGGACCATCAACCGGGCATTTAGAACTTGGAAAAATTCTGCAGAAAACTGCAGATTCTACCCAGGCCCTTAAGCCTTCGCGTTCGCGTGACCAGTGTCGCGTTCGCGAAGGCCAAGCCTTTTTGTGCATCGCGTTCGCGGGAGAAGGCGTCGCGTTCGCGTAGGTCTGGGGTGTTAAGCATCACGAACGCGTTGCTTGGGTCGCGTTCGCGTAAGGTCGTGGTGTTGTGCTTCGCGTTCGCGAGAGGTCTATCGCGAACGTGTAGAATAAATCTGGGTGGCTGGGAGTTTGAACATCACGAACGCGTGGGATGCGTCGCGTCCGCGAAGGGTTGCAGGATTTAAGCATCGCGAACGCGTGGCCAGCGTCGCGTTCGCGAAGAGTAAGGCTGGTTTGTTCATCGCGAACGCGTAGAGGGTCACGCGAACGCGATGAACAATGGTGTCTGGCAGTGAATTTAATCCAGAAACAGAGAGTTACGGGTTCATTAACCCAAAACACACATTTGAGCCCTAGAGAGAAGAAAACTCGAGGAAATCACTGAGAAGTCATTCGTCGGAGGTAAGATTCTTGACTCAAAAACATCATTTTATGGTAGTATTAACATCAATCTTCATGAAATTGGGTTGAAATCTTGAAGAAATGTGGCCTAAATATTGAAAACGGGATTTTTGGATTTGGGAGGCCATTTGAACTCCGATTTCGATAAATTTTATATGCACGGACTCGTGGCGAGATAAGGATCGCGTTGGTACCAATTTCGGAATTTTCCGAGCAGTGGGGCCCGGGGTCGGGTTTTACCAACTTAGTGTAATTTTGCGAATTTCATATAGATTGAAGTGGGTTATGATTCTTTGACCCGTAATTGATATAATTATTGTTATTTGACTAGATTCTACACACGAGGCAACGAAATTCAAAGGAAAAGGCATCGCGGACGAGTCTACGACCGGCTAGAGGTGAGTAGTTTGTGTATATTGTAGCCTGAGGGTTCGAAACCCCGGCTTAGCACATTGTGACGCTAATAGGGCGTGGCTCGCACACCGTGGTAGGTGCGGGATTGATTGTGATTGGGGATTGAGACTTGGTCCATCCCGGGAAGTGAATAATATGTTGTTAGTGTTGGAAATACATTGTATTTGTTATATTTGTGGGCTGTAAGCCTTGTTTGGGGCCTTGTGCCGATCTGTAGCGTCCTTAGAGGACAATATTTATGTGATAGCTATAATTGCTTAAATCACTGATCTCAGTCCTGGAAATTGTAATCACACTTTTGAAATGCTAAGTCACCGGCTTTTGCAAAATTAATAAAGTTAAAGTATTTTTCATAAACTATGAATTGAGAACTGGAAATAAGGAAAAATGAATTGTTTTGTGACTTAATTGTTTATTGTGGACTGAGCATGGGATCGGGCCGCACGCCGCAGTGGTTGATATGAGGATCGGGCTGCACGCCGCAGTAGTATTGCGCTTGGGCTGTAGGAGCCCCTCCGGAGTCCGTACACACCCCCAGTGAGCGCCGTCGACGTTAAATTGGATCGGGCTACACGCCGTAGCGGTTATGTGCATTGCATTGCATCTATATTTGTTGAATTACTCTGTGGTAGCTATATTGTATTGTTGTTGCTAGTTCGTAGGAGATTCGAACTGTAGAGTAGCTTCATATTGTGGTATTTTGTGGATTTCTTATTATCAGCTACATATATATATTTGTTACTCACTGAGTACTTAGTACTCACCCCTACTCCCTGCACCTTTTGTGTGCAGACTCAGGTACACAGGAGCAGTAGACGGACATCTCCAGCGTATACATTGTCACATCGAGTTGCTGAGGTAGCTGCCTACGTTCGCAGAGCCTAGCTTCTCCTCTCATTCCAGTTGTTATTTTATATTTTGTATTCAGACTTGAGTACTTCTATATCGTATTCTCTATTTCCTGTTGGGTTTTGTTAGAGGCTCTAGACTTGTGACTCCGGATCTTTGGGAGTGTCAGTACTTTTGTTCAGTATTATTATTATTGGAGTTCTTAAACTCATATATTCTTCTTGGGTTGTCCATTTGGGGACTGGTATTGTGTTATAATTAAATTGTTGGTTTGGCTGGCCTAGCTTGATTGTTGGGCGCCATCACGACCGGATTTGGGTCGTGACATCAACCATCAAGATAGCAAAGATCTTATTAAATTTCATACTCTCCCGGGTAGTCCAGGCGTCTAGTGTAAAATTTAATAATTCTTTCAATCCATACATCAAATGCAATAAATAATTTTAACATATTCTCGAACTACAAGTCTCCCCGTATCAGGCCGCTCCTTATAAAAGAGAAATAAGTAAAATAATTTACCTTGATGGATAGCTCTATAATAAAACATCTTATATTTATGATTTAAAAACTCAAATTTTAGTAAGAGGAAATTGGTACTAAAATAATTTTTAATAACATAAAGTTCAAATCTTTTTCTAGCATGTGAATTTAGTTCAAGTTGTCTACATGCTTAGTCCTAAATTAATTTACATCACATGTAATATATAATTCAAAATTATGTAATGAACAAGCACATGACATAGAAAGGAAATTCAACATCCTCTAACATGTTTATCTTATATATCACATAAAAAGAATTCATGCTTGAATATTATTATTAATTAACATCTCATGAACTAATAACAATTAAAAATATCAATATAATCATGTAACGTATTATAGACTCCCATTGTATCTAATACAAAATTTTAAATTCAGGTTATGAACTATCTCAATAGTTATATGAATGCATATTTTATCCACAATAAAATAATATCAATATTCAAACGATTTGACTATTGCACAAGACACATGTATTATGGTTTGAACTCTTCAAATATAATATTAAAATATTTCGTAAATAAATTTTAGACACAATAAACCACGGCTCTGATACCACTGAAGGATTGCATAGGTGTTCTTAACACGCAACGGAAGACAATAACAATCCTAGGCAGCTTTTTTTCATGTTTAAAATTTATTTACATGTCAAAGATCGGATCTAAGACGTACCTGGTGAAGAGAGTCTTGTTTCAATATTTCTTCGATAATGCGAAGACTCTATGCATATCCACACCGAGACTGATCCTTGCTATCAATTGTTTGATCGATAAAACCCGCAAACAAATTGAACGAAAAATACTTTGAAGTTTTTTCAGTAATCGGACAAGAAACTATTTTTCTTGTCAGGAACGTTTCTCTCGGTTTTTGACTTTTTTCTTTTTGAAGACAATCACTTTTGCTTCTTGTTGAATGATATCTATATATATCATTAACCATAGCCTTCCTTCCTTTTAGGTTAAGGAAAACATTAATGACGATGACTTTACGTGACTAAGCCCAGAGTTCTTAAAATTGGACTTGTACGATTTTCTTATCAAAATGCAAATTCCATTCCAAATAGGGAATCAGTTGAAATCCATGTCCAACATATATACATATTATATATGTATTGATAATTATCTTAAAAGAATCATAACCAAGAGATATAATTCAATATACTATTCTAAATAGTAAAATCCAATTTGCTTACAATATTAATTATATCTTCTGTGCTAGCAAAGAATATAATAATATTTTATTTGGACTAATAATTTAAATTATTTGACTAATTAAATTCTGTAATTTAATTAACAAACAATAAAATAATTTATCCTTTAGCAAAGATCAGAACGTTCGTTAGTGTGCGACCCCATAGGTTCAATACTAAACCGGTAATAAATTGATCACATCAATATACTAATCAAGGGCAGTGTTTAGCAACACTCCTTAATGACCGGATAGCATGAAGTATACAATTTACTCTCAAGAATCAGTAGAAGAATAATGTAGTAATTCCTTCTGTCCTTATAGCTCTGGATCACCCTTGGATATGGTTTAACTGTCAAATCCTAATAGGCAACCAACTATGTGTGCACGTCAAATATAATCTACCATTGAATGACCTAAGAAACTCATTTCTTCTTTCATTCAATTGCCCTGGCCAAGGTCTTAGTTTGGTCGTTTATAATTCATGACAACATGGAGCTTAAACTCATTACAAAGAGTTGACAGATTCCATCTTGACCAATCACTAATTCTATAAGCATCTAATCATACCCAATATCCTTTCAACTGTTGCCCTGGGGCCATAGGTGTTTGGTATCAAAGCACAATAAATATCTTGTAAATTACCATGACGATCTCAGGTCAAAGGAAACTCTTACATCACATTCTTCAAGAGAATATCCTATTGACAGTTTATGGTAATTCTAACCATTAGGAATTATCCAATGAGTCGGTTCAATGATCATATCTCTATATGAATCATCTATCTATGTGATTTAGTAAATGAGATCAACTAATCTTTATCCCATAAAGACAATCACATAAATATTCATCTAATTGGATTACTAATGCCCAAATTAATAATCCTACGATCAAGAACAAATTTAGATAAAATTGTAAGAGACTTTGCTCTCATTATCATGATCTCTATCACAATGACAATTCTCAAAGTGTAATCAAGGACCTTATCAAATTAATCGAGCAATTAATAACAATGATAAAATAATATCAAATGCCATATAAATTTTATATCAAATAATGTTCACAAAAATATATTCAAATCATCAAATATGATATTGGATCTAAGGCATATCTATTATATCACTAACATCATCATCTCAGAAATATAGGAGCAAGAGACAAGAAGCCTCATTTCCAGTAAAAAGAATTACAAAAACATTATACAGTAAAATTTCTCGAATTAAGAAATCATGGGATGGAAATTAAACCTAGCTAATTTTCTGAGAGATATGCTAAATGAAATGTCCCCTTTTGTCTCTCTTTCAGTTAATATAGTTATCTTTGTTAAGGAAGTTAAAGTGAATTTTCTTTAGCAAATCTATGGAATTGGATTAAGGGTCCTAATTAATTTCCTCTAATCAAGGAATGTTAATTATAACTCTTTAAGCTTTTTTCGCTGTAATTTCTAGATAAAGAAAAAAATAGACTTTACTAAAAAAGTTCCCTCATCAGTCCATGTCCAAAAGCTTCTTGCGTTCAACTTAGACCAAGTTTGGCAACAAGGCAATAGCACATATATTATTTATTGCAATGTTCATGTACTCAACACAAATTATGCTAAAGTCAACCCATAACCAACCCATTATTCCCTGCATAAATATCTTCATACTCAATCTTTTTTGGTGTAATATAATCTTGAGGCTTTGTTTTAACTTAATTTGCTTAAGAAGAAAAGTGACATCTTTGTCGTATTTTTTTCAGACATTCTTGCTTTCAAGGTAATGTATACTATTATTCTAGATACTACTCTTTTGCATATTCATGTGTAACTTAATAAAGTTAATGAAAATGAAAATGGAATAAGTATTTTTGCTACTCCTATTCTTGGAATTTGGGTTTGATAATGTGAGATTCAGAAATTTTTTTTTTTTTTTTTTTTTTTTTTTGGGCCAAAAACGCAGGGGAAGCCTTGTATTCAGGCAGCTAAACCGTGAGAACTTAGTTAACGTAACTTAGGCGTTCTTATATTATTTGTTTACAAGTATAGAGAGTTAATCCCATGTGACCTTTAGCTGTAGCATTTCTTATGGCATCCCACTTTATTTGTGTATGCTACATATACTACTATTCTTGCCCAATATCCTATGCAATAGCCTCCCCTCTTCAAATAAGCCTACAATTAATTACTGTGTGTTTTCTTTCAAGATTTGTTCTTTACTTCATTTCACATTATAGGGATAATTCATCAGGTTGCACTCTGAATGGGATTAGCTAGGAATGCTGATATGAGAAGTGGGGATTCATTAGATGGAATGGTGAGTGAATCTATGGGAGGAAAGGCTAAAATGAGACAACAAAAAACCAGTTGCACAAGGCTTGTTACTGTTTTAACTTGTTTACAATTCTCATTTGCTGTTTATGCTACATTTCTTCTATATTACATGACCCCCTCTCCAGATTTAGGGACTACACCAGACTTTAGTTGGACTACGCGAATCGCTCAGCAGTGGAAGCAATTTATAATCCCTCCCCACGTCGTTACTCGTTATAATCAGGAAACTAATTCAGTTGTTAGACCTGAAACTCAACCAATTAATACGTCTGAAGTCTGTGAACATGAGAAGATTGATTTTGTACAGAAGAAGTCAAACGATGCTGTCACGATCAAGTTGAAGACAGAACTTTATCAACAAGTGTTAGCTTTTCAAAGCAAGTCACTTGGTGCTGAGACTCTTTCTGAGCTAATGTCAATGAAGTCCAACTGGGATTTGCGCGGTCCAAACAAGCCAAAAATTACAGTAATCTTGAATCATTTCAAGAGGAAAACACTTTGTGCGCAGCTGGACTCTTTGCTAGATCAGACTCTCCCATTTCATCATGTTTGGGTACTTTCATTTGGAAGTCCAAATGAGCAATCACTAAAGAAAATTGTGGACAGATATAATGACTCAAGAATAAGTTTTATCAGTTCAAGATATGATTTTAAGTACTATGGAAGATTCCAATTAGCTTTACAAACAGAAGCTGATCTTGTATATATCCTAGATGATGACATGATTCCTGGTAAAAAGATGCTGCAAATACTAGCACATGTTGCTGGAACAGAGAAGTATAAGAATTCAGTTTTAGGCAGCATTGGTAGGATTCTGCCTTTTAGACAGAAGGACTCTAGTTTTCCAAGCTACAGGAAGTTTCGATCGAAAGAAGCAGGGCTTTATTTGCCTGATCCTGCTTATAATATTACTGTGGATAGAATTGTTCAGGTGGATTTCCTCTCCAGTTCTTGGTTTATGCCTGCTGAACTTGTCAAGACACTTTTCATTGAGACACCATTCACTTTCATGACAGGGGAAGACTTGCACTTAAGGTATGTACTTTAACAGATTCTAATTTTTATTTTATTTTTTGCCAAAAAAGTTTCACATAGCAAGTATTTTCTACTTGAGTAAAATTACTAGTAAATCATATGTACGCTTTCACAAAGTTCATTTGATCTGCTTAACTAAGGGAGGATTATAGACGGGCAAAGGCACTAAGCCGGGCTTACATCATCACTTCACCATCTTCATACTCGTCTCGCCAAACCATTGGATCTGATACCAATTGTGGGGCTAAAACGGCTCAAAGCTACTCTTAAAATGGTGTGATATTATCTGTTTTGGGACAAGCTCGCACGGTTTTTTCAAAAGGCCTCATACCATTAAGAGTATCCAACTCCTTATAAGTAGCTTATTGTTCTTTTCTACTTTCCATGTGAGACTTGGTTCACACACCGCCAACACTATACTATTAGAATCCTGCCTCTGATGTTTCTCACTTGTATAGTTAGACCTTTTCCCGTATTCCTTGTAACCATCTTTTTAGCTTTTAATCTGCTTCATGAAAGTATTGGAAATTTACAAGAAATTGTAATATTATAAGGTACTATAACTAGTTCTTTCGATATCCAAATTAAAGATTTGTGCATGAGTAGATTATACAATGAACAAACGTATCATATAATGCATGGTTACGCTAGGCCTTAAAATTATACCGAGACGTGTTTATAAGCAGGGAAAAATTTCTCTATAACCACTATCGTGTTAACTTTCTTAAAAGATTCTAACTTCAATTTCCTGGGGGGGGGAAATGCAGCTATCAGCTTCAGAAGTACAGAAATGCAGGTTCATTTGTGCTACCAGTAGATCCAAATGATAAAGAAACTTGGGGTGACAGTGAGCATAGACTTGCCTACGTATCCGAAACAACTGTAATTTTCAAGGATGTTGTTCAAGTCCGAGATGATCAATGGTGGAGAGCACTCTCTACTGGTTATGTGACACAATGGGCAGCGATGTATCCTGAAAAGATCGATGCACTCTTCTATGCCCACTCTGTCGATGAAGTTAAAGCTCTAGCGCCTCTTCTTGAAAAGTTCAGATCAACTGTTGGAAAGAAGGCATATATTGTTGTCTCAGGAGGCAATTTTTGCCCTTGTGAAGATGCTGCAGCAGCTTTGAAATGGCCAAAGGTAGTCTGCAAAGAAAGAAGATTCAAGATTATGGATATCGGAGTTGGTGCTTTATCAGGAATTTCAAATTCAGAGGTGCCTGTTGTTCAAGCAGTGTACGCTAGCATGAAAGGACTTATCAAAATTCATAATCCTAGCCTGGTGATAACAGTAGCTGATACTGACATTAATGTGAAGAAAGCTCTAAATATGGCTACAGAGTCTAATACTAACAGTTCAGTGCTCGTTCTTCTTCCTAAATCATCGGTGTCAAAGGTTCTATGGATGGCTGATCTTCGTTCCACAGCATTGCCAAGTAAGAAACTACTGTGATTTTATGTCTAATATTTCCCTTCCCTTGTATCTACAATTGATCTTAGAATTTTGACCAATGCATTTGTAATTTCAGATTGGAATAGGATGAAAATTTCTGTAAATATCATAACACAGAATAGAGCTAATTCACTAGCAAGGCTTCTCAAATCTCTCAGTGATGCACATTATATTGGCGATGATGTTTCTATTACCTTCAACATGGATAGCAAGGTGGATGAGGCAACTCTAAAGCTTGTCAACTCATTTATTTGGCCTCATGGATCCAAAATTATTCGAAGGAGAATCATCCAAGGAGGCCTCATTCGAGCTGTGAGCGAGAGTTGGTACCCCTCCTCGGATGATGATTTTGGACTCTTACTTGAAGATGACATTGAAGTATCCCCTTACTATTACCTTTGGATTAAATATGCTCTCTTGTCCTACCACTATGACCCTGAAATATCACTTCCTGAGCTCTCGGCGATCTCTCTCTATACTCCAAGATTGGTGGAAGTGGTAAAAGAAAGGCCTAAATGGAATGCAACAGATTTTTTCAAGCACATTCATCCAAACACACCTTATCTCCATCAGTTGCCTTGCAGTTGGGGTGCAGTTTTCTTTCCAAAACAATGGCGGGAATTCTACGTTTACATGAACATGAGATTCACAGAAGATGCCAAGCAAAATCCAGTTCAAATCCCAAGATCAAGAACAAATGGTTGGCAAGCTTCTTGGAAGAAATTTTTAATAGATATGATGTACTTAAGAGGGTATGTTACACTTTATCCCAACTTTCCAAATCAAACGAGCTTTTCAACCAATCATATGGAACCAGGAGCTCATATCGCTGCTAAGGAAAATGTGATTAAGCATAACAAGGTTGATTTTGAGGTGCCATTACTGAAGGAAGACTTGAGAAACTTTCTGCCAAATGGGAAAATGCCTGCAGCTTCAAAATTGCCTTCATTAAACCTCTTCAATCAGCCTGTTTCTCTCAAGGGCTTAAAGGCGGCTGGAGCAAAACTGGGGCAAGATATTCTTAAATGCAATCCAACTGAAGTAGTAGCAGTTAACCATGAGACAGGTCTGCCTTCAAATTGTGCAAGATTCTGAGAATTCCTCACTTTATCCAATTCCTTTTTATTTTTCTTCCACTCCCAAAAGAAGGGGAATAAGGATTTCTTGATGACAGAACTGAGACTTGTATAGTTACCTTTTGCAGCCAAAATTGGCAATCTGTATCCTCCTCTTTTGCATCTGCATATATATATCTTTTGTCATTTTGGTAACCTAAGATTTGTACGTGACATATATAACTGGATGGAGTTTGTCAGCTCCCTACAGAGATAAATAGGGACCTCTCTATTTGTACTTTCATATATTGTGCATTCCACTTATTTGGTTCTGGTAAGTGAATAAAACTTCTGATGTCAATCAAAGAAGAAAGAAGCGGTCGCTACGAGCCTACTTTAATAGTATACCTTATGCTTACCAAGCCTAATCTACAAAAATGAGGCTACAGCAAGCAAAGCAAGCTTTCCCCTTCGTTTGTTGTGGGTCGCACCTCACCGCAGGCACTGAATGAATGAAATGAGTGAAGATCCTCCTTCCCCTTGCTAATTACCAAGAACTTTGTTGCAACTAATAAATTAGACCATCCCCAAAAAAGAATTCGGAGCATAAAGAGAAGAGATGCGACGATACTCACCTCAGCCTCTCTGGCAGCATTAGTTACCAGATTCATTCAGTGACATCCTTAGGATAAGGAAGTCCTTTATTTTCATTTAAGAAATAGGTGGCCACTCTCTCTTACCCGGATAGTCGTTAATAGCATTATTCCAATAAACTATTTAACAACTAGACTTGGAATCACATCTTGATGCAGTCCACTATTCCCTAAACTGAAATATAAGACATGTTTTGCATTAGCAAAGGTCTTTATACATTTCCAGAGATTTATCTTTAGGACTGTTACTTCAAAAAATTTCAAGAATCAGAATGAATAACTGTAATTAGAGGAGGGTGCACTGCTCCAAGTTAAATGTGTAGTACAATTTCAAGTTCTTACAGCAGACAAACATTATATCAAACAAGTAGAAATAACTAGGACAAATCAATCAGTTAACTTTGCTATAGACATGAGACAGACTTGATCAAACCGGAGCCACACTCTCAACCATTCTGGTAAAATTTATAAGATCCAAATTGCAATGAGTTTTCCTTATAAAGCTATTCTCTTCTCTTCTCTTCTCTTCTCAAGAACAAAAATAAAAAAATTCTTATCTACAAGATTATAAGCCATAAATTTTCCTGGAACATGAAACACCACGAACGACTGTTCTACACGTTGTGTCCGCACAAAACCAAGCAAACCAATATCAGGCACTCGAAATTCCACCAAATTCAATATGATACTTGATTGACCAATTAGATTAGTCTCTTTCCATTTCAGAAACACTTAATTTTTACGCATCACTGATAATGAAATGCAAGAAGGAGTGCCTTGGCTTAGCTATTACATGGATGCACTATTAGAAAAAAGAGACAAAAATGTATCTGTGGAAAATGATCCCTATACCACTTGGTATAAATAACATAGCTTTGAAGCAAACTTTCCTATATTATGGGTGGCAATAATTAATATTATATCAATTTTGAAAAATATATATATAAAAGATCTTTACAGATAGACCGTGAGAGATCATGGGTTTACGTGTCCCATATTTAACTGTATGGTCCGGCCTTTCTTCGGACCCGGACTTAGCGGAGTTTACTGCACCGACCCTTTTTAGTGATAATGAAATGCAAATGGCCACCAGATAACACAAGTAAATGCGTGAAAAGGCTAAACTTCATAAGGTGAATTTCTGGAACATCGGGAGATTCACCAATCATACCCTTATCAATTTCAAAGTACACAAAAGCACCCATCAATCAATAATTCCAATGAACGGCATTGTTCCAATAAACGAGGTGTAGATCAGAGAGAAGTGGTGGCTGCAAATGAGAGGAACGGCAGCGTTGGCAAACGGTTTTCAGTTATACCGGTAACTTTTTCGGGAGTCGTGAAGCGAAGAAACCCTATGATTTGAGTCAGCTAATTGATAAACCTTACAATGATAAACATCACAGTGACGAAGAAGAGGAGAAAGGAAAGTGTCCTAGGTTTCTGACAACAAAAGTTTCGGAATTAGCTAGCAATGAAAGACAATATTTTTCACACATATTTAAAAATAATATTAATTAACAATAGAATTGACTATTTTAACATTAGTATCTTACATAAATACTCCTAACACATATTCTAATACTATTTACTCCAAAGACAATATAAGAAAAACATCATTAAGTCATTCTTGAAATCCGAAAAAATTACTTATTTTGAACCACAAAAAAAATGTCAAAAAAAATTACTTATTTTGGACCGGAGGGAGTATTATATAGAAGAGCCAAAAGGTCGACCAAGGGCAAATTTGATATTTTACTCAATTACAAAAATGCTTTCCTATACTTATTCTTTCAATGCTCACCCGGCACTTCCTCTCAACGTATAATTCTAGAACAATTAGTTCTTTATCCCTTTTGTTTCAACTTCCAACAATGGAGAAACATGGCATTTTCAAGAATAACTTACTTAGTTTTATCCTAAATTTTACCCAAATTTCTTCCGATTCTCTTCAAATCTCTGAATTTCACATCTGAAATTCATTGCTTGATGTCCTTATTATTATGTCCCCAATTTCACGGATGATGGAAAGGTTTTTCAGTTGTCATCCTCACATAACTACAATCCTTATTTTTATAGCCGCAGATTTATTCTTCAAAAATAACACGGATTATGTGTCCCTCCCTTGGTTAGCTTTACCCTTGTAGTTTGCCGTTAATTTTTTTCTCTTTGTTCATTTTAATGTTTCGGTTATAATTATTTTATATTTTTGGTGACTATATATTCTTATTATTTTATATGGGTCATTTAACCGAAACAAAATTATTTTGTGGCAGCTCAAAGTGTTGGGAAGAGATTCGTTCTCGAAAATAAGACTGTTATTCAAGGCTCTGAGTTTTCACTGGTCTTGTTTTGATTATCTGATTGCTGTCATGACCAAGAAGGTAAGTCATTATTTCATCCTTTAGTGCAAATACTTTAGACTAATATTTTTTTATCTGGAGATTTATATAACTACAGTTAATGTAGGAGGGAAGATTGATGGTCCTGACTCAGAGAAAATGACTACTTATGATAAATGGACAATTTCCAGTAGAAGGATGAAAGTAAGCTTCGTATGCTCTCTTTTTCTTCATCTCATGGTGTTTCATCAAACACCCTGTATATAGAGATTTTAAGACATTGTGTATGGTGAAGAACTTTGAACAATTCTTATTTACACATAGATTGGTCAAAGTAAGTTTGACTGACATTTCATTTGTTATGCTTGCTTAATTTCTCCCCTATCATGCGATTCTCAATGTCCTCTAACTCTTATACTAACTAATGCAAATATGTGTGATATCTCTTCAACAGTTTATTACTATGTGTTTGTAACACTTCATTTTGTGTATCTGAAATTTAGGAGACGAGGTATAACAGTTAAAAAAACAAGATTGATTTACACATTCTTTGCTTGGATCAAGACTTTTATTGACTTTTCTATTTTAGAAAATACCTCATATAGATTCTATAGATGCTAAGATTAGGCGGACGTAGTACATTAGACTTGACAAATGCCTAAGGATCTAATCATTTCAGTTTTATACCATATTTATTGTATTGTGCCAACTTTTATTGTGGTACGAAGGAGGAATAATTTCTTAAGAAGTGCAATATTTTAGTTTCTAAGGAGATAACATGTATGTGTGGTTTTAAGAAATTTATAGTGCTGCTACACTGCACATTCATTTTTTTTTTCTAGCTTATTATAGAAAGTTTAGTCCATTTGGTAGTTCAGAGTTATAATAATTATGCGATTGGTTTCTATTATTCTGGTTTGGATTGCCTCTTTTTTGATAATTACACATTCGAGAATAAATTGGCAAGAAAATATTTTTTTCTTTTTTGCATTCAATATTTCAAAGACAAGTTTATACAGATATTATATTTCAAAGTAATTAATTAGTAATAAGGTAGTTCTATAGTAGGAGGCTAATGAACTGAAGCATTGGCAAGAATATTATACAAATATATCATGTGTAGCTGACAAATCAATAAAGAAGACTTCAAGGACCATTCCTTTATGCATGTTCTCGCTCAACAGGAACATACTGTATTTTGAGGGGAAGGAAGAGAATATTTTGTTGATGAAGAATAGATGCATTCATGATTTAAAATTTTGGTGTAATGCTTATACTTCTAACAATCTTAATGTAATGTTGGAGTTTCTAAATTCCTTATAGCTTTAGAGGAACCCAATCTAGCTTTGTCTTACTTCATTTCAGTACTAGTTTGGCGCTAAGTCTATTTTAATAATAATACCTTTACTTTTAAAAAATATATGACCTGCAAATAGAGCTGTTTTTTGTGGGCCATCTCCTATCTCTTTGGAAAAATCTTTCTCAAATAATATGTTATCTACATTTGAAGGAATCTTATTAGAGGTTGTAGATTTCATACGCCTCTAACATGCTTTGGTAGTTTGTGGCCTTACAATGGTATTGGCTTCAACGCGTTATTCTCTATCTTCTCTTGGGTTTCACAAGATCAACCGGAGATATAGTGTACATTAATCTACTTTTTTTTATTAATGTGATAACAGATAGCTGCCAAAGTTTCTCTCTTCGCCATTAATTCTTTATACTTTGATCTACTTCTTCTGTTTCTTATGGTAAAGTTCCTTTAATTGCTACTTTATCTTTTTATCACTAGAATTAGCATGAAATCCTTCTTCATTTGTTTACTCTCTCCTCACAAAAATGCTTGAAATGTTACCTTAGAAGCCTAATGAACCATCATTTGCTAATCTGAAAAGGTTAGATCATGGATTACTCGGTCCAGAAATGCTAAGATAGTTATCTAAAAGTGGTGTAAAATTCTTGCGTCCTTGTTATAGACACCAAATATAATTTTCCTTCATATTAATTCTTGAATATTTGTTTACTTGAAGTGATTTCCTTTCATATTACATATTCCTCATACATGTTCTTTAATGGAAGTGGATGAATAACATTATGCAAGTGTTCTAAGGCCTGTTAAAAATTTGGTTTAGACTTATTCGCTAATTCATATTGTTTCTTGTTGCATTTTCGAGTAAATATAGTAAACTATAAAAATCAAAATATATCATTATTCCTCTATTGTTACTACCACAATGTGTTCAATTTTTCTTTGTTCGAAAGTTGCTATAAACTGTGGACGGAACAAACGAATAGACATTTTTATTTCGTAAAATATTGATGTCTTTCCTCTAGAAACTCTGTGTCTCCAAGATAAATATATGTCTCTTAGATTCTTGTTCCATTTGTTGTAATTAATGACAATTTTTTTCCATTTTTATATCGTTTGACAGTGGCAGATAGTGATGATTCATGGGGATAACGCGATATGCCAAACTAGCAGTTTGTTAAGGCTTTCATTTCGAGGAGACTTTGCTGAGTACATTGCCTTTTTCCCCCTCTTTTTTTTCTATCCAATTCTTAATCAAAACGGAGTCGATATACTCAGCTTATAATAGGGTGCAATCAATTGTAATATTAAAGCTTAAAATGCAAAAAATAGTGCTTACACTCGACTGTATTTTATGCATTTGCAGTATTTGCTTACTAATAACATTCCAAATCGGCAAATGGCTGAAAAGTAGAACACTTCAAAATGTAAAGGTTGGGCCCGTGCTAGCACGAGCTATAGCCATCTAGTATTTGCACAAAATGACTCAAGCCATGGACTCATCTCAACCGTTATCATAAGTTTGTTCGACTAAATCTTAGCCGTCCGGATTAATGAAGAAATACAAGTGTATAACAACTTTGGATTCTATAACAAGCCAACATGTGTGAGGCATGGGACACACCTTGTAAAGAATAATTGTTAGATATTCGATAGCCAATAACAATTAGACAAATGTATAGGAATCTCAAATCTTTTTTTATTTTATTTTTTACACAGATATACTTGTATATATACAGCTTCAGCTAAATGACAAAATACACAGAGAAAATTTCCTACATCATTTTCTCATTTTACAAATTTTTATGGTATTAGAGCACTGAAACTCAATTCACTACAAAATCATCTAAATGTTTTGGGACTCTTTCTCTTCGTCATGCCTGATACAGAGATTCTTGATGCATCTGTCATTCAGACTGTAGCTGGAAATGCAATCACCTTTCACCTAAACTACCACCTACTTTCTTCATTCTTCTGATGCACGGGGCATGGCTCTTGTCAACACATCCTTCAATGTGAGAGATTTTCAAGGATCAAAGAGGTCTTTCCTCATAACTCTTTCAGCAAATGATAAGTTAGGATCCATTAATGGATCATGTTCTCCTCCTGTCATCACCTCCAAAGATTTTCAGTCGTGGAGTAAGTGTAATGATATAGTTACCTCATGGTTGTTAACTCACTATCCAAGGATATTGGGGATAGTGTGATTTACTCCAAATATATCAAGGATGTCTGGATCAGCCTTGAACACTTGTTTGGTCAATCAAATGGTGCTAAATTAGACCACTTGCGTAAGGAACTATCAGGATTAGTTCGAGGCACTAGTGATATATCAAGTTATTTTACAAAACTCAAACATTTGTGGGATGAGTTAGACTCACTTAATTGTGATGTTAAATGTGTGTGCACTTTTGTGTGTGAGGGCAAACAAAAACTGGAAAAATCACTGTCTCATGGGGTTAAATGATATATATGGATAGCCAAGGGGAAACATCTTAATGATGAACCCTCTGTCCAATACCAGTCATGATTATTCCCTTGTGCTGCAAGATGTGAATCAGAGCGAAATCTATATTAATCCTCTAATATCCTCAGAATCCTCATCCTTCATGGCAGGAAATCAAGCAAACCTAACTGGTCAGAATACTTATCAACAGAGAAACAATAACAAGCAAGGACCAAGGAACTTTGGACAGGTTCAAAAATCTGACAAAAATATCCAAAAGAGGACAAATTCAACATAAGGAACATTGTTTTCAGAGGAAAGAAGAACAAGTTCAATCCTAATTCTTCTTACATCTAGTGCAAAAAGGTGGGATACTTAGTCAATAATTGATATAGAATCATAGGTTTTCTTGAGAATTTTGAGATCACTAATGGTAAAGGAAATCAGTTTCAAGCTAGAAGCAATGGGGTTTTCATGGGAGACCAAGTAGATGATGCAAACAGTGGATATAATGAAGGTCTGAACCAACATCTCTCTAAGGAGAAATTCGCACATTTGGTTCAGTTGATCAAATAGGTTAAAACAACAGAACAGCAAGCACCAGTTCATAGATCAATGCCAATGTTGTAGTTAGTAATTATCAAATACATTGGGTCTTATTTTTCAGTCTTTAATACTACTACTTGGTTCATTGACTTGGGGGCATCAGAACATATGTGTTTTGATTCAAATGCTTTTTTATGTCTATCTCCTCTTCTTGTTCCTCTAAATATCAACCTTCCCAATTCTTTTAAACTATGTCACTCATACAGGAAGAGTTTCTATTTCTCCTAATTTTATTTTAAACAATGTTATCCATGTGCTTAGTTTTAGATACAATCTTTTATCAGACAATAGGATTTGTATACAGTTTCACTCTATAATTACATGTTACCTCTAATCAATGTCTCTTGCACACCCCTTTAATGAATAGGCCTCAAGTTTTTGGTGAAGCAAACGGAGGACTATTTATGTTGGAGCCTAATATTGTTAGGAATAGTTCACAAAACAATGTAGTTTCAGTTTCTAAATCAAATGATGTCAATTCTATTTCAGTTTTTTTCTTTTTTATGCAAGTGCAATTTCCAATATAACACTGTGGCACAACAAATTAGGGCATTTTCCCCTTTCATCAATGAAATAATTCAGTTTTATCTCTTTTCCTCCTAATTTAAAATATTTTTGTGATGTCTGCCCTAAAGCTAAGCAAACTAGATTGCCTTTTTCTTTGGGTCAAATCAAATCTATAAGAGCGTTTGAATTAATTCATGTTGATGTTTGGAGACCCTATAAGGTGCCTACTTATGTTGGTTTTAAATATTTTCTCATTGTGGTAGATGATTACATAAGGTGTACTTGGACATTTCTCCTAAGTACCAGGAGCAATGCATTCTCAGTTTTGAATAACTTTTTCACTATGGTTGAAAGGCTATTTAGGGTTAAGGTTCAAAAATTGAGAACAAATAATACTTTTGAACTTGGAAAAGGTTCCCAATAGGCAGTTTTCCTTAGTTCTCAAGGGATACTCTATCAAACTTCCTGTGTATCAACTCCTCAACGGAATGGAGTTGTTGAAAGGAAATACATGCATCTTTTGGATATAGCTAGAGTCTTGCTCTTTCAATCTAAAGTTCCTATTCCTTATTGGGGAGAGTGTTTATTAACTGCCATTTATTTAATTAACAGGCTACCCTCCAAGGTTCTTCATGGGAAGACACCTTATTTTATTTTGTTCCATCAGTCATCTTCCTATAAATTTATCAGAAACTTTGGGTGCCTTTGTTATATTTTTACCTTGTCCAATGGAAGAACCAAATTTGATCCTTGAGCAAAGACATGTGTATTTTGTAGGAATTAGGATATCCCTTGGGGCAGAAAGGGTACAAAGTGCTAGAATTGGATACAAAGAAGGTCATTGTATCCAGGGACGTGCATTTCTATGAAGATATGTACCCCTTGATACAACCAACACCATTCCTAATTCCATTTTTCCCATTTCCTCACCTTCAGACTAGTCCTTTCCTATATCATCACCTTCTGCACCACCTAATCCTACAACCCCTTCCTCACCAAGACCTACTCAATCACATTCACCTCTCACCACTCACTCACCTTCATCACACATCACCCACTCACCTTCCATACTCAATTTCTCACATTCTCCACCATCTCCTAATATCCCTAGTACTTCAATTCAACCACTAAAAAAATTTACCAGAGTCACTTCACAACCTAATTATCTTAAATATTATGTATGCAAAACTATATATTTTAGTTAAATAACTTTTGCTTGTTTTGCCCAACCTAGTTAGCCTGTTATCTTTTTCCTTTGGAGCACTATCTCCTGATAATCAGCATGTTCTACAGTCAATTTTCGATATTTCAGAACCTAGTAGGTTTTCACAAGCATCTTCACATCTAGGGTGGAGGAAGGCTATGTCTTCAAAGATTGAGGCATTGGAAGCTAATAACAGCTGGGATGTAGTTCTACTACCAGTTGGAAAGAAAGATTTACCTTGTAAGTGGGTATACAAAGCAAAGCATAGATCTAATGCAATGTGATGACACAAAAATCCATCACTTATTTTAAAAATACATTCTACATCTTGAGGCCTTTAAAACTTTTTTTAGCTTCACCTCATTTTGAGTGCGCAATTCGGGAGCATAGCCGAAAAGCTATTATGTGAAAAATCTGTAAAAATATTGAAATTTTTACTTAAAATGCATTTAAGTTAACTTTGGTCAATATTGTGGGTAAAGGGATCCGAACTCGTAATTTGGCGGTCTCGAAGGGTCCGCGAAAAAATATGGGACTTGGGCGTATGCCTGGAATCGAATTCCAATGTCCCAAGTCCGAGAAATAAATTTTTAAAAGAAATTATTTTTCTAAAAAATATGAAGGTTTTTAAAAGTAAAATGTTATGTGAAATCTGTGGTATAGGGCCCGTATATATGGTTCTGGAGCCCGGTACAGATTCAATGTGATTTATATGTGTTGTCGGTTAAGTTTGGTAAGAAATGGGATCCATTTGACGTGGTTCGGACCTTAAATGCAAAATTTGACATTTAAATGCAAAATTGAATGTTTAAAGAAGTTTTGAGAAATTTTATTGATTTAGAGGTTTAATTCATTATGAAGAGGTTATTTTGGAGATTTGACCGCACGGATAAGTTCATAAGATATTTTTGAGTTAGTACGTATGTTTGGAGCATCGAGGGCTCGGGTGAGTTTCATATATGTTTCGAAAGATTTTGAACTCATAAAAGTTGCAGGTTTTTCAGTTTCTGGTGTTCTGCCATTTTCTTCTTCGCGTTCGCGGGAGGACCCTCGCAAATGCGATGAGTTAAATCATGCTGAAGGAAATTTCGATCTGTGCGAACGGAGACCCAGGTTGTGAACGCAAAGCTTTGAGTGGTCTTCCCTTCACGAATACGGGCCTAGAACCGCGAAAGCAAAGGCTTATGAGCCTGGGCAGGGGGAGGGGTATCATACCCAACGCGAACGCGACCACCTGGACGCGAATGCGAAGGCTCGAGGGGCTAGTGCTCTGCGAACGCGAGCCCATTTCCGCGAACGCATAGACCAAAAATCCATCCGGTTATTTTAAGTTCAAAACATGTAGTACGGGAATTCCGTCATTTTTCATAAACTTCATTTTCTCCACATCTCTTGGGTGATTTTTGAAGAGGAAATTCACCATAACTTCATTGGTATGTAATCATAAGCTCGTTTTCTTCTATTTTTATCAACACCCACTAGATTTCTAGGCTTAAAACATGAGACGAAAGGTAGAAAATTAGGGATTTGGGTAAAGTTAGGGCTTTTTTGATATTTGGGAATTTGATCTCGTTTTGGGGTCGGATTTCAAAATAAATTATATATTCGGGCTTGTGGATTTGTCCGAACCTCATGTTTTGACAAAGCGGGCCCGTGGTGGATTTTTGGATTTTTGGGAAGAATGATGAGAAATCTATAATTAAGTATCGGAATTGGATTTTTTAGCGTTTATTGATGTTATTAAGTCGATTATGTCTAGATATGATTGATTTGGAGCCAAATTCAAAAAGGAAAGTGGTGTTTGAGGCTTGAGTTGGCTATGGAAGTTCGAGGTAAGTGTTTTGTCTAACCTTAGCTTGAGGGATTAGGAGTTGTGTCTTATTTTCTATTTGCTTCTTGTTGAGTATAACATATAGGCATGGTGACGAGTATCTATACGCAGATGTCGAGCATGACCGTGAGTCTTAAATTATAATTTATTGTATTCTTAAATAATACTATGGATGCTTAAATTGATGATTCTCCGTATTGAGCAAGGATTAAGATTGTTCTCGTGGAAATTACTTATGATTGAGCAATGGTGATAGTTGAGGTAGTTAGATATCGGAACGAGATTGGTTATAGTTGTTTCTCCCTTGCCGGGACATATTTACTTATACCGTCGATTTCCTTGCCGGGATAGTGTAATTCTTTATTGATCCCTTATTGGGACTATTGTTATGATTGTTATTGATTGTATACGCGAATCGAGTTGCGCGCCGCAATAATATTATATTTGGATAGGGTAGCGCGCTTTAACAATGTTGTATTTGGATTGGGTTGCACGTCGCAACAATAATAATTGGATCGGGTTGCACGTCGCAACAATAATATAAATGGATCGGGTTGCACGCCATGACAATGATATAAATGGATCGAGTTGCATGACGCAACAATGATATAAATGGATCGGGTTGCACAGCGCAACAATGATACAGTTGGATCGGGTTGCACCCATAACAGTGACAAATGATAGCGATCGGGTTATGCGCCGCAACAGTGTTATAATTGTTTTGATGTAAATCTTAAATTGTTCTCTTATATTTATCTTAAATTACTGGTGGAATCCCACATCATGTACCTTCCTCTCCTATCTTTATTTGTTTATTTCTGTTATTTTCCGATATATATTATATAACTGCACATGTTTATCCGAAGACTGGTCCTAGCCACGTCACTACTTCTCCGGGGTTAGGCCAGGCACTTACCAGCATATAGGGTTAGTTGTGCTGATGCTACACTCTGCACTATGTGCAGTTCCCGGAGAAGCTTTTGGATAGTAGTATTTGGAGTCCAGCTAGAGATCCCGAGGTAGTCCTGCAGGCCTCCGTAGGCCCTGCATTCTCTTCTATCCTATTATGTATTATGTTTTTAGTTCTTCCGAGACAGATTGTACTTTCTTTTCAGACGTTTGCTTGTAGCATTTATAGACAGTTTGTGATATTGTGGCACCAAATTCTGAATAGAGGCGTATGTTGGCATTGTCGTACTAGCTTTAGTTATTTTATCAAATTAAGTCTTCCGCTTGATTTTCATGTATTGTTAATATTTTCATGTTGATTACATGTTATTCAAATTGTTAAAAAGTGCTAAAATGAGATTTCATGATTCTTTATTTTGCGGCTTGCCTAGCTTCTACGAGTAGGCACCATCACGACTTTCGATGATGGAAAATTCGGGTCGTGACTAGTTGGTATCACAGCTCTAGATTATATAGGTCTCACAATTCATGGACAAGCTTTGTAGAGTCTGAGGGATCAGTACGGAGACGTCTGTATTTATCCCCAAGAGGCTACAGAGTTAGGAAAAACTTCACATTTATTATTTCTTATTGTGTAGTTTGGTTTCTCAATGCTAACTGAATTTCTACTCTGTTCTTTCGAAGATGGCGGAACGCGCGCTTCCTCATCCAGCGATTAGTAGACCGAGCCCCGAGCAGCAGCTCCCATGAGGGGCAAAGGGCAATGTCGAGGCCGTACTAGAGGCCGAGGCAGAGGTAGAGCTCAGCCCAGAGCAGCAACACCAACGGCGGAGCCTCGGATTGACTTTGATGATAAGGTTCTGACCCAGACATTTTCGATGGGCTCAGCTCAAGTCCAAGAGGGGTTTATTGCTACCCCGGTACTCCAGGATGCTCTGGTCCGTCTAGTGGGCCTTATGGAGAGTGTCACCCAGGCAGGCTTGCTTCCTGTAGCACCAGCCATCTCTCAGGCTAGAGAAGGAGCCCAGACTCCTACTACTCGCACTCTGGAGCAGATGGCTCCCCAGTTTCAAAATCCATCAACTCAGCCAGTTGGAATAGTTCAGTCGGGTGTGGTAGCTTAGACTAGTGATGGAGCAGTTATGCCTGCTGATGCTTTGTGGAGATTGGACAGGTTCATTAAACTCTTCACTACTACTTTCAACGGTGCATCTTTCGAGGATCCCCAAAACTATCTAGACAATTGTCATGAGGTTCTCAGGAACATAGGGATAGTGGAGACCAATGGGGTCGATTTTGCCAAGACTTGGTGGAGACATTATTGCTTAGCTAGACCAGTCGGATCACCAGATTTGACTTTGGAGCAGTTTACTCAGCTATTTCTGGAAAAGTTTCTCCCCATCACTTAGAGAGAGGCATATCGGAGGCAGTTTGTGCATCTCCAGCACGGTTTTATGGCCGTTACTCAGTATGAGACCATATTTATCGACTTGGATCATCATGTTTTTATCATACTTCCCACCGAAAGAGAGAGAGAGAGAGAGGGGGGGTGAGGAGGTTCATTGAGGGGCTTATTTAGCCGATTTGACTTTAGATGGATAGGGAGACCAGGAGTGAGATTACTTTCTAGGAGGCGGCCAATGTGGCCAGGAGAGTGGAGATGGATATGCTGTAGGGTAGGTGGTCATGGGTAGGATAAGAGGCTCCATCATTCAGATAGATTCAGTGGTGCCTCATTTGGAGGTAGTGATTCGTATGTTAGAGGCCATTCTCAAAGGCCCTTTCAGTCAACACTTCAGGTTTTTCACGGTGCTTTAGGTGGCAGTGGTTCTCATATGCAGTATTCTAATCAGCAGCCCTACAGTGCACCGCCACTCTAGAGTTTTCGGGGTGGTCATTCAGGTCGCTAGGGTTAGTCTTAGTTTCCTTAGCCGCAACACTCAGGTGGATGCTATGAGTGTGGTGAACATGGTTATATCCGGCGGGCTTGTCCGAGATTGGTGGGTACTCGGCCGCAACAAGATTCTCGTATTATGGTTTAGGCACCAGGTGTTCCACAGCCAGTCTAGCCAGCTAGAGGTGGAGGTAGAGGTGCTCGAGGTGGAACTTAGGCCACTAGAGGTGGAGGCCAGCCAGCTGCAGGGCATCCCAGAGATGTAGTCCTGGGTGGTGGGACCCAACCCCGACATTATGCTCTTCCAGCCAAGCCTGAGGCTGAGGCTTCCGATGTAGTTATCATATGTACTGTTCTGGTTTGTGGTAGAGATGCTTCAATTTTGTTTGATCCAGAGTCTACCTACTCCTATGTGTCATCTTATTTTGCACTGTATCTTGTCATTCCTAGTGATTCCTTGAGTGCCCCTGTATATGTGTCTACACCGGTGGGTGATTCTATTATAGTAGATTGAGTCCATCACTCTTGTATAGTTGTGATTGGGGTCTTGAGACTCGTGTAGATTTGTTGCTTCTGGACGTGGTTGATTTTGATGTTATATTAGGGATGGACTAACTATCACCTTACTAGGCTATCTTGTAGTGTCATGCCAAGACTGTGACCTTAGCCTGGTCGGGTTTACCTCGTTTAGAATGGAGAGGGACTCCTGGTTATTCTACCCGTTGTGTTATCACTTATGTGAAGGCTCGGCGTATGGTCAAGAAGGGGTGTTTGGCCTATTTGGCTTATGTTCGCAATTCTAGTGCTGATGTCCCTTCTATCGATTATGTGCCCGTTGTTCGGGAGTTTTCTGAGTTATTTCCTTCAGACCTGCCCGGTATGCCACCCGACAAGGATATTGATTTCTACATTGATTTAGCTCCGGGCACTCAGCCCATTTCCATTCTAACGTATCGTATGACCCCGCATGAGTTGAAAGAGTTAAAGGAGCAGTTGCAAGACTCGCTTGAAAAGGGTTTCATTAGACCCAGTGTTTTGCCTTGGGGTTTACTGGTGTTGTTTGTTAAGAAGAATGATGGATCGATGCGAATGTGTATAGACTACCGGCAATTGAACAAGGTTACGATTAAGAATAAGTATCTGTTGCTGAGGATTGATGATTTGTTTGATCAGCTTCAGGGTGACAAGGTATTTTCAAAGATTGACTTGAGATTTGGCTACCATCAATTGAGAATTAGGGCATTCGATGTTCCTAAGACAACTTTCCGCACTCGGTACGAGCATTATGAGTTCTTGGTGATGTCATTCGAGTTGACAAATACCCCAGCAACTTTTATGGATTTGATGATCCGAGTGTTCAGGCCTTATCTTCGTTCGTGATATTCTTTATCGATGATATTTTTATACATTCCTGCAGTCGGGAGTAGCACGAGCAGCACCTTCAAGTGATTCGGAGTTTGTTGGGTTGGTAGGCTACTATCGTTGGTTTGATTAGGGGACCTGTGGGCATGAAACGCAACATCCTCAATCAAAGGGACATCATTACAAATAATGTACCAAGTATGTAAGAATTGAAAATCAATAAATAATAGATATGAGAGAAATATGGAGGAAAAGACTCGATATGTAAGTCTGGATAACTCTGTAAATCATGAAATACTTATAGTGTCATGCATATGCATATGAATGTCATGTCGTGCATAGGTACATGTGTTCATAACATCATCAAACCTCCGAGGGCATCCCATCATATCATCTCGGCCACTGTGGGCAAATTCATCAACATATACCAACTCATCAGGTGGTGATGCGTATATAACGCTGTAATCTTTTTCCATATCCCATATACATATATACATGTATATAATGCCATCTGATCATGAGTCATTGTAAATGAATGCAATGCATGAGAAGCACGTCAATAAAATCTCTCGGAACGTCATAAAACCATGATGCCTCTGATTAATATCATGAATTAACTTTATCAACTTATGTATTTTCTAAAACTCATGAACAGAAGATGCAATAAGAAGACACATGGAAATTCAAGAATATTGGCACCTCTAATACTTTTATTAATAGAGTTATTTATGAAAGTTATGTATTCGCTCGTATCGTTTGTGTTGTATAGATCATACCAAAAGAAAAAGAAGTGATAACCTTAACATATCTGAATCGATTCTCTTAAATATTCTTCTAACATACGACAATCGCGACAAAGCACGCGACGATAAAATCGAAATAGGAAAAATCCGTACAATATTCTTAACAAAAATTAACAATATTCCTTTAGAATCATTCCTCTAGCTATAATAGTAAGTAGTATAACTCTTTTGCTGAAAATCCGTTGCTTGGTAGATGTAAAACATCTCCATTTTTATAATTTTGATAATATTATATAAGCTTTCTTGCTGAAGTTCATCCGTAACTTGAAGATGAAGTATCTTTATTTTTGTCGATTAAAGAAGTGATTTGATGACATTCTTTAACCCAAAAAGACAAGGTGCTCATCTCTTGAAGTGCTGCCACCTTGCAAGGTGATTCAAGAGTCACCTAATATATTTCCATGTGGCTGCCACGTTTTGCCATATTCTTTAACCAAAAGACTTTAAATAATCACCATTAATTAATAATTAACTTATTAATTCTTGCATTATCAAATAATTTATATAATTAAGAATTATCTCAAATTACCTACAATACTACCCACTTTTAACATACCTTATACACTATACTATTATGGTAATGTGGTACCTTGTATGACATTAATCCATGAATACTGAGTATTTTAGCTCGGACCGTATTTTATCCCAACATATCAAACTTTAACGAAAATTCATTTTCTTTGTTTTACTTACCTCTCACCTTCACGAATTTACTCATCACTTGTTTGAAATAACATGCTTATAATTTCAAAATAATCTCATTCCTGAACTTACATGATTAGCTTGCGACGAAATTTTAATGTACGAAAATGCAAATTTTAATGTACGAAAATGCAGAAGGTAACATCTCATTTTCGAGGTTATATCAATTTACTTATGGCATACTTCCACGTATAAAAACATGTGATGTAACATATAAGAATTAATAATTTAATCTTTTGTGTATAAGATAAACTATATACACTAAAATATCAATTATATAAGCAAAGACACTGACTAAAATATAATTTATTTAAAACTTTATTAAAATTAAATAAATAATTATTTCACAATAAATATTCCATCCAAATCAAAATTAATGCCTATATATCCCAACGCGCTGAATTATAAATAAGAAGTTATCCCAATCTTTAATTCGACATGAATTGCTATGGAGTAAATCTCTTTTATCGAAAATAATTTTTAATATGCGACACATTGTAGGATTGTTGTCACTGTTAGATTAGAAGGTCGGTGACATCACACTCATGACCTTTAATCGGGTTTGTCAAATGCTGAAAATAAAATTACTACAATAATAATATACTTAAGAATCAAAGTTAAAAGTTTATGAGAAAATTTTAATTTATCCATGTTAAGCACTTAATTAGTCCATAAATCGTTTTCTCTCTCTCTCTTTTTTTTAAAAATACTTTTTTCAAATCTTAAGATCAATGACAATAAAGTTATCATTCCTGGTTGTCTTAGGAAAGTAGACAAGCAAATTTTTGGGGCCACCATGTGGGGCATTATCAAACTATACACATGTTGGTGTTACAGAGAACATATCAAAAGAGGACCCACATTAATAATTAAAACAACGTTATGTTTGAATTCGAAATTTAAAGCTATCTTTCACTTTATTAAAGTTTTAATCTAATCAAAGATAAAAGAGGCAAAAAACAAATTCAACAATGGAAAGAGAGGATCTAACTTAAATTGAATCTTGAAAGGATTTTTGTGTTGATTGCTATTGCTTTTTAATTACATTTCCTCCCAATTCTTGCATTATTTGGGAAGTGCATTATGTTAAATACATTGCCTTAATTTTAATAGCTTGTTTGGATGGTTCTTACCTAGCATATTATATTATTATTTTAAATATAATATTTGTTTTGATTGTTACTTAAATTTTATTGTATCGTATTGTAAAATTTGTCGTTACGTAACGATAAAATGTGTCACTTTATGTAAAAACCATTTTGATGTGATCGCCTCGTTTCCTTATATTTTTCTCTCAATCTCACCCTTCATTATTATTAAATAATTTTATTTTATTATTTACCCTATCTTTTTATATACTGTATCATAATTTTTTTTATAGTATTGCACGTTTATTCATCATCATGAAATGACGTCAAAACGATACAATCCATCCAAATATTGTATTTATCAACAATACATTACAATACAATACAATACAATACAATACAATACGATACGATATATTATGAAACATTACGTAACCATCATTCAAACAAGCTGTAACTATCTATATAAAATCTTTTATAACAATATAAATGCAACTATTTTTATTTACCAAAAAACAATACAACTACTTATCAGAAGGTGAGAATTTATATGTATTCCGTTGGTGTAATACATATAAATTGAACCATGATAAATATGACTGAATTGATACACAGTTTTTTTCCATCCACGGAAAGGAGTCCTCAAAATGAATTTTTTTATTTTAAAATAATACATTAGTTATGAATGTAACTCTTTGATTAATAAATATTCTTCAATCATCACCATTATTATTATTATTATTATCTTCTTTAACAAAAAATTATTCATTTGGCAAAGGACATTATTGTAAGAAATACAAATTTTCTTCCAAGGGATGACATAATTTTTCAGATTTATCAATAATTGACATTTCGTCTCACAACATACCAAACATTGAAATTTGATAGACGATCTCTCATCTCTTCTCTCTGTGAAACCATCGGGGATTACCTGTACGTCTCTCAAACCCTAGCTTTTCTTATTTTCATGCTGCGTTGTGCATTGGAACACTGTTAATTTTGCAGCTATTTCTTATTGTAAAGTACTCATCTTAGAAATTGTAATTGAATTTTAGCGTCTTGCATTTCGTAATTCAATTCCTTGTTTTAGTTCGTTAATTTTCCAAAATTTGGGCTTTTAATTTTTGAGTATTGAATTTTCACTTTGAATCCAAGCAACATTCTTGATCTTCTGCTCGCAATTTTAACTATTTTATTTATTGGTTAATTGGAGGGTCTAGGGTTTTTCCTTTTTTAGCATTTTTGAATTTCATTTTACCTTCATTTTCTTGCTGGAGTTTATGGTCCAGATAAGTAATTCAAGTAAGATTTGCCAATTTGCTAGAAAATTAGAAAAAATAAATAAATCATTACCTGAAGTTACAGCATTTAAGAGACCAACTTACAGTTTTTTTAACTGAAAATGAAGTTTAAGAGCTGTTAAATTGGTCTGTCTTAGAGGTTTTCAGTAAATTTCCGGACTTACTGCAATTCTAAAGTTAAATAGTAAAAAAGTTTGATAGTAGTATTTTTGGAACAGTTCATCGTACAATGAGGATAAAAGATTTTGTGTAGTTATGCGGGGATGGCCCGTATGGACGTGAACTTGTTGCTCCCAAAGTAATATAATTTACCTTTTCAGGCATGCCAAGTTTGTTCTTTTGAAACTGGATGATGCTATATGCGTTTCTGAGGTTGCTCAAGGAATTGGTTTCTGCCTAGTGCATGACCCTTGAGTTGAGCAACTTTTATCACAATGGGAACCTCTCACCGTAGGTTTGTAGACAAAGGAACATGTTTTTTGTGATAAATCTCACCAGGTTTTAGTTGTCTGTAACTCCTGGTTTTATTTCTATCAGTTAGCTTACGAAATACCCTCTTTGCTGTTTAAGGTTCACTGGGGTTTTCAAAAGATCAAACGACAGCGCCAGGCTTATTATAACAACAATCATGGGAATGGTATTTGGATATTTCATTGGCATTTCGTTTCCTTCTGTTTCTCTAACAAAGGTATGTTAGGCCAATTTTTGGATGGTCTCTGTGGTGGAAAGTAATATGCCTCTTTTCATTCAGTATAATCTTGGAGGTCCTTTGCAGATCACTTTACCTTCGAGCATTATATCATCTCTTGATGTAGCCTTCAATGATGATCATCAGAGACATAGTGAGCGTAGTTTTCCTGAAAATCTTGGTTCAGGCAATATTCCTTTAACACCTAAGGTATTTATATCACTACAAGTCCTATAAATTCTGTCTTCCTACCTGCAGCTTCACTACTTTGATTCACTTGTATGCTTATGAAAGATTGTTTGTTGAACAAGCTTTTTAACATAATTTTACTAACTAATGGTGTCAATTTGGCCAGCACAAAAATATATCCTTATGAAGGGATTCATCTACATTTTTGTTGAGTTAAGCAGTTGCCAAATAAAATATTTGGTTAAACAAAATAACTTAGAACACCAATAAAAAGGGCTCATTTTCTATTTACTCGTGTTTAAGTATATTATTAGCATTAGGTGGAGTGTCTGCTTAAAACCTTTTCTTTTTCTCCTTGCCCATTTCATGCCCTTTTTCCTGATACATTTTTAAATGGAACATGCACATGCTAGATTTTTTGCATTCTCAAAGAAACATTAGGTATTTCATTTTTTGATCAGTAATTGGTTGATGGTCAACGTGGAAAAGTGCTTACTCTGTCAATAATCTGTGACGCAAATTACTTTTTGTGAATCAACTTGGCAAACTTTGGACTAAATGCGCTAGTGAAATCAAAATGTAGAAAAAAATAGGAGGATAAGAAATTATGTCGAAATTACTAGCCAGAAAAAGAAACTACTAAGGTACAGTGTGGATGCAACCTCTTGGATCATCAAATGGTGCCAAAAATATATAAGAAAAGTTTGCCATTTATTTATTTTGATGGTCAAAGTGAATTTTGTGCTGCGTTAATTGTAGCTAAAGAATAATATCATAAAATTTCGTGTGCGCTACTGAACAGTGGCACATTGTTACAATTGTATGCACTGCTCATATTTTGAAGTTGCCAAATCTATTATATCTAATGTTTTTCAGTTGCCAAATCTGTTCTTTTTATTGTTTTGTTACAAGCTTTTCTAATTTGGTTATTCTTGCAACTTGCAGTATAGTAAATTGCTGCTATAATTGCATGATTACATGATCTTTTGCATTTAGAAAGGGTCTAAGATATATGTTGCACCCAGAGCATATGAAGTTCGCATTCAATTACTGATTGCGTTGATTTTGTTCATTAGATATATGTTCCGACAAATCCTCGCGGTGCAGAGTCTTTACCACCAGGGATTGTGGTCTCAGAATCAGATTTCTATCTGCGAAGGTTGTGGGGTGAGCCAAGTGAGGTATGATGCAAAGAATATCTTGTGGTTATTGTATTATTCTGAGTTATCCAAAAAAACGAATGTCAGTGTAGAGTTTATGATACATACAACTAGTCTGCCTTCCTGGGCGTATGGTTTCATGTCCGCTTCATCTGCTTCCAGCTCAGTATTATTTTACAGGACTATGAGCTGTTTTATTTCTGATATACTTTAACGACATAATATGAATGGTTGTATCCTTCTCTGCAAAGCCATTAATTGATAGGACTGCAATGTAACCAAAAAGAAATTCTCGCATTGCTTAAGGTATTTACCTTTGTGCTCTGGAGATTTATTCCTTCTTTACGTGTAGTCTTATAATTGTGGTGGAATTTTCAGGATCTGAGGAAGAAGCCAAAGTATTTGGTGACATTTACAGTTGGTTTGGATCAAAAGAACAACATTGATGCAGCAGTTAAAAAGGTAAAAAAAAGAAACCGATCCATTGAATGTGATAGTATGGAGCACTATCATCATTTTTTATTGTTTTGTTATGTATGCTGAATTTTATACTATATATGTTGGTTTAGTTTTCAGAGGATTTTCAAATTTTGCTTTTTCACTACGATGGTCGAACGAGTGAATGGGATCAATTTGAGTGGTCCAAGCGTGCAGTTCACGTCAGTGTTAGGAAGCAGACAAAATGGTAAGGCTTTCTAGTTTATGAACAATCTTTGGGATTCAAAATCCCATAATTTGATGCAAGAATCAAAAGTAACATGCCAGAAAACTTTAACCTATTCAGGCAGCCCTTAGCATGTATATAGCACCCTTTTCTTGAATTGTGATGATAAGATGAAGGGTGTTAAATGGAATTATAGACTAGTTTCTTGTTGTAGTTTCATAATCTTTTGCTGGTCTTTCTATCTTCTTTAACAGGTGGTATGCAAAGAGGTTTTTGCATCCTGATGTTGTAGCTGCCTATGATTATATATTTATCTGGGACGAAGATCTTGGAGTTGAACACTTCAATGCAGAGAAGTAGGTGTTTTCCTCTGATTTTTCAGTATCTTCTCATTCTTAAAGAGAGATTTTTCTTGTCACTTTGTGTTTGCAACTAATCCAGGCCACCTGAATATGACGACAGGTATATTCAGCTAGTTAAGAAACATGGTCTAGAGATCTCTCAGCCAGGTCTTGAACCCAACAATGGCCTAACATGGCAGATGACTAAGAGGAGGGGTGATAAAGAAGTTCACAAGTAAGTCCATTGTGTATCTGTCTCGCTGCCCTCTCTCTCTCTCTCACACACACAGCCCCCCCCCCTCCCGCATCCCAAATAGTTTGGATGGAATCTCTATATAAATTAGCTTGTCTTCGTTCACATTTAAAATTCTGTGACTGAAACAGGAATACAGAGGAGAAACCAGGCTGGTGCAGTGATCCACGATTGCCTCCTTGTGCAGCGTACTCTCTCTCTCTCTCCCACACACACACAGAGACACACAAATTTTAGAAATTTGCACACTGGACGTAATCTGTACTTGCTACCACCACATATATGTACATATTAATGGATACAACATGATAATCTTGGTTCTCGCATTATTTTATGCATTAAATTGTGCAAAATGCTACATTTGGAACTTCACATTTTTAAAGATGTATACTCTAAAAAAGCTGGACTCTGATTCACAACTTCTAATTGTTATTATTAAACTCAAGCATGCATGTGATCTGTGTTTGGATTGAGCATAGTTCATTGATTGATACATGTTAGTCTGAGTCCGAAGAGTCTTTATTCTTTAAGATTTAACTTGTTACGTCCAAAGTTATTGTACTTTGGAGAATCTGTGCTTTCAAACATTCAACTTTCTCCGTCATCTGAGTAACTATGTCATATTTTTGTTACCCGCTTGTTTAATTATTTCTTCAAAGAGGAATATGTGCACCTTAAATTAGAGTGAACCCGATAAAATTTGCTTAAGAATATCACTTCACTATGAAATATTTAGTCTTTTAATAAAATTTTATGATATACTGCGTACATTTGAATGGTAGTTGAGGCTTCATCCATCAAGACCAGGCCTAACAAAGTTGATTAACTTATCATAGGGATTTTATGATTGAGCCCTGCCATTTTGGCTTTGTTTTTTTTTGTGGGGGGATGGGGTTCTGATACACTGGAGGAATTCAAGGGTCTATGTTATATCGTGTATGTTGCATGACTGCAGAAATTGGGATTGAGGCGGGGTTGATTGATAATTTCAAGACAATCTTTCTTTAAACTTTGAGAAGCAAGCTTCCTGTTCCAAATCTTCACCTTTCTCTTCTTATTATCTCATTCTTCTTACCGCTCGAGTAATGAAACAACAATTTGGTAGACAAAGAAAGATGAGAGAAGTATCTATATGTTATGAGCAGAACTAAATGCTTCTAGCTGTATTCTCGTTTAGCTCGCAAGATGGTGAAATGATGCCTTCTGTACATGTTTTCTTCTAATATCTTATGATTGAGCAAATAAACTCTGGTAAATTACTTCTTCAGGCATGAAACTTATAGTCAGCACGCTATTTTGTTTTTTTTTTAATTCATAGCACTTGTCGGAAATTGATTTCACAGAAGGCCTGTCCACAATTGCGCCATCTGATACTTTAGGCTTTTAGCTGGCCTGCAACTTACTTTTTCCTGATTTGTTTTTCAGTTTTGTGGAATTGCGCCATCTGATACTTTTAGCTGGCCTGCAACTTACCTTTTCCTGATTTGTTTTTTTCAGTTTTGTGGAAATAATGGCTCCTGTATTTTCTCGAGAAGCATGGCGATGTGTTTGGCATATGATTCAGGTAGTTCTTACAATTAGGATCACATGCATAACTGGCAATACCCATGTCGAT
Source organism: Nicotiana noctiflora (assembly GCA_032618575.1). Lineage (NCBI taxonomy): Eukaryota > Viridiplantae > Streptophyta > Magnoliopsida > Solanales > Solanaceae > Nicotiana > Nicotiana noctiflora. The sequence continues at coordinate 239,278 of JASVEL010000579.1, read as the reverse complement.
TCATTACAATCCTTTTGAGAGTGCACTTGCATTGGTCATGAGTGCATTAATATATACATGTGCTATTATAATGACAGCTCTGCTTCCATTTGATGTTTTCTTATAGAATGATTTGGTGCATGGATGGGGATTGGATTTCGCTCTCAGAAGATGTGTACAGGTCAGTAGTTCCCATTTTATATCTGTTATAAAATTGAAAGAGGACTTGCCTCATTGTAAAGATGGCTTCCCTTTAGACTTTGATACTGTTTTGGACCTTGAAACCCACCATCTTTCAGGATTCTGGAGTTTTTGCTAATTTGACATATGGTGGACCATTTAGCAAAATTTTGTAACCTTTTATTTGTTTGTGCAGCCTGCGCATGAAAAAATTGGTGTAGTGGATTCACAATGGATTGTGCATCAAGTTATTCCTTCCCTTGGGAGTCAGGTTTGTAGAAGTCCATATCCAGAAACTAAATAGCTGAAATTTCGATTAGTTTGTTAAATTAAATTTTCATTATTAGCTACTGTTCTCATATAAATAGATAATCAACTTTTTCTTACCCAAAAATGGGAACTCAAATCCATGATGCCTCGCTGAAAGGGAGATGTACTGACTGACTAATGTCATAGCCTGCATTCAGACCAAGTTGGTTGAACTCCAGTATTCGTCTCTTTTGTAATGGTAGTACATTTCATGTGAGTTTTGTTTTGGCAAGTGCCCAAGTATGTTAGTTCTGAAGTGTTCTAGGTGTCTTGCAAAAGGTATAAGAAACAGATAAAGATGTCAACTTTTGTCCTAAGGTATCCTATATTGGTTTAAAAATACTAATCTTGTTCTCCAGTTTCCAACCTAAAACTCTTTGCAACTATGTTTTTGGCTGTATTAAAGGTTTGATAGATCTAAGTTCCTACCACTTTGGCTTGAAGTGTCCTCTGAAGGCTGATTCATAGGATGACTCAATTTAGTGCTCCTTTTTGTCTTTCTAGAGTTCTGGGTAGGAATAATAGAGAAATTACTAGCTTACCGAGAGACAAGAGTGCCAACTTGCAATGCAATTTAAGTCCTTGGGGCTAAAGCTGGTGTTTGCTTCTCCATATGTGGATATATATCCTAAAGGCTGAAGCTGTTTTCTGCTATTTTGTTTGTAAAACTTATTGCACTGATCTGTTTATGCTCTTGCGGGAGAGGGGAGGGAGGAGACGGCTCATTGCTCCCATGCATTTTTGTATGACCTGTTATCGTTCTTTAAGTATTTTCTTTACACGATTCCTGTTATATGAAATATGCAGGGTAGCTCGGAGAATGGTAAAGCTCCTTGGGAAGGGGTAAGCAAATAGTGATTCACTTGAAATCTAGTTTGACAAATACCCGTTTGTTTTGATTAAGTCAGATCTTAAAGCTCCTCGACTATTTTTCTTTTCGTTTTATAGGTAAGAGAGAGGTGTAGAAGTGAGTGGGCTATGTTTCAGGACCGGTTAGCTAATGCGGATAAGGCGTATTATGCACAGCATGGAAAACCCCGAGTATAACGCCGCCTAAAGCTTTGTACATTGCTTCTTGTAGTAACTTTTTTCTCTGTTTTAGGTATGCCTAATTCTTTTTGCCAGTATTTGTTTTATTAATATTTGCTTTTACTATAGAGCAGTCATATTTCTGTAGTTAGTGGACAGTAAACAGTAAGATATTGGAAGTTCTCTTGTGCATATATAGGGATGGCAAACGGTGCGGGGCGGTTGCGGGGCACACCCGCGAAGACTCCAACCCGCCCCGCACTGCCCCGCAAAACAATTTTTTTTTTAAATTTAACCGCCCGCCCCGCCCCGCGAAAAACCGCCCCGCCCCGCCCCGCATATATATATTTTTAATTTTTTTAATCCTATCTAGTAAACCAAGTAATTTTTTTATATTTGTATTAGATATTGTTAGGTAGTATTCCATCGTCCGTTCATCACAAGTTGCCTAGTGCATTGGTATAACGAGGGTGTATGTTTTGGGTGAAAATTTGTAAAATAATTATCATAATACTATAATTCGAAAGTATATATCTCACCCAAACGAAATTGATTTGAAAATATACACGTTTGCATAGCAATTCAGTTAACATACATTTGTAAGTTCACGCATATTAGCGTATGTGCAAATTTTCATTTTCTTATTTAATTCTTGTACTAATTTTGTAAGGATTGTGTACATTGACGGTGTAAATATTATTACATTATCGATGCATTTTAATCAATTATACCATATTTATTTATTGTATTTATATGTTATCTGTTATTATATATAGATAATCTTAGTACGATGATATAAAAATTTATATACTAAGAAGATAATCAATTGAACAACTCATAGCAACCCGCGACCCGCACCGCCCCGCGTTAATTTTTTTAAAAAAAATTATGCCCCGCCCCGCAAACAATGTATCCAGCCCCGCCCTGCACCGTCCTGCACCGTTTGCCATTCCTATGCATATAGATGATACATGAGATTATATAGTCCATGAACTTTGTGCACTTCATCCTTTTCTCTCGTATTCTCATATTTGGAGTACCAGCAACTAGGGGTGTACATAGGTCGGGTTGGTTCGGATTTTACAATTACCAAACCAAACCACATGTATCGGGTTATTAAATTTAAAGACCAAACCAAACCAATAAACTCGGGTTTTTCACTCTCGGTTTTTCTCGGGTTTTTTCGGGTTTTCGGGTTTTTCGGTTTTTTCGGGTTTTTTTCGGTAAATCTCCCCAAAACAAAACATATAAATTGTGCTCAAAATATTTCTTTAATCCTAGTAAGATACAACTATACTAAGTATTTTTTAAGAAAATAATACAAAATATGAGAAGTTTCATGGCATTATCCTAAAATATTCAACAATAAAGACATAAAATTATATAATATAAATATTACTAATTAAAAAGCTATAATAAAAATAAATATAATTTAAAAGTAATAAGTCATGATAAAATAAGTAGACTAATAAAGGAGTGTCAATCACATGACTAAACGCTAATAAAGAAAAAATAAAAATATGTTATGCATTTTTATCTAAATTGTTGTAAAATAAAATATAAATATTCAATACATTCCCGTTCATAGCATTGAATTGAATGTCTTTTGTTAGCATTAATATTGATTTATTATTGGTTTAGGCTTTTGACAACATTATTTAGTTTACTAATGTTAATAGCTATAAAACTTATTGGAACATTCAAAAGTTCTAAATCCAATCTTAAAAGATAAAATTATAAATTTTTATAAGAAATATTTATAAATTATATCACAAATAAGTATATTTATATATTAAATATATCTAATATTTTTATATATGTAATGTCGGGTTGGTTTGGTTTCGGTTTGACTTTCTTTAGTCAAAACCAAACCAAACCAATTATGGTCGGGTTTTTTTTCCCCACACCAAACCAAATCAAACCAAACCATTGTCGGGTTTTTTTCTCGGTTTGACTCGGATTATCGGGTTGGTGCGGTTTGTCGGTTTCCTTTGTACACCCCTACCAGCAACATCCACTGTGTACGTAATTCTGGTTTCATCACCTTTGACAGAAAAAAGGGGAAATGGGTACAAAATCAAGCAAATCCAAGAACAATGAAGATTTCGAACTGGAGTGATGAGGAGAACCTATAATATAGCTCACCCCCCAAACCATTTATATCCCCATCCCCCACCCCCCCCCCCGGTTTGGGGTGGGATGGGGGGATATCAGTTATAGCTTTGTTTTGTGCTAATTAAGCCATTGCATTGATAAGAAGACGAAGGACCAAATCTGTTGAGAGAAAAGGCAATCATATGAAGATGTCAAATATGATCGTAAGAAGTAAATGGGGACCTCTAACAAATATTATGGGGATGGAAAAGATATGGCATAACAGCGAAGTGCTGATTATTACAATATAGACATGGGCAACTCCAACGGATAGCTTATTGGGATATATTTGTACTACTAGTTAGTCTACTTGTACAAGTTTTGAGTTAAAAATTACAACTTCTTACCATATAATATTATCATCTTTTTCACTTGTTAAAAAGTTATATTTTGTTTACCCAAACAAATCGCTTTAGTTGGAAGGAAATTGAGTCTCTAATATAGGTAGGCGTACTCTCTTTTGATAGCTTGTTTCAATATCTTAGATTTTTGCATTAGTTATAGTGTGGTTTATTCATGCCCGAAATCAAATTATATGACTAATGCACAATTGAACAGTTAATGTGAAGTTTCCGCCAAATTATATTTTCTGTACAAGAGTTGAGACGAGCTAATAATATTTCAGTACTCACGTTTCTACCACTGAATATGGATAATTTTACCAAGTACAAACAAAAGATTATAAAAAGCCTGCCATTATAGGACTAGTGTTTTAAGTTCTTGAAGAAAAAAGGGATTTTTTCATATATATTATTATTTTATTTTCTCTAGGTTTTGTAATTTTTAAAAAGTATCTAAGTTTTTCTTACAAATTGTATACATTCCTCCCTTAAAAATCTTTCATTCCATTATTAATGCCTTCAATTAAGGGATGCAATTATGTAATTTCTTTTTTTCACTCTTCTCCTAATTTCATGCATCCTAAGTTTTTCAATATGCAGATCTCTTCTCTCTTTCTTTGATAGTTGCACGTTTTTCAACAAGAAGCTAGTAATTTTGCTTCAGTTGTTGAATGATATTGGTTGAAACTTTTAAATACGAGATATAATGCCATAGAACATATTCAATGTTTCTATTATCCTTATAATATTATGAAACTGATACCTAATCTAACAAATCCAATAACACAAAATTGCTTTCCGTATTAGCAACAAAAAAGAAACCTTTTTTTTTTGCAGTTAAAAATCCATACACACAACAAACAATGTCATGCAATGACCAACAAAAAAAAAAATATCGGTTGCTAAAAAGTTTCTTCAACAATTCAAAAATCGTTAAACTCTAAAAAAATTATTACTAATAGTATAATGGCTCATACACAATCCAAGTATGAATTTGGTCACAAATTTACAATTGCCCATCACAGTATAGAATATCATACATTTCTGATACAATTTTTGCAATAATTATGATACAAATACAACCATGATACAATTCTGGTCTTCTTCATCTTCTTCAAGTTTCAATTTCAGTTCTAAACTTAAATTATGATACAATATTATATTATAACTGAATTAGTATTGTATTAGGTATTATTTTAGGTATTGATATATCATATACAAGCCAAACGCAAACGTCGATACAATTATGAAACAAATCCGATACAGTTATGGTACAATTATCATACAATCGTGATACATTTCAGAAACTTTTCTTCTTCGAGTTCCAATATGAAATTTTACTTAAAAACATCTCTAAACTTAGCCTATCTCCGTCAAAATTGAGATATAAAGTCCAAGTTATATTCTCAATCATTTGCAAGAGCACTCAATCCAAACAAATCAAAAATTTGTAAAACTCATATGTTGAATTCAAAGCTTTTTAATTGTTGTCAATGAAGAACTCTTTTGCTACTGCAATTTTAGAGATAATGTCGATGAATTTGTGCAAAGAGGATGAGATTTGGGTTAATTGTATTAAAGAGAAAAATATTTTAACTTTTTTTTTAAAATGGAATGAAAACATGATTTTAGGGACTTTGTATAACTGAAATACATGGGGGGGGGGGGGGAGAGTGGAGAGGGAAGGATCGTATCAGTTACATCCTAGTTTTAAGGATGCTCTCTTTATTAAAGTTTTGTATATAGATAGTAAATATAGATAAAAAATATAATTTTTATGAAATCTAAAGAAAAGTGGTAAAGAAGTGAATTTGCTAATATTATATTTATATTTATTCATATTGTTCCAATTAATACAATGTTATACCTATTCATTGTTATTCTTCTTTTGTGTTTCCCTTTATGTTAAAAAACTAGAATCTAGGAAAAGGCAATATAAAAAGATCTTAGGAAGTAAAAGCCAATTATTATAAATTAAAAGTAATGAATATTAAAATAGAAATTGGTGAAAGAAACAAATGATGAGGAATCACAGTTCCAGTGGCTCTCGTCCATAGCTTGAGTAGTGTGGGTATTGCTTTCGTATATGTGAAACACGTGAATTGGCAGGTTATATATCTTGAAATGACTTACTATCAATTATAAGCTGCTCTCTACTGTATGAATTTGCTGCTACCTCTACTCCCAAACCAATCATATTAAATGAGTATTCTTTCATCTTTTAACTACATTTTTTTTTTTAAATAGAGCACCTCACCTTCAATGTGCGACTTGCGGGCACCAATTGACATTTTATCACTATTCCAGTAATGTAAGAAATACAACAACAACAACAACAACTACCCAGTATAGTCCCACAAGGTGGGGTCTGGGGAGGGTAATATGTAGACAAGCCTTACCCCTACCCAAAGGGTAGAGAGGCTGTTTCCAATCGACCCTCGGCTTAGATAATGTAAGAAATAATAATCTAGATTTGTATCCTAAAGTCCTATTTTGGGGGTTAAACACTCTTATTCTTTTTCTATGGGTCAAATTAAAAACTAATACTTATCACTCCATCACAACCATTACCTTATATGTTTGTGGATAAATTAATATATATATATATACGTAAAGTCGGACCAGATAAGTTTGCAAGCGTCGAATCCTGAAATGGCGACAAGTTAATTGAAGGACAACAGATTGATCCAGTTGCACAGTTGTATTTTCCTTTTTCTTTGACTTTTCTTGAAGGGGACAGTCTGAATGTATATTTGTGGCATTATCTTTAAAATGTGTTATTTGGTTAGGGGATCAAATGTCATGGGTTTGTACGCTGTGTATAAATGCCCTCTCTTTGTGCACATGGAGATAAAATAAGAAAGAATATCTAACAAAATCATTAGGAGTGGGGATATTGTGACTATCCATGATCACATTCAATTATGCCTTATAAAAAAAATTAAGTAGTCGTTGTAAATATAATTCAGTTTACAAGTTCGGAGTCGAATTCCACAGAGAACTAAGATTTAGTTACAGTTTTTCACTATCACCAAGAAAACAAGTTTGAACAATTTCTAACTTATAGATATTAAGATTCTTGTGTTTAACTAATTAACTAACAAATTAAAATACTAAATTAACAACTAAAGATACTAAGGGTTAGAGAAAAGATTAAGGAGGTCTAGAGTTATGATTTCTCGTGTTGTTGGAATCCTTTTTGCTACGTTTTCTATAAATTCCCTAAGTCTTCTCTATCGATCATGAGCACTTTGAGTGTCGTAATTCCCTCACAAGTAACTACCACAATTTACTAGATATATTCCCGAATTACGCTAGTTGGCATTAAGTAAGGATCACTCGAATCGCACCAAGATTTCGTTATCCCTAATCCCACCATTAAACCCTTCGTATTGATCCCTCATATATGTTAGGAGTGATGTTATTCAACAACTACCTAAATATGTACTCTCTCCGAGTAATACATACTCCCTCCGTTTCAATTTATGTGAACCTATTTCCTTTTTAGTCCGTGCCAAAAAGAATGACCTCTTTCCTTATTTGGAAATAATTTACCTTTATGCAATGATTTATAGCCACACAAAATAAATGTGCCTCATTTTACACCACAAGATCAAAAGTCTTCTCTCTTTTCTTAAACTCCGTGCCCAGTCAAATGGGTTCACATAAATTGAAACGGAGGGAATACTAAATAGGCACGGTCGTTTGAGAGCTCCTCAACCAACCACAATATAAACGTAGTTGACAAATAGAGAAAAGCTACGGCAAATATATATTAATGTAACAGGAAAATCATCCTCCAAATCAAAACCCTATATAACGAATTAGCTATTCATAATAGTATGCATAATTACAATACTAGAATTCGTAACCAATAATAAAAATAGGAAGAAAGAAGTGAAAAACTCGTAGAATAATCATTCACCTTGCTCCTAGTATGTTCTTGCCTCCTTAGGTCGAATCCCCGGTCTCCTTAGCTTCTTTAGGCCTAAATTATGTCAAAAGTTCTCAAATACCATTTTCCCATGTATATAAACCAAGTAGGGTTGGGCCCAAACAATTATACATTTTCCTACGCGAAAAAAGGACACTTTTTCTGGACAGACGTGCGCCGCCGCGGATCAACCGCGGATTGACCGCGTACTTTGACCAGTGTTAGTGTTAGGAAACTGACATGCACGGCCGCAGCCGTGCACTTTTCACCCTGTTCTGTTTGGAATTTGAAAAAACGTAAATGAAAGTTGGTAGACCTTTGAATTAGCTTTCCAACCATATATTGTGGAGCCCTAACGGAGTTTTGAGCAATTTGATAGTGTTGAGAAAAAGTTATTTGGCACTTTTAGAATAATCGAAACTATTTTTGATTAATTTAAATTATATATCTATATTTATATAAAGATTCACTCATCAAGAATATAAGAAAAATATTATACAAAAGAAAGAAGCAAACATAAATATCAAACAAAGTAACATGCTAATATTTTTTATTAACAATGTAATAATACTAAATATTAGATAATATATTAAAAAATTACATAACAAAAAAGTTATTCGATGACTATACTAGTTCCTTTAATTTAATAGAGATTTTATCCATTAAAATTCAGATTATATTATTGAGAATAGCAAAATAAAATTTAAAATAAAATAATATTTCACGAGTAATAAAATATATCTTTTATTATATTACAAAAAGAAAGTAGTAATAAAAAATATTATACAAATTTATATGCTAATAAATTTTTATTAACAATATAATAATACTAAATATTATATATAATAAAGAATAATATAGAACAAAAAATATTTTTTATTAGTCCCTTTAATTTAATAGATATTTTAGTCATTAAAATGCAAATAATATTGCTGAGAAAAAAGAATAAAATTTTAAATAAAAATATGTTTCTTGATTAATAATATATATCTTCTATTATATTACAAAATGATAGTAGCAGATAAAAATATTAAACAATATAATATACTAATAAAAATATTGATAAATAATATAATAATACTAAATATTGGTAATATAATATCTTCACAAGGTATAGGTAAGGTCTGCGTACCGACTACCCTCCCCGAATCCCTTGGTGTGGGAAAATACTAGGTATATTATTGTTGTTGTTGTTGTTGTTGTTGTTGTATATAAGTACATTTAATTTAATAGAGATATTAGATATCGTATTGACAAATATGATGACAATTAAAATTTATAAAACAATACAATCTAATACGTTCAAATAATCCGATCATAATTTCCGTTAATTCATATTTTTTAATATCGACCGCGCATCGCGCGGGTATGACTACTAGTAATAATTATATGATAAAGAAGTAACATAAAATATCTCAAGATTAATAAAATATACCAAACAATCAATAAAAAATAATATTAAAATAACTAATTTTTGAGTATAACTAATCTCCACATAACTTGTCTTCAAACCAAATGAGGCATAAACTCTTAACTTACCCAAAAGAGTCTATAAATAGCAACTAAAGGGTAAAAGAGTCAAATAGCATTTCAAATAATTTCCGCTGCCAAATTAATGTTTCTGGTACGCGCAAATACAGTTGCCATTTAAACCTTTTCACAAAAAAGAGTTAATAATACTTGCAGAACTAGAGAGAGAGTCCATACCGCCAAAGCAATCATCATATAATAAAGACTACTGGAGTAGTACATAATGCATTGAACCTCTGAAGATAGAGAAAATCTTCTAACCACAATTGTGGGACATATGAAACATCGGTTGCATAAGTTGGAAAATTGAAGTGGAACAGTTATCTTTGGAGTTGGATAATATTTCAAATGGGGGCTTCACAGAAGGATTCATGTAGAATGGAAGGGTGGTTATATTTGGTTCGCTCCAATCGGTTTGGACTTCAGTATTCTAGAAAACGCTACTTTCTTCTTCACGATCACCTTCTCAAGAGCTTTAAATCAGACCCTGTTTCAAACAACGAGGTCCATCATTCTCTCTCCCTCCCTCACTGTGTGTGTGTGTCTTGTTGCCATATATAGTGCTAATTCTTGATAAACTATTTGGGTAAGTATCTGGGTTCTTGTTTTTGTTGTTGTTAAAGTTTAGCATTGACAAGAATGGCTTAAGTTTAATTGATATCAAGTTCTTGTTAACTTGTAATTTGATTTGCCTATGTGCTATGTTATTTCTTTATGCTGATACTAGCCGTCAGAGGCAAGTGATGCTGCACCCAATTCTTTGTGACAATGTGTTCGGAATTAATACACACCCACACAAAACATTTATTTATATGCATGCCGAGGCAGATAGTGGGTTTTGGATTTTAGCCCTTTTTTGGATTTTAGCCCTTTTGAGTTACTACGTTCTAAGTTAATAATTTGTTTATAGAAAACAAATTTTTAAAGAAAAATAATAGTCCAAAGCTACTGGGTTCTGTTGAATTGATACCTTCTAACTCTATATCTGCCCCTATATGCATGAAGCGCCAAGTTCACAAGGGTGATTTTTTGTTGATATAGTATATGTTGGGAAGAAGGGCCACTATAAGAAAGTAGTTTCCAAGCTTTCAAAAGTTCATAGAACCACATTATAAGTGCCAGGGATGCTATATCCCATATTACCACCTTCGTTTCCTATGTCTGAATGCCCAACTGAACATGATATCCTTCAGTATAGCTGGCATTAACAATTGTTTGCCAAATAAGCTTAGCGTTGTCCACCATAACTAACTCGATAAATGGCAGTGTAACAGTAAGTGATTCATATCCTCTCCCCATAGTTTACTTTTTTCACACCATCTGATCCAAGAAATCCTTTCTTCTCGTCCACTTAGGAGGGTGTGGAAATCAGTGCGGATTATGGTTGAAAGACTGAGTTTAGTATGGGAAAAGTACACGAACTCTTTTCCTCTATCTTTAAGAGCCTATAGTAGAAACACTTTACTAAGAAAATACTCCTTCTCTCTCCACACCATTTCCGAAGGGAGCCTTGGAGCAACGGTAAAGTTGTTTCCATGTAGCCTTTAGGTCACGTGATCGAGCCGTGGAATCAGTTACTGGCGCTTATGACAGGGTAGGTTGCCTACATTGCATCCCTGGGGTGCGACCCTTTGCCGAGCCTACGTGAACGCGGGATGCTTTGTATACCGGGCTGCCTCTCTACACCATTTTCAGGCATCCTTCTTCATCAATGGATGTTTTGCCTATGGTGTGGCTCCATCAAGTTTTGTTGTTCATCAATCTCCCAATTTTGCAATTATTGTCTTTTGGATTGTAAAGTATAGAGACAATAGAGAAATCTCTCTTGTGTTGTATTCAAGAAGTAACAAGTATATATGCAAGTACATAGAGCCCTAACTATAGAAAGAATCAAAATGGAAATCCTATAAATCTGCTGTGAATCCCTATAGTTGTGCTAGCTATGTATATTACGCTAAGTTACTCGGACACGGGTGCGGGTGTCCGATACGGGTGCAGATCTAAAGGTCGGATCCTTCGAGATGTAAATTCTAAGATTCGGGGATACGGATCCTAGTGTGGATACGGGTGCTGGGATCCGGCTAAAATTAATTCAAAAAAATAAAAATATAAAAATTATCTCTAAATTTGTAAGAAATTTAGTGGAATACTTAAGATAGCTTGTAAAATGTGTATTTGTTTTTATTCTCAAGTTGTAAATAAGTAATGGATTGGTATCGTAGATAAGGTATGTTATTTTCTTCAAATTTTATCCTAGTTTTGGTTTTGATTTCAGGAATCAAATTGTATCTTATATCGAATTTTTCCGACCGTTGTGGTCAAAGTACCCAAAAGTTTTTGACCATATCCGGTACAGATCCCATACCTACACCCATACTAGTGTCGTGTGGACATGGGTGCGGCAGCTAAACTGAAGTGTCAGAGCAACTTAGATATTACGTATGATTATGTCTACATTCAGTATCTAACATTCCCCCTCAAGCTGGAGCATAGATATTGATCATGCCCAACTTGTTATAAAGGTAATCAACTCGAATTTCATTCAACGCCTTTGTGAACAAATCAGTCGGTTGCTCTCCTGTCTTTACGTAGCCAGTGGAGATCAAGTTCTCCTGAATCTTCTCACGAATAAAATGACAGTCAACCTCAATATGCTTAGTTCTTTCATGATACACCGAATTTGACGTAATATGGAGGGCAACTTGATTGTCACACTAGAGTTTTGCTGGTATTTGATGCTCTGACCCAATTTCAATCAATAGATGATGTATCCACATAATCTCACATGTAGACTATGACATAGCTCTATACTTGGATTTTGCACTGGATCGATATACAACACTTTGCTTTTTACTTCTCCTTGATACCACGTTTCCTCCAACAAAGACACAATAACCTGTAGTAGATCTTCTATCAATTTTCGATCCAGCCCAGTCAGCATCTGCAAAACACTCAATACAAGTATGGTTGTGATTGTTATATAATATGCCAAGTCCAGGAGCTCCTTTCAAGTAACACAAAATCTGTTCCAAAGATGCCCGATGTTTGACCGATGGTGCAGACATGAACTGGCTAACAACACTTACTACAAAATCAATATCTGGACGAGTCATAGTGAGGTAGTTTAATATCACAACAAATCTCATGTATCTCTTTGGATCGTCAAAAGGATTACCATCATGTTTCATAAGATGCACATTAGGAGCCACTGGAGTAATGCAAGGTTTAGCTGCCAACTTTCCATTTTTTGCAAGCAAGTCAAGAATGTACTTTCTCTGAGACAAGAATTCCCTTGCTTCTATTTACTTCTACTCCCAGAAAGTATTTCAACTGATCAACATATACAACAAGGAGAATAGTGCCATCTACTAATTTTCGATAGAGGACTGAGTGATCGCACTTACTCATTTCCAACTCAAACTCATGAACTACCTCACTGAACTTGCCAAACCAAGCTCGTGGATTCTGTTTCAAGCCATACAAGGACTTCTTTAGATGAGACTTTCTCATACTCCCCTGAGCAACAAAATCGGGTGGTTGCTCCATATACACTTCCTCTTGAAGATCACCATGAAGGAACGCATTCTTGATAGCCAACTGATGTAAAGTCCAATTCTCAGACGCAACTTGAGAAAGTGAGTTTGGAAACCGGAGAGAAGGTGTCAGAATAATCCATCCCATAAGTCTGAGCATAACCGTTCGCCACAAGTCCGGCCTTAAGTCTTGCCACTGAACCATCTGGATTAACTTTAACCGTAAAGACCCACTTGCATCCCATTGTTTCTTTCCCTTTCGTAAATCTACCAAACCCATGTGTGGTTATCCTCTAAAACATGTATTTCCTCAAGCATTGCATTAGACCATCCGGGATTATTTAAAGCCTCCCTCACTGTTTTAGGTACGGAGATAGAGTTTGGGAAAACAATCATAGATCTAGACGTAGAGGATAAGTGGTCATAGGAAACAAAGTTAGCAACAAAATATGTTTATTTGCAAGTACGTGTACCTTTGCGAAGAGCAATAAGAAGGTCAAGGTTATCTGGAGGATCAGGCAAAGGAGGATCTGATGATGCAGGAACAGGTGCGGGACATGTATCATTTGTCTCTCCCCTCCGCGAATAAACTTGAACAGTTTGAGGTCTTGCTATCACAGTTGGAGCAGGTACTGTAGGCATAATAGTCGATTGGTGCTCAATAGAAGAACTGGGAGATCGAAGAGTATCATTTGATTGTTCTGTCAAAGTAAGGATAACCTGATATACTAGCCACTCAACTTCCTCCCCCTGGCTTGTAAAAATGGGAGGTGCATAGAAGAATGGTGTAGTCTCTGAAAATACCACATCAGTTGACACTAAATATTTGCCAAGCTCGGTAGAATAACATCGATACCCCTTCTGAAGGCGAGAATAGCCTAGGAGAACACACTTCACAACCTTGGGATCCAACTTGGTAAGAGATGGTCGAACATTTCGAACATAACATGTGCTTCCAAACACCTTAGGTTCCACCGAAAATAATGACTTGTTAGGAAAAAGAACACTATAAGGCACATTACCATCGAGTACACTAGATGGCATGCGATTAATAAAAAAACAAGCCGTAGAAACCGCATCAGTCCAGAACTGTTTAGGAACCTTCCTTCGGAACAAAAGTGCTCGGGCCGTCTCAAGTAGATGCCTATTCGTCCACTTAGCAACTCCATTTTAAAAGGGAGTGTCAACACATGAAGACTAATGTAATATTCCATGTTGTCTCATGTAGGATTGAAATAACTCTGACATGTATTCTTTAGCGTTATCACTCCTTAGAGTACATACTGAAGCATTGAATTGAGTTTTAACTTCAACTCAAAAGGCAGAAAAATGAGTAAGCACTTCATAGTGTTTTTTCATAAAGTAAATCCAAGTTATTTGAGGAAAGTGACAAAATACTTATGCCCAGTTTTAGAAACAAACGGACATGGTCCCAAACATCAGAATGGACTAACTTAGAAGCTGACTCAGCTTGCTTTTTAACCCTTGGACTTAACAAGATGCGATGGTGTTTTGCAAATCGACATGACTCACAATTCAATGATGAAATATACTGAAACTGAGGACAGAACTTCTTTAACAAAGGCAAAGAGGGATGTCCAAGCAGATAATATGCTTCAAAAGGAGACACGATACTAGAGCATGCGACAGACTGTGGCTCGTGGCTCCCATTCATCAAGGATGTAGAGATCACCAGATGTATATCCTTTACAAATAACCTGCATCGTCTTAAGATCTAGAAACAAACAATGATCGGAAAAGAATGTAACACAACAATTAGTGTCTTTGGTAATTTTACTAACAAAAGTCAAGTTAAGGGCCAAGTTTGGTAGACTTGATACAGATGACAGGGTAATAGAGGAAGTTGGTTTAACAGTCCCAGATCCAACACTGCTACAAGTTGATCCATCAGCTATAGTAACCGGAGATGGTGATTTATGTGAGCGAAAGCAAGAAAAAATAATATTTGGATTACCTGTCATATGATTTGTGGCACCTGAATCGATCACTCATTTATTGGAAGAGGTGATAAGACATATTTTATTTGACCCAGCAAAGGCAGTAACTGAAGAAAATTCCTTAACTTATTGAAGAAATTTTAGAAACTCATCCGAAACCAAGATTGTTGAACTAGGAGTTGTTGCATTATTATTCGTTACCATCATTTTTTCCTTTCAATAACAAACTGATTAAACAAACAGAGGTCCCCGAAGCTAAAAAATACCCAAACAGATCCTGGTAGATACGAAATCAACAATCTATTGAACATGATTCAACTTTAATAATTCACTCAACCAAATCAGAGAACCAAACAAATATGTCCCCAACTCAAACAAAATCAGAGACCAACAAAGTTTCTGATAAGGAAAGACCCAATTGATAATATCAAGTCACTAATAAATCACCTCAGTGAGTCAAAAATAAAGATGCAAGCTTCTCACACAGGCAACCTCCAAGAAAAATACCACAAAATTAAAGAAATCGAATAACCAATAAACCAGACTCAAACCTGACCAAACAAAGTGAGAATAAGATCTGCTCTGAGGTTGTTCTTTGTCAAAATGTGGTTCTATGATTAGAGAACCACCACAAGTCAATCGGAAATGTCAAAAAGACCTCAGATTAGCTTCCGGCCAAGGAATTTCCGGCAGCGGATTCGACTCAACTCCGATGAGTAGTAGACCTGCTCTAGTACCATGTAAAGTACAAAGACAATAGAGAAATCTCTCTTGTGTTGTATTCAAGAAGTAACAAGTATATATATAAGTATATAGAGCCCTAACTATGGAAAGAATCAGAACAGAAATCCTATAAATATGCTGTGAATCCCTATAATTATGCAAGCTATGTATATTACATAAGATTATGTCTACATTAATTATCTAACAAAGCTCAAAATGTAAGCAGCTAATCGGACTTTCATCTATGTGCCACATATTCTTCTTATAACTCTGTTCCCATGTGCTGTTTTGAATTTTATGTTCCACTGAACTCCTCCCATCCTTTTAGTATTTTCATCCATAATCTACAACCATACGGTATTGTAGTGACCTCAGTTATCTAACCCCTTCTCTGATGACATATATATTATCTAACCCCTTCTCTGATCATATATATATATATATATATATATATATATATATATATATATATATATATATATATATATATATATATATATATATGTCATTGTCCTCCATAGGGCTTTCTCCTCATTGCCAAATCTCCAATAACCACTTCCCCTGTAAAGCTTTCTTATGTCACCTAAAACGTTCACCTCAATCCCTCCAAGTTTTTCGAAGATGTCACTGTCTTCAAGTCTATTCGAAGCAAATTCATATCACCTCCTTTCTGCATAGAAAATTCCTTTGGAGTCTCTTCAACTACTTGTGACCTCAGCAGGCCTTGCACGATGGAAATGTAACATGTCATAGTGTGCTCTTGATCAAAATCTTCTTTCTCCCTTTTTATATGTACTTCTTTTTCCAGCTGGTCATTTTCCATCGACTTTTGGAAGATTACATTCTAATCACTTTGTTCTTTTAACTAAAAACACACAACTTATTAATTTGATTCCAGAATAATTCTATGAAATTAGAGCAGAGTTATAGCAAGGATGTTGATAATGACTTTTCACTTTGAAGTTTGAACCTCCAGTTGATTTCAAAAATGTCTCCACAGTCCTCACAAATTCTAAGGACTTAACGTTTTCGGTAGCATGCCCATCATTGCATATTCTAATACTTATTCTTCAAGTTTTGCATAGAAATCGTTGTTTCTGGAAAATCTTATGATTTTTTCTCATCTAAAGAATGATAAATATCACAATTAGCTACATTTTACTTTTAAATAAAAGAAAGAGTCTAAGGAGAAATCTCTATGCTGTTCCATACTATATTCTTGTAAGTCGGTTCTCTCTTCCCATACGTCATCCTTTAGTGTTGATTACCTCGTTGTTTAGCTGTATTTAAGTGGCGGACTCAGCTTTTTATGGATTATAACTTGCTTACAGCTCTTCAATTGTCTCTAGAATGGTCAGGTATCAACTTTCATCTTCAAGTAGATGAAAATTTTATTTTTTTCCAGTTCTTCTGTCCTAGCTTTCCTTGAGCCGAGGGTCTTTCAGAAATAGCCTCTCAACCCCTCCAGGGTAGGGGTAAGGTTTGCGTACACTCTACTCTCCCCAGACCTCACTTTTGAGATTTTTACTGGGTTGTTGTTGTTGCTTTTGTCCTAGCTTTCTTTGGAATTATTCAAAGGCCACATTATCAGGACTCAATGCAATATGTCCTGTTGATTTTTCTGTAGGATCCTGTTAGAAGTGCTGTTATTAATTCCAGCATTAGGGTGACAGACAATGGGAGAGAGAGCATTCAAAGAAAAGTAAGATCTTTTTCCCAGTCCCTATTCATGACAGAGATAGTTTGTTCAGATTGGATTTTTCTCATTAAATGCGTTGACTTCCGTATTAAGACTTTCTGGTTTGTTACTTCTGCATTCTCCCAGGTCGTTTTCATATTTACTCTATACAGTGCCTCAAATCATAATGATCAGTTGAAGGTGCGGAAATTACCCTTCTCCCTGTTTTAGCTTTTAGTTTTTGAGACCAAGAGTGTCTAAAGAAAATTTACGAACAACAGTTAGGAGCAAACAGTCCTGAGGAAGCAGCAAGATGGATCCAGGCCCTTCAGGAAGCTGCTTTACAGGTATAAACTAGTAAATACTAAATATGAGCTGTTAACGTCCCCCTTTGTTAGCAACTGATGATAATGAATAATTGTAGCATAAAGGAAGTGCAGCTGATTGTTCAAGGAGCGATTCACAGTCTTTGAGGTATATTGATTTGGTGTATCTGTCTTACTTCGCCAAGGATCTTGGAGATAGTTATTCTTCGTACTAATATCTGTTGCTTTTCTCTTGCTGATTTCTCCTTCTTCTTTTTTCCCCTTTTGCCACACAGGTTAAATAGTTCCAGCACGTCTCATTGTCTGAATTCCATTAATTGGACTCTTTGTTCATCCTCAGTGGCAGATGCTATGACATCTGATGTTGTTGCACCATCGTCCTGGACAATCTTTGGAGGTCAGAATGGTAGGTTCTAATGATTGATATGTTAGAGAAGCTGGAATTCCATGTATGAGTTTTGCTCTTACGATGATTTAGTTTGTCCTTGGGGGTCTCTGTCTCATCAAGGATTTCTGTTGCAATGTGTTTGATCATTTTCTTTAAAATTGGTCGCCTCCTCTCCATTTGTTACTCCCTTTCCGTTGGTTCTTAAATCACTTGGGCATGCAGGTCTTCGCCTATTTAAGGAAGCTAAAGATAGGGAATCTCATGGGAAGGTAACCTAATAGTTTCCAGCTCCTATGGCAGTAAACTTAGAAGCTCATGTTACTGAACTTGTCTCATGCTGTGCAGTGGGATGATCACCCTGCAATAATGGCTGTTGGTGTAGTCGATGGAACTTCAGAGGCCATTTTTCAAACACTCATGTCACTTGGTCCTTCTAGATCGGAGTGAGTTGCAAGTCTTTAACTAAATTCTTTGTACAAGCTTCAGTTGCAGAGACTTCACTGCTAGTAAAATTAGTCCCTCTATACGTACAAAGCATAACTAAGACTTGAATAAGTTAATACCAGAAAACATATGCCTTTCTAGGAAATAACACATAGAGAACTTTTTAAGACCAAAAAGATATTGTACTTAAGCTTAAATTCAAGTGTATATTTTGCATACTTTTAGGTGCGACATGGGTGTGGCAAATGTTTTAGACCCCAATACTATGCTCGACTTTCTTAGTTTATTACACAACATAATGGCCACACTTCTCTTTTGGATGTACTCATGCCAGCTTTGCACACATCATTGAATCGTACCTTATCCACCCTCCCCCCCCCCCCCCCCAAAAAAAAAAAAAAAAAAATTTTACTCGGCACTATGAAAGTGTTTTTTCCCGCAGTAGTTAAATCAGAATAAAGCTAGAGAATTGAATTGTGAGTTTTGTGAATCATATTGAATCGAGAATTGACGCTTATGTTTGGACAAAAATGGAAAGATTTAGGTAAAATGTTTGTATGTGAGTGCTTATAAAAAGAATGTTCACGCACCTGTAGTTGAGTCCATTTATCATGGTATATGGAGTAGATGGCATATTGTAAAATTAATCTAAATGCAGCTTTCATTGCCTTTACCTGTGGGAGATTGGAAATACGAAATAATGGATTACAGTTCGTCACCTGTTTGCTATTTTTAACCAAATTCTTTGTATCCCTTATACTGATATGTATTTTATTTTCCAGATGGGATTTCTGTTATTACAAGGGCAGTGTCATTGAACACCTTGATGGCCACACTGATATTGTTCACATGCTTCTACGTCGGGATTGGCTACCTTGGTCTGGCACATGATATTCACTCTCCAAACTGTTTGTAGTTTGTCAGTGTTTATAATTAACATAAGTTATTGCAGGAGTATGAAGAGAAGAGATCTTCTTTTGCGGCGCTATTGGAGAAGGGAGGATGACGGAACATATGGTAACAATTTCTTTGTTTAAGTGGTCTTTGGCTGCTTTTAAAGCTGCTAGGTATGAGTATGACCTATCTGTTTACTCCTGCAGTTATTCTGTACCATTCGGTGTTTCATCAGAAGTGTCCACGTCAGAAGGGCTATGTTCGTGCCTGCCTAAAAAGTAATATATGCCTACTGCGTAGAACGAGTATAAAGTTCAATTTTGTCACAACTTGTGGATATGCAATTTTATCATGGATGATCTAAAACTGAGCAATTCTCATAGTGCATGGATACCTAATTTTCTGCAGATGGTGCATGGTTGATAATTTGATAGTTACATCACACGAGTCATATGCTTCTACCGCCTTGTTTTTTTTTGCCCAAGACTACCTTCAGTAGAGCTACACATTATGGATATACTTTGTTAATCATTGCAGGTGGAGGATATGTAATATCTCCTGTGAATCAAAGGAAGCAGTCAGTAGTCAAGCATATGCTTGCTATTGATTGGAAATTCTGGAAGTCTTACTTACGAACATCTTCAGCCAGATGTATAACAATCAACATGCTAGAGAGACTCGCTGGTGTGTTTTTATAGATCTAGTTTCATGCACGTTCATTAGTTACTTTTATTCATATTCACACTTTATGACTGCTCATGGGAGCACAACTAGTAATTTACTGCTGCATTTGTAGCATTAAGGGAGCTTTTTAGGGCAAAATTAGGAGATTGCTCTTCCTCATATTTCTTGGAGGAGCAGATGAGAAACAAAAGACTGCATCAAATTGAAGAAGTTAAGGTTGAAGTACAAAACAGATTGGAAAATAGAAAGAATAAGGCAGATATGGAGGACGAAGAAGTGGTTAAATCACCTTCTGAACATGCAAGCTTGATGGGATTAAATGATGCATCGGATGAGTTTTTTGATGTCTCTGAACCACTTGATTATGACGAATCAGAAAATGGCTGGCCTTCTGATTTTGGCCCAGAAATGTACTCTCAGGTATTACATGTTTAAGCTATTATTTTTGGAAGAGCTTTCCAGGAATTCAGGAGGCTAGGCATGAGTTTCATTATAAGAGCATGCCAATCAATTGCTACAAGTGTAATTAAAGATGTAAAATTTTCTTTCAATTAACTTCTACTTGAACAGCACCTTATGTATGTTTATGTGGTCAAGATAATGTCTTTTATCTGGTTTTAAGGCATATAGACTTGAATCCAACAAATATGCAGTCTTTTATGACTTCCACATCTTAGGTATTGCCGAAAATGTTAATAGATTAAATTGATTTTCTTACCCCCTAACCCACGCCACCTCCCGAAGAAAGCTTCATTTCTCTCTGGGTATTTATTGATTCCCATCATTAAATCCTAATGTGCTAGTCTATTTTGGACCTTATCCCCTCTTGCTCGTACTTGCCTTGACCCATCATCTTTTTGCAGATCAGTACATCTCCAGATTTTTCTTTTCTCTTGTATTTCCTTATGTCCCTCTCTTTCTTTGTGTTTTTTTCTTTTTTTTTATTAGGATACACGGCATGCCAGATTATCATCTACTGTTGTTTTTGTTAAAAAGTTGCATGATCTTGCTGGTGAGTTATATGTGTGTTGCTATTTTGACAACCTCAATTAATGGAAATATTGAATTTCTGAGGATTGAGATTCCTTTCAACTGCAGTTCAAAAGCGGGGTTATGTAGATCTACATGAGAAGGCGAAGGAAAGTACATTGTTGTGCTACTACGGGTCCACTCTTACAAAAGATCCAACTTGTAATTTGCCTTGCAGTTGGACCCAAACAGATCCGTCAACTTTTCTTATTCGGGGAGAGACCTATCTAGAAGATCGTAAGAAGGTGGGATTTCATAGTTGATTTTGTTATAATTTCAGAAGTCTCAACTGATCTTGAGAACTGGAAAAGCTTCCCTTTTAAAATTAATTTCTGTGGTTTGATTTCCGGCTGTATAATGATTGATTTTTTAACCTAACCTACTGATCATCGCTCGGCAAAAGCCACAATATCTTTCTGTACCACAGCTAAGTGTTAGTTAAATTGTATTAAACAAAACTCATTGTTTGTGATACCATCATTCTTAAAACATGTCAAAAATGGCATACCAGCAAGGAAACTTCACTCCAGAAAACCTGCAGGCTTCTTGGCTAGTTGTCTGCTACGCTAGTGTGCATGAGACTCATGTCAAATTTGTTTAGTTCACAATTATATTTCAAAGCCAAGTGCTTTGTCCTTATTATATGTCATTCGCTGGTTGTGTGCCTGTTACAGATCAAGGCAAAAGGCACGTTGATGCAAATGGTTGCTGCAGATTGGCTGAAGTCTGACAAGCGAGAAGATGATCTTGGTGGTCGCCCAGGGGGCATTGTTCAGGTTGCTTATATTATTCTGTGAAGACAATGACACTTAACATACGCATGTCGTCTGTAAACCTGCTGCTTACCAATTTTTATCTGCAGAAATATGCAGCTAAGGGTGGTCCAGAATTTTTCTTCATTGTGAATATACAGGTATATTCTCTAGTTTCTTTTATATGCCTTTGCTTTTTTCCTTCAGAATTCCAGAGAAATCAGTCATGTAGCTGAATGTTTCTTACATTCAGGTACCAGGTTCAACAACATACAGCCTTGGTCTCTACTATATGATGGACACTCCTATAGAAAATGCACCCTTGCTGGAGAGTTTCGTCAAAGGAGATGATGCTTATAGAAATTCAAGTTTCAAGCTCATACCATACATATCCAAGGTTTGTTTTCTGATAATTGAGATTGAACAGATTCTCTTTTTCACAAGTTTAATAATAATTATTTTTATTTAAGTTGCTCAACGCACTAGTAAAAGCTAGGGCATGCCATCAATCTTGTTATGTTTGCACTGAGCTATATCAATGTTCTTGAGAATGGTTGGTGGTAGAACTTTTGCCCTGTACCTTCCGAGTTCGCAGCTATTAACTGCACAGCAGCAAGTTGCTCTCACAATCTTAAGAAAACTGAATGCCTCTTCCAGTACCAATGACAGACATGAACCTTTTCTCTTCTCAAAGGTCAATTTTACAACTTCAAGTAATTTTTCAACAACGGAAAAGGGCCTAAAATGCCCTTGAACTATCCGTTTTTGTACAATAATGCCCTCCATTCACCTGTTGGGCCAAATATATCATTCCTTTAATGTTTTTGGCTCACAAATGCCCTTTAAGTTAACCGAGGGACACTTGTCATCGTCATATTGGCTCATTCTTAATATTTCTTAATTAATTAAAAAGACCCATTATTCGTACCCGAAAAATAATTTCTAAAGCAATTTTTCTAGAACTTTTTTTTACTAAAAACTGAAGTAAAAAAGGGAATTTTTTCCAGTTTTTTTAAAAAAATAGATTTATTTTTTACTAAAATAATGTTTTTGTAAAAACAAAAATAAAATCTAAAAATCAATTTTCTAAAGCAATATTTTTGTAAAAACTGAAGAAAAAAATAGAAAATTGCTTTGCCGTTTTTCCAGTAGAAAAGTAGCAATATTTTATTAAGAAAAATAGAAAATTTGGTATCAAACTTTTTTCCAGTAGAAAAGTAAAAAAAAAAATTCCAGTAGAAAAGTAGCAATATTTTATAAAGCATTATTCTACTTATTTTTCCATATTTGTTTCAAAAATATTGCTTTAGAAAATTGCTTGTTAGATTTTTTTTTTTTTTACAAAAACATTATTTTAGTAAAAAAATATTTTTTTGTAAAAACTGGAAAAAAAAATTCCCTTTTTTCTCCAGTTTTTAGTAAAAGTATATTTTTAGAAAAATTGCTTTAGAAAATTATTTTTCGGGTATGAATTATAAGTCTTTTTAATTAATTAATAAATATTAAGAATGAGCCAATAGGACGATGACACGTGTCCCTCAGTTAACTCAAATGGCATTTGTGAGCCAAAAACATTAACGGAAGGGCATATTTGGCATAATAGATGGATGGAGGGCATTATTGTACCAAAAAAGATAGTTCAGGAGTATTTTAGGCCCTTTTTCCGTTTCAACAATAAAAACAATCATAACCGAAGAAATTTAATTTAATGGAGAAATCCAGAGAGGGATATTGCATGCTCAACTTATTTTCCCAAAATACATGTCATACTAGAGTCCTGCATGGTAATTCGTTTCTGCTTTCTTGTTAGCTTTTTGGTTGGACTATGTGCTTTTATCAGCACTGCTAATAGCACTTTAACAATTTTTCTATCCTTTTAAAGATAAGGAATCTTGATTTTATTTTAATTGTCAGGGACCATGGTTAGTCAAGCAGAGTGTTGGGAAGAAAGCATGCATTGTAGGTCAAGCACTTGAAATTAATTATTTTCGGGGAAAGAACTACTTGGAGGTAAAATTGTAGAGTACTTTGACAGGAAATGATGCTTTAATTTTGTTTGCATGGGTAGCTGCTAATAGTTGGTGCAGTTAATACGGCCATTTCCAAGATGTGTGAATGAACTACTTCCACTATGGCACAAGTTCAATATCTCCTCTCTGCAAAAGTAGAATACTTTTACCAAGTTAATAACATAGATACTAGCTTGAGTCTTGAACCAATGTGGGACATCTAACAACCCATACTCCTTGCTGAGATTTGAACTTCTCAGCAGAGGTGTGTAGTCATCAGTACTTTTCGGTTGCACTAATTTCATGTGGATGAGTTCATGGGTTTTAGGTTATTTCTTTTCATCTTCCTTTTAGTTGTTGTGTGCGACAAAGGATAGAAGATTACTAGGGAGGGGGGGGGGGGGGCTTTCAGTTGCTGTTTGATTCATGTGGCACTTTGTGGATTGCTGTTATATGTCGACCCGTTGGTTTTACAAAGTTGTAGGTCAAAATTTAATTTGTCTTTAGAATAATAGGTGAAATACTCCTCCTTGTATTGACATTCAAATCCCTCCACAGTGAAACATCTTTTAACGTGGAAGAAATTTTTTCCTCGTAGCGGATTCTCAAAAATATTTGTGATCTTTCAGCTTGATATCGATGTTGGCTCTTCTACTGTGGCAAGGGGAGTCGTAAGCCTTGTTGTTGGATATCTAAACAGTCTTGTCATTGAAATGGCGTTTCTTGTCCAGGTAATGTTCATGTCCCATTCTCCATTTAAGCATATGGTTTTGAATTGTGGAAAGTGCCAATGTTGTCAATTACATTGAATTTCAATGAGGTTGACAAGCATTGCGTGTCTTATTGGAAGCACTATCTGAAATATCTTTCTTCACAGGCCAACACAACAGAGGAGCTTCCAGAATATCTTCTTGGAACATGCCGTCTTAATCATCTCGATGTCTCTAAAGCTGTTCAAGCGAAACCATGATCTATGTATGTGTGTGTGTATATATAGGTTACTCCAGATTTGCATAGGCAACATGGACGATACCGATATAGAACTGCAAAAGCTTTACGAAAGTGACTATTCTTTGATTCAATCAAATAGCATGCCAGCAGTCTGCTGCATTGGTGTCAGCTGTATAGTTTGCAGAAATACACAGTTGTTACTAAATGGTGAACTCAATTGTGAGGATATGCTTTTTTTCTTAAGGAAAATATGCCCTTTTTTTCATGATTGTTTGTAATGTACTCAAATAAATAAGATAATAGTGACACGAAGGAATTTTTATTATTGAATTGGATGTCTCAATCAACAGTACAACAATTATTAAAATTCAAATACTCCCTCCGGTTCACAATAAATGTCCAATTTACTTTTTCATTTTGGTTCAAAATAAATGTTCAGCTATGTAATAAAAAAAGAATTCAATTTGTTTTTACAAAACAACCCCTATGTACATATCCCTAAAAGTTTTCTTACTCCTCACATTAAATATTTAAGTAGGGGTAGTTTAGTCATAGTATGTATTTTTGTGTAGAATTATATATTTTCTTAATGGGTGTGCTAAAAACAAATTAAATACTTATTGTGAACCGGAGAGAGTAGTAACTAGGGTTTGGCACCATTAATGAGCTTCCACTTGAAATGAAGAAGGAATATGAGATTTAAGAAGGAGGGAGAAGAATCGAGAAAGAGAAGAATGAGAAGAAAGGAATAACATAAAATTACCGGTCAAAAATTAACTCCCCAGTCCAGCTGGAAGGTTGTTATACAGTTGGCCCATAACAACTTGCAATCCAATAAATCACCACCATTTATTTAGTAATGAACTATTAATCTCAACCATTCTTTAGGATGTTGATACTTGCATCTAAAGCCTCCACGTGTCTTCTCTAATCTAATCTCCTTACACGAGTAATGTCTTACTTATACACTAATATCTTCTTTCAATTCATTTCCGACCTTATTCGATATTATCTAGACCCTAAAATTCCCTTGCTCTTCAGACATACCTTGTCCTCAAGGTCGTAGGTTAGCAACAAATGTCGGAAATTGACTGCGGATATAACCCCAGTCCTCCCACGTAGCATCTTTAGGACCAAGATTGGTCCACTGAACAAGCACCTTCACCATCATAGCGTTATTAAACTTCATCATTCTTCGTTGAATAATTGCCGGTGGATGTACCATTACACGGCCTTCACTATCACACACTGGTGGTTGTTTTTGTGGTATAATAGTTGGGCCTACTCGGTGTTTCAACTGGGATATGTCGAAAACATGGTGGAGCTGAGAGCCCGGTGGTAACTCCAAACGATAAGCAACTTATCCCACGTGTTGCAGAACTTTATAAGTCCTGTGGTACTTTGCGCTCAACTTTAAGTTTCTTCTGACTGCTAGAGACGTTTGTCTGTAAGGTTGTAGCTTGAGATGAACCCATTCCCCTTATGTTAATACCCTATTTGTTTGATGTTGATCTACATAGAATTTCATTCGTGCCTGGTTTTGAGAAAGGTTTTCCTTTAGATTTTGTAGCATCTACTGTCTCTAGGCTAAACAAACTCCCACTTGAGATTGAGTGGAGTGGGGTAATGACCCCAAGGAAATATGTGGGATGGGAATCCATATATCGCATTAAAGGGTGTAGTCTTAAGGGAATTGTGGTAGTTAGTGTTATACCACTATTTAGCTAAAGGTAGCCATTTCACCCACTGTTTAGGGTGTGAGAACACCATTGCTCTTAGGTTGGATTCTAAGCACATGTTGTGTCTGTTCGGACCGTAAAAAAATTAGGTGTCATGCGGAAGCTAGCAAGTAAACCTTAAGCGACGATAAATCCAACAAGAGAAATCTACCAAAAGAGATACAAACATTTAATGTGGTTCGGTCAACTGACCTACGTCCACAACGGAGATGAGCAATCCACTATAATAAAAGAGAGTACAAAATATCGAGAGAACAACCTCACGAAGAGGCAAACACAAGTAACACAACAACACTTGTCCCGAAAATTTCTCCCTCTAAACACTACTCTCAAGCCCCCTATGGCTACATTGTGAATGCTACTGAATAAGAAGAAAATATCTTCAATTTATAGAACTCCAAACTTTTTCCTATAAGAAAAGGGACTAGCCAAATATAGAAGAAGTTCTAATTTTCATTTACAAAAAAAAAAACCCAACTTAGGTAATTATATTGCCCTTTTCCTTCAAGAGATAGGAAAAGCAAATATAGTAAAAAAATTATGGCAAACACCTAACAATGTCTTTCTGTTTGTCCATCCGTTTAGGGATCGTAAGCACATGTTGTGTCTTTCCTTGGGGTCAATATGTGGGGTGGAAATTCATATATCGCATGAAAGGGTGTAGTCTTGAGGGAGTTGTGGTAGTTAGTGTTATACCACCATTCAGCTAAAAGTAGCCATTTCACCCACTATTTAGGGTGTGAGAACACCATTGCTCTTAGATAGGATTCTAAGCACATGCTGTGTCTTTCGTTTGTGCGTCTGGGGATAGTAAGCAGTAGATAGTTTCAGCTAAGTACCTATAGTTCTAAACAATGTCTGCCAAAATAGGCTAGTGAACACCGAGTCCCTGTCCGATACTATTGATTTTGGAAGTCCATGTAGCCTGTAGATCTCCTTTAAGAATAACTCAGCCATATCTTGGGTTGTGTAGGGGTGTTTAAGGGCTAAGAAGTGGCCACATTTGGTTAGTCTATCCACCACCACTAAGAAGGCACTCTTGTGTCTTGAAGTGGGTAATCCTTCTACAAAATTCACGACTGTATCTTGCCATGGTGACTCAGGAATCTGTAGGGGTTGTAGAAGACCTGCAGGGTGTGTATGCTCAGTTTTGACCCTTTGACAAGTGTACATTCTGACACCCACTTGAATATATCAGTCTTCATGTTCGGCAAAAAAAAATCATTTCACCCTTTTATAAGTGCCCAGCTGCTCTGAATGTCCCCCTAAAGGTGACTGATGCAAGGCTTCAAATATCTTGATCCTCAAATTTGCCTGTCTTGTTACCCAGATTCTCTGCTCGTATCTAATAATTCCTTGAGTGAAGGAATACTTAGACTTACTGTTAGGACTAGCAATAAGTTCTGCTACAAGTTGCAAGGCCATAGGATCATGCTCATAGCTTTGGATATCTCCTGCATCCAAGTAGGCTCCACAACAGAGATAGTATTAAGTGTAGGTTCCTCTTCCATTCTCCTGGTCAATGCATCAACAACTCTATTCTCTATGCTCTTCTTATACTGAACTTCATAATCCAATCCTAGAAGCTTAGTCAGTCATTTTTGCTGCAAGGCTGTGTTAACCCTCTTCTCTAATAGATATTTAAGGCTGTGATGGTCAGTTCTAATGATGAAATGTCCTCCTTGTAGGTAATATCTCCACTTGTATACAGTTGATAGAACAACCATGAACTCTTTTTCATATGTAGAAAGTCATAGATGCTTAGGAGCTAGGGCCTTGATGAAAATGGCAATTGGTCTCCCTTCTTGCATCAGGACTGCTCCCATACCCTTATAGCAAGAATCAGTCTCTACTATCAAAGTTTTGGATAATTCTGCTAAAGCCAATACTAGTGCATATATCATTGCCTCATTAAGGGACTGAAAGGCAATTTCAGCTTCTTGGTCCTAGTGGAAGGCATTCTTTTTTAACAAACTTGTTAGAGGCTTGCTGATTATACCATAGGATTTGACAAATCTCCTATAGTACCCTTTCATCCCTAAGAATCCTCTCAAGGTCTTTACTGATTTTGGTGTTGGCTAATTAGCCATAGCTTAAATCTTATATGGGTCTGTAGAAACTCCTTCTCCAGCTATGATATATCCCAAATACTCCACCTTGGACTGTCCAAAGGCACATTTAGACAGTTTGGCATATAATCTTTCATTTCTCAAAGTTTCTAGCACCGCTGTGAGATGGAATACATATTCCTAGAGGTTGGCACTATACATCAAGATGTTATCGAAGAAAATAAGATAAACTTCCTTAGATAATCTTTGACCAAATGATTCATCAAGTACTAGAATGTGGCTGATGCATTAGTTAAGCCAAAGGGCATGACTTTAAACTCATAGTGCCCTGGATGTGTTCCGAACATTATCTTAGGTATATCCTCTTCTTGCATTCTGATGGGTGGTACCATGCTCTCAGATCAATCTTTGAGTATATGCAAGATCCACTTAGTTAATCCATCAAGTCACTAAAGGGATAGGAAATTTATCTTTCACAGTCATGTTGTTCAACTCTCTATAGTCTATGCAAAATCTCCAATTCCCATAATTCTTTTTAACTAGCAATATAAGGGAAGAAAATGGGGAGTGACAAACTTGTATGATGCCATTGTTCAACATCTCACTCACTTGCCTTTCAATTTCATTTTTAAGCAAATGTACTTGTATGGTCTGATGCTAACTGGGGTAGAATTTGCTTTCAAGAGAATATGGTGGTCATGATTCCTCATGGAAGGAAGCGAGGTAGGCTCAGCAAATACACCAGGGAACTGCTCTAAGGCTTGACAGCCACATGTATATATTGAACATATAAGCCTAGATTGCTTGGCCTTTCTTCAATAGGTGCTTAACTCTATTTGTTGTCATGCTTCTGAGCTCTCCTTGGCTGTATGTCCCTTTTAACTCCACCCTTTTCCCTTGGTGAGTAACTTGTACCTTGTATTCAACGAAGTCTAATAGGACTAGATTGTGCCCCTTCATCCAATCTCCTCCTAGTATCATATAATTTCCCCTTAATCTCACTAGCCTTACAGAATCTTCAAATATCACTCCTTGTAATCTCCATTTGAAGTTAGGACAGAAATACCAGCTCATTATATGGTGTCCATCTGCTACAGTGACCCTTATATGAACAATTTCTTTGATCACACACCCTTTTTTCATGCCAGTTTCCAAATCAAGAAAACTGCGAGTACTCTCTGAGTCTAGTAGGACAGTGATCTTATTTCTTTTAGACTCAACCTCCAGCCTAGTGGTGTTAGGAACCTCTATGCCTGATAGAGCATTTAGGCTAATGGCTTCATCTTCAATCTCCATTTCCCGTGTTTCCATTCCCTCAGCCACACCATTTTCTATATACTTGTTCTACTTCTCATCACCCTGTTCCAAAGAAGCGGTCATAACATTGAGTTATTTTGTTTTGCACACATGTTTGGGAAGTATTCCTCCCCATATTTGTAACACAACCCTTTTGATCTTCTTGACTCAAAAAGTCTATTCCCCTAGTTTCCCATACTAGGATCTGTAGAAGGCTTTGTGTTAGTAATAGTTGTAAGGTTAGACAAACATGCTTCCTTATTTCCAAGTTGCCTTTCCCTTTCTGTTCCAAGCATCAATCGCCCTCTCCTTATGTCTAGCCTTCTCTACTTCCTGACTCAAGGTAAATGGGTTAAGTATTTTAATAATATGCCTAATTACCTCCTTGAGTCCCTTCACAAAGAATTCTAAAAAAATCCTTTAGGAATGGTAGGGTTCCTGATCAAAACCAAAGCCTTTAAATCTTCAAATTTCTCTAGGTACTCATTAATTGGGCCTCTTTTTTCAATATTCTTAAATGCTCTTATTAAATTGAATTTACCATTTCCAGCATCTTGAAATCTTTTGCATAGTTCTTCACAAAACTCCTGCCAACTAATATTATCTCTACTTAAATGGTAAGAGAAATACCATTGCTCCAGCCTTCCCATTGAGATGGAGAAGTGCTTCCTCTAGCTTTTGCCCCTGATCAACTATGTGATTGTAGTGGAAGAACCTTTCGCATCCCCTAAGCTACGAACAAGGGTCTGCTTCAGTTACACAATCGAAATATGGAAATTTGACCCTTCAAGATTTTGGCCATTTTTTGGAGCACTGCCCAAAATTTTTGCCCGAGTGGGTCCCGACCTGTCCATCAAAAGATCAAATTTCCTTGCTAATTCGTCCAGTTTGGCATCAATGGTATTATTATTTTTGCTAGTTTCCAAAATGTGACCATGTAGTTGATTTTCCATTTTCTTAAAATTTTCCTCCACTATTTCGGCTCGAGTTTCTGTAATTGTCAACTTGTATTGGGCCAGGAATGGGGCTCTGATACCAATTGTAATATTTTCAAATAAATAAGATAATAGTGACATGAAGGAATTTTTATTATTGAATTGGATGTCTCAATCTACAGTACAACAATTATTAAAATTCAACTAGTAACTAGGATTTGACACCATTAATGAGCTTCCACCTGAAATGAAGAAGGAATATGAGAATTAAGAAGGAAGGAGAAGAATCAAGAAAGAGAAAAAATGAGAAGAAAGGAATAACATAAAATTACCAGTCAAAAACTAACTGCTTAGTCCAGCTGGAAGGTTGTTACACAGTTGGCGCATAACAACTTGCAACCCAATAGATCACCACCATTTTTTTAATTAATGAACTATTAATCTCAACCATTCTTTAAGATGTTGATACTTGCATCTAAAACCTCCACGTGTTTTCTCTATTCTAATCTCCTTACACGTGTAATGTCTTACTTATACACTAATATCTTCTTTCCTCATTCATTTCCAACCTTATCCGATATCATCTAAACCTTAACATTGTTACATCTTAGTGTCACACCTCCTTTTTCCGCTGCCCGCGAGGGCGCAAGGCAGTTTTTCCAATTAAAGGACAATCGAAACGGGATTTATTTAATTATTTCAGAGTCGCCACTTGGGAGATTTATGGTGTCCCAAGTCACCGGTTAAATCCCGAATCGAGGAAAAGAATGACTCCGTTTAACAGTCCGCGAACCAAAAATCCGGATAAGAAATTCTGTTAACCCGGGAGAAGGTGTTAGGCATTCCCGAGTTCCGTGGTTCTAGCACGGTCGCTCAATTGTCATACTTGGCTAAAATACTTGATTTTAATACATATTATCCTATTTGTGCATTTTTAAAATTAATTACCGCTTTTTGTCAAATTATTTCTACTTAAGAAAATGAACGTCATTTAAGAACATGTTTTCGGATCACGTCACATGAAATGCACCCGGATCCTCGACACGCTCTTATTCTACGTTGTTGGATTTGGATTTGGGCCGCGTGAAATGCACACCCGTATTTAAGAAGGTAAAATTATTAAAATACGCGCCTAGAGCGATTACTTATTTACATTTTTGAGAAGGCCAGGAAATTCGCTAAGAAACGGCACATCTCGAAATCTAAATATTTTACATATACATTTATGAGGGCCCCGCGATTTGTATAATTTTGTTAGGCGAGGCATACCTCTAATTCTAATTTACAAGCAAACTACATTCCGCTATATTTATTTAAGAGTTAATTCAAGATTATTTAAAACATGTTGCAAGCCACACTACATGAAATGCACTTGTGGTTCACGACACGCTTTATTTAACCTTGTTCAAAATTGGAGTCGGGTCACATGAAATGCACCCCCGATTCCTTTAATCTAATTACGTCGTTCAGTTAAAGAATAATGAACCAATTTCCATAATGTGACAACATCGTGCTCAACTATAACCAATTCGAGTAAACATACGAGTAGCTAACTAAGTGAGCAAATTCAAGACTATGGTGAACAATTACATAAACAATGGAAGCATAACTTGTTGGCGAGCATATGAAGGATTAGTCATTTTCATTAGCTAACTTCGACATTGCATGTTCAACAAAATCATATATTTACAAAAATAGTCTGAACCATACGAAAGTAAATCAAATACGAAACGATCCAAAATATTAGCGAGAAGAACAATATCGGAAAAGAACAACACCTTTATTTCTGCATATTTTTCAACGTACACAACGAGAAAACGAACCTTTTATGACGATCTCAAACCTCGACCTCTCCGGACGGAACTCGAATCAAACGACGACCTCGACTGAAGTTGTAACTTGAATCAAAATGAAGAGATAACCGAACAATGGTCTCTCTTTTCTTCTTTCTGCCGTGTTTCTTCTTCTCTTTTCCGTTTTTCCTTTCTTTGTTTCTCGTTCTTTGTTTTCCTTCAAATGTTTGTTTTCTCTCTTTTTTTTTTGTTTTTGATCTTTGTTTGTTTTTTTTTGATCTCTTTCTGTTTTTCGTTTTTCCTCTTTCTTTGCCGTTCTCTCCTTTTCTCTTCTTTTTTCAATCCTTTTTTTTCTCTTCTCCTCTTTTTTCTTGTTTTGCCGTCTCTTCTTTTTTTTTCTCGTTTTTTCTTCTTCTTTGTTTCCTATGTTTGTTTTCAAAATCTTTTCTTTTGAATTCTCTCTTACTGCCCGTTTCGTTTTTCTTTTGCTCCCCGTGCCTCTCGTTTTTTTCTTTTGCTCACCGTGCCTCTCGTTTTTCTTTTGCTCACCGTACCTCTCGTTTTTCTTTTGCTCACCGTACCCTCCTCCTTCTTCTGTTAAGAAGAAGTTATATATAACAAATTTTTTGTTCCAAAACCAATCCCCTACCCTCTCTCTTTCACGTTTTTGCATATGTGTGTGCATGTGCATTTTGTCTTTTACAATATGTGTGTGCATGTGCATTTCCTTTTACAATATGTGTGTGCATGTGCATTCCTTTTACAATATGTGTGTGCATGTGCATTCCCCCCTTCACGTGAGCCCCCCCCCCTTTCTTTACCTTTTTTTTTTTTTTTTTTTTTTTTTTTTTTGTTTTTTATTCTCTTTTTATTTTTTAATCATTCTCCCATCCCTCCCCCTTAGTGTAGTGTCGGGTTATTACGGGCTATGTCCGAAAATTATAAAACCGGGTAGTTTGAACCCAAATATTATTCTTCGCCCGGAACCGAGAATGGTGTTATTTAATTAATCCTAGGTAATCAAAATAACTATAATACTCATAATTAAAATAAAACTATTTTTTTCAAGTTTAAAATGACTACAAAATATTAATAAAAATTATTTTTGTAATTTTCGTTTTTAATAAAAAGATAAAAATATAAAGTACTATTTTTGCATTTTTCAAGTTTAAAATGACTACGAAACATTAATAAAACTATATTTTTGTTATTTTTCCATTTTGAGGTAAAAATAAAGTAAAAGAGTCAAATTTAACTAAAATAGCTATATTAAAACTAAACAAAATATTTTACGCTAGAAATATAGAAAATCTCGGGGAGGGTCAAAAACCACGTGTTTACAGCTGCCCCTCTTTGACTGAAAACACAAAGAGTTTTCAGACAAAGAACGACTAAACAAGTGTTTTTGACCCGACCCTTATTCGGAGGGACTAAACTAAAAGAAGAGGAATGTGACCGAGCCCTTGTATCTGAGCTGCCTACATATCCTTGGCTATAAAGGAATCAGGCCACGTGTAGTTCAGAAGTGAGTGAGGAAGGGGTATACCTAGGTGGAGAGCCAGTCGAGGTGTCGTTCCGTCGAAGTTTCGTTCCATCGAGGTTCCGGTCCGTGGTCCTGCTATTACATCAAAAATCAAACATGAAAAAGACTAACTAAGCCTATCAGCTCCTAGTTACAAGATTCTCATCTATGAGCCTTCTGAAGCTTGATCTTGAGTATTGGTTGGTGCTTCATGTAGACTCTAAATTTGACCTCGATACTTGCTAGTTGTAGGTGCTAGTTCAATCTTCTTCGCCATTCTGGATTAGGACTAGACTTGCAGTTCTTGTGTCATTGACCATGTCTTGGACAACTTTCATCATCTTCTGCATTTTGGATTGGCTTCTTGCCTCTTTTTTTTTTTTTTGTTTATGTGACTAAACTTCTGTTGATCCTCTCGGACTGTTGAATCGCATTCTGGTTGCAAGCTTCTTTCGTTTCTATCTTGCATTGCACTCCGAAGTGAATTCCCTTACTTGTGATCTTCGAGCTATTCTCCTTCGAAGTCTGACTCTATCTTTTCTGATCCTTGTTGCCTTCCTTCTGATTCATGCTGGGGATTTCCGTTACACTCTGCCGCTTTCCTTAACCAACTTCAAAAATAAATCGCCGCTCCATTCTTCAGACGGGCTCCCTGACTTCAACTACAATTTCAAAATTAAATCGCCACTCCATTCTTCAGGCGGGCTCCCTGACTTCAACTACTACTTCAAAATAAAATCGCCACTCCATTCTTCAGGCGGGCTCCCTGACGTCAACTACAACTTCAAAACTAAATCTCCACTCCATTCTTCAGGCGGGCTTCCTGACTTCAATTACAACTTCAAAATAAATCGCCACTCCATTCTTTAGGCGGGCTCCCCGACTTCAACTACAACTTCAAAAACTAAATCGCCACTCCATTCTTCAGGCGGGTTCCCTGACTTCAACTACAACATCAAAATAAATCGCCACTCCATTCTTCAGGCGGGCTCCCTGACTTCAACTACAATTTCAAAAATAAATCGCCACTCCATTCTTCAGGCGGGCTCCCTGACTTCAACTACAACTTCAAAATTAAATCGCCACTCCATTCTTCAAGCGGGCTCCCTGACTTCAACTACAACTTCAAAATTAAATCGCCACTCCGTTCTTCAAGCGGGCTTCCCGACTT
This sequence comes from Nicotiana noctiflora, assembly GCA_032618575.1. Classification (NCBI taxonomy): domain Eukaryota; kingdom Viridiplantae; phylum Streptophyta; class Magnoliopsida; order Solanales; family Solanaceae; genus Nicotiana; species Nicotiana noctiflora. Next base: position 203,928 of record JASVEL010000579.1, on the reverse strand, counting down.
CAACTACAACTTCAAAAATAAATCGCCACTCCATTCTTCAGGCGGGCTCCCCGACTTCAACTACAACTTCACAATAAATCGCCACTCCATTCTTCAGGCGGGCTCCCTGACTTCAACTACAACTTCAAAATTAAATCGCCACTCCATTCTTCAGGCGGGCTCCCTGACTTCAACTACAACTTCAAAATAAGTCGCCACTCCATTCTTCAGGCGGGCTCCCTGACTTCAACTACAACTCACTAACCCCATCCCATCCTTTCTTCTCAATTACCTTGTTTCGGAATTGCTTTCCTCCTAGGTCGTGTTATTTTTCCCTTGACTGCTGGGGATATCTTTGGAATTGTTTACTTACCTGCTGAGGATAATGATGCTGGGAAAATTTTCCTTCATTCCATCCCTTCCTTTGACTCATGCGCTTGAATTAGCGTTGGGATCTCTTGTTGTAACCCTCTGCTTTATGGTGGGTTACTAGTTTCAAGACCTGCAATGTAAAGACTGAAAACTTGCCTCTTGTTATACAGGTAGGCGCCTGCTTTTGTTAGCAACTTTCGAATTTAAAATGCATGCTGGCAATAATTTACAAAATATGCATAGGAAAATGTAAGATAAGACATACATAAAATATCCTATTCGAGGGCGGATAGTCCCATCGTATTCTATTCGAGGGCGAATACTCCCATTGTATCCTATTCGAGGGCGAATACTCCCATTGTATCCTATTCGAGGGCGAATACTCCCATTGTATCCTATTCGAGGGCGAATACTCCCATTGCATCCTATTCGAGGGCGAATACTCCCATTGTATCCTATTCGAGGGCGAATACTCCCATTGTATCCTATTCGAGGGCGAATACTCCCGTTGTATCCTATTCGAGGGCGAATACTCCCATTGTATCCTATTCGAGGGCGAATACTCCCGTTGTATCCTATTCGAGGGCGAATACTCCCGTTGTATCCTATTCGAGGGCGAATACTCCCATTGTATCCTATTCGAGGGCGAATACTCCCATTGTATCCTATTCGAGGGCGAATACTCCCATTGTATCCTATTCGAGGGCGAATACTCCCATTGTATCAATGTATGAAAGTGAACAAACCTTGAGACGTCCTGTTCGAAGGTGGACAAACCTGAAACATCCTATTTGAAGGTGGACAAACCTGACATGTCATCTTGAATTGCCTTCCTCGTTTCTCCGAGAAAATTTTCAACAACGGCAGAAAATTTTCTGCCCCAGTATTGGTGTTCTTCCTTGTGGCATGATTTTCTGCTATCAATAGCACTTTCTTTCCCTGTTTCAAATCAAAGAAAATTTGTTAGTTCAAAACATTGTGAGCGGTTGTGCCGCTCATGTGGGGTGGTTTTTCCTTTTCTCCTTTCCCTCGCTCGGGGCTCCCAAAACTTGTTGGGGAATGATTTCATTTGTTGGAGATGATATTCCTGCTGGGGATGGGTTTTTCCATTTATCCCTTCCCCGTTCTGTGTTTCTCAACTTGCTGGGGGGTTATTTTGTTGAAGATGAGATTTCCTTTCTTCCTTTACCACTCTGTGTTGTCCGACCACCTCGGAACTTGCTGAAGATAACACTGCCGGTGGATTTTCAATTCCTCAAAATTGGTGTTTCACTCTTCTTGAAGGTTGTTGAGGATGCCACTGGTTCGAAGACCATTTCCCTTAAGACTTTCCTTCTTCCCCAAGTGGGTATTGACTTCCAGAAAATTTTCAAACTGAAAAGAAAATTTTCTGCCCCAGTTTAATAATCTTCTTCGCACCCTACTTCTCTGCCGTCAATGGCATTTCCTTGCTTTGCATAATAATTGGAAAGTTGGTGGCAAGTTTTGAAGTCATTTCTCACTTGTTCTGACTAGACAGACTTTGATGGGAAATTTTTGATAAAAATGAGAAAGATAAAAAGAAACAAAATAGAAAACAAAGGAAAAAAGAAAATGACTCTCTAGCAAGAAATATCTATAAAAACTTATCAAACGCGAATACCAACTCTACTGGTCATGACATGCACATATGGCCTATCCTTCGTCGTTAATTGCCTTTCACGATTTCTGTCTCGTGATTTCCATCCGATTATCACCTTTATTCGACTCGTAGTGCCCGAAGGGTTTTCACTTTCAAGCCTCTCTCATTTTGATTTTCTCTCAGCTTTCGTCGTCTTATGGTGCCTGTGAAGGTTTTCACCGGTAAGACTCTCTCATTTGTATCACTTTTAGCAGGGGATTGGGGTGTCACTGCCAAGACTCTCTCGTATTTCCTTTCTGCTGAGAATCAGCGTCTTTTCTGCTGAGAATCAGCGTGTTATATTATTATAGGACTCTATCCCTCGCCTGACGCGGCATCTTTTGAAGACTGATCGGAAGGTCTTTCTTTGGACCGTAATGTGGGATTTGGATAGGGCTAGAAAGAAAGAGTATTGAAGGCTCAAAACAAAATCAATTTTGGGTTCAAAATTTACAACCTTCGGACCTAAATTTATTTACAATAAACACAATTTTTCTTTGCCCCAGCTTTTTACTTGGGGATTTTTATTTCTTTATTTACACTATGACCGAGCTGTGAAGCGCCTACGTATCCTCTTTAAGGAATCAGGTCAAACGTAGTTCCCAATTCCTCTTTTTCAAATTTCATCCATTTTTCTTTTCTTTTCTTTTCCCTATCTCTTTTTGTTGTTTTCTTTCTTTTCTTTTTCTTTATCCCTTTCTTCTTTTGTCTTTCAAACTTGTGTTTCTAGTCTTTGCAACTAATTCCGAAGGAGGGGTATGAAAGAATTCAAATTAAGGCTCAAAGGGTTGACGATGGATAAAGTGTTTGGATAGCAGAACAAAATGCCTTCGTCATTCCAATCTTCAAAACATGCCAAGTTCAAACAACATATTCACGACATCTTCTGTTTGTGCCATGATTGATAACCGTATCGTCCATTCGCCTTTCATCTATCATATTAAAGTATTGCTGGATGACACTTTCATTTCAGTATCACGAGCGAACCCCGTCTTAGCATGGCCAATTTTTCTTTAAGGGTTTCTTCATGTTTTACCTGCCCCAGTCTCTCATGATTCGAGCTCCAAATAATCTCAAATTATTTTTATTTCTTTTTTTTTTTTAAATGACATGATTATCTTTGAATTGCTTCATGATTTACCCTTAATATTAGGCCAAAATTATGTGCGATGCCATGTCATTAGAGTTGGCGTTCGAACAAATGCCAAATTTAAAGATAGAAAAACTAAACAAAAAGACGAACTGGGTAATAAAAGACCAAAAGTTTCACTAAAAGGAGAAGTGGTTGAAATACAATCAAGAAAACCAAAATACAAAACTGAAACGAAACTTGCAACGACTAAGCAAATTGCAATGACCAAAAATGGAAAGATAAGAGGGTTTCACTTCAAAACAAGATCCGGGTCACAACCCCGAAAACAACTCGGACAAAAGAAATGACAACGAAACAAACCACCAAAACTCCTCCTGATTACCAAGAATGACTTCTTATATGTCGGGTCTAAGGGTGAGCCGGCAATGGATTCTGATTAATGTTGGGTGCCTCCGGTGTCTGAACCTCAATCTTATTGGTGTCAATAAGATTTTGCACTGCATGTTTCAGTTTCCAACATTTCTCGGTATCATGTCCGAGAGCCCCTGAACAATACTCACAGCTTACTGAGCGATCCATATTTGGGGGTAGGGGATTTGGCAATCTTGTCTCAACAGGACTCAACAAACCTATCTGCTTCAATTTGTGGAACAGAGCAGTATAAGTTTCTCCCAACTCAGTGAAGGTTCTTTGTGTCTTTTCTTTTCTGAAGGCATGATTCCCTCGGAAACCTGGTCCTGGAGGGTTATTGTAAGCCCTTGGTGGTGGATATGTGTTTCGGGGAGGGTGATTAGGGTGATTTGGGTAGTAGGGTCTGGCTTGGTAATGATGTGAAGGACCTTTCGATCTGGACCAAGTACCCTCCTCTACTGTTGCAACTTCTTCTTTTCTCTTCTTCCCGAATGCAACCCCTGTGCCATTCCGAATAGCTTGAGTTGTTGCTTTCAACGCGGAATAGCTCAATATCTTATTGGACTTAAGTCCCTCTTCTATCATTCCGCCCATTTTGACCACCTCATTGAAAGATTTACCAACCGATGTCACCAGGTGACTAAAGTAGGTTGGCTCCAGTGTCTGCAAGAAGTAGTCTACCATTTCGTTCTCTCTCATCGGGGGATCCACCCTTGCTGCCTGTTCCCTCCAGCGGAACCCAAATTCTCTGAAGCTTTCAGCGGGTTTCTTCTCTAGCTTGAGCAATGATAAGCGATCGGGGATTATTTCAAGATTATATTGAAACTGGCCGATGAATGCTTGGGCCAGGTCATCCCATGTAAACCATCTGCTTGGGATCCTGCCTGGTGTACCACTCTAGTGCAGACCCTCCCAAACTCTGACCGAAGTAAGCTATCAGAATTTCATCTCGCCCTCCGGCTCCTCGCATTTTGCTGCAGAAACCTCGAAGATGGGCTACTGGGTCACCATGCCCCTCGTATAGATCAAACTTGGGCATTTTGAACCCAGCGGGCAACTGGACATCTGGAAATGGGCACAGATCTTTGTAAGCAACGCTGACTTGGTTGCCTAAACCATGCATATTCCTGAAGGATTGCTCCAGGCTTTTGACTTTCCGAATAACTTCCTCATGCTCCAAACTTTTGAAGTACTTTTCCGGTCCTGCCGGGTTATCCCAGTGAGGGGTGTGTGAATGCGGTTCAGGAGCCTTAAAGGTAGGCTCAGGATCATAACAATGATTGTCATGTATTTGGAAAAGCGGTTCACTGGACGACTTCTGTAAAGTAGCAGGTGGAGGTGCCACAAAAACAGGGGTGACCGGAGGAGGAGTATTTTGTCTAGCCGGTGGAACCTGGGATGTATAAGGGTTTTCCCCTTGATAATATGGATAGATCGGTGCACTTGTCGAGCGATCAATAGGCGGACGCTCTGGTGCTGGTGTAAGAGTAGGAAGGTTTGGTGGTGACTGTCCCCTAGCCCAGGCTAGGTGCATCTCTGTTATTTGCTGTCTCAACCGATCCACCTCATCTTTCATTATCTGTATCTCTGTTTTCTCTCCATCGAGACTCTTGCCGGAACTAGACATGCTTGCTAGAATTGGCCCTTTTGATCTAGTATGGTAATGGTGATTGGCCAGAATATTCTGTCAAGCCAACCGCTAAACTTTCTGAAAATGCAACAAACTGGTAAGTTCACAGAGTTTAACAGATATGTTATCGCACATTGGATGTAATGCACCTAGTCAGTTAACCATATATGTATTCGCTACATGCATCATTCCAACTTTTCCTTTTCCATTATCCTTGAAAACCTCTCTTCCAATTTTTTTTTTTTTTTTTTTTTATATATATATACATATACAGTTGTGGTCGAATCTTATAGAGATTGCCTACGTATCATGACCCCGCATGAATCAGACCGAGCGTAGTTCTTGCAAATTAATGCAAGAAATAAAGAGATGTTTATTTGATTATTATTTTTTGAATAAAAATTGTACAAGCCGACTCCAACTACAAACTTGTGTAGGAGATTTCTACAAGAATAAGAATATTTTTGGTGTCACTTATGACTATTTCTACAAAATTGGCCACATAATGGCTTATTTGACAAAATGGCTATTTTTTGCAAAATTTATTTAAGAAAGATAAAACTTTGAAATTTTTTTTTTTTTTTTTTTTTTATTTTGCAAACGGGGTGTGAATCCGAACTTGATTTTGCGGCTATGGCCTTGCAACATTTCCACAAGGAATATTTCAAGGCTGTGCCCGCAAATTATTAAAAATGATTCAAAGTGGCTGTTTTTGCAAAAAATAGCCTTTCGGCGTCCTTTCAGAACATTCGGCTATTTGCAAAAACGGCATCACTTTGATTTTATTGAAAAAATTAAACACACAATTTTTTTTGATTTTTTTGAAAGGTGTGGTTGGACCCGATGAGGGTTGCCTACGTATCCCACCTAATGGGGAGAATCAAACCAGCGTAGTTCGGTCAAACAAACTACATCTTTAAAGGAAACAAACTATTTATTATTTTTTCTCACACATTTTTTTTTTAAGTTTAAAAAAAAAAAAAAAATTTTTTTTTTTTTTTAGTAAAAAAAAAAACAAACTATTTTGAAATCACATATTTTTTATTTTACAACAAATGTATTTTTTTTCTTTTTAAGTAAGTAAAAAAACAAACTATTTTGAGACTATTTTTTTCATTTTCCTCAATATAAAAAAAACGGTTAGCTTGCAAGTCTGAAGCAAATATATACATAAAACAAACAGGATGCAGCAGGATGGTCTTTTCATTTCAGGTCACCTGTCCTAGACGGACCCAACCCCTGTGTTGAGTCCCCTAAGTCAAATGCAACATGATGCAAATAAACGTTCCTACTAGGGATCCGGCATGAAGCTTCGTTATTCTAGGTTTAAAAACCTAGGTTTATTGTTCTAGACCTGGCTTACCCGAGCGGACAACTCGAGCCGAGGAGGAGGCAGCAACCCGGGAATACAGAAGCTTCACCGGTTTTGCAACTTATCCAAACCTCGTTCTAAGGTGGGAATTAGACACTATACAGAAAAGAAGTCACACGAAGTGCACCCTTCTTCATGATTTAGAAGACTCGGAGAGGAGATTGGTTTCGGCACAATTTATATGTACAGTTCACAAAATATCAAAGCAGTAAAAACAATATTTAGCACATTAATACAAACATAAAATCAGATAATAAATAAACCAAATACAACAATTATTCCAAGCTCGAATTCTTAAACCCTGAACCAGTGGTTCTGGGTTTGTATCCCCAGCAGAGTCGCCAGAGCTGTCACACCTCCTTTTTACCGCACCCGCGAGGGCGCAAGGGAGTTTTTCCAATTAAAGGACAATCGAAACGGGATTTATTTAATTATTTCAGAGTCGCCACTTGGGAGATTTATGGTGTCCCAAGTCACCGGTTAAATCCCGAATCGAGGAAAAGAATGACTCCGTTTAACAGTCCGCGAACCAAAAATCCGGATAAGGAATTCTGTTAACCCGGGAGAAGGTGTTAGGCATTCCCGAGTTCCGTGGTTCTAGCACGGTCGCTCAATTGTCATACTTGGCTAAAATACTTGATTTTAATACATATTATCCTATTTGTGCATTTTTAAAATTAATTACCGCTTTTTGTCAAATTATTTCTACTTAAGAAAATGAACGTCATTTAAGAACATGTTTTCGGATCACGTCACATGAAATGCACCCGGATCCTCGACACGCTCTTATTCTACGTTGTTGGATTTGGATTTGGGCCGCGTGAAATGCACACCCGTATTTAAGAAGGTAAAATTATTAAAATACGCGCCTAGAGCGATTACTTATTTACATTTTTGAGAAGGCCAGGAAATTCGCTAAGAAACGGCACATCTCGAAATCTAAATATTTTACATATACATTTATGAGGGCCCCGCGATTTGTATAATTTTGTTAGGCGAGGCATACCTCTAATTCTAATTTACAAGCAAACTACATTCCGCTATATTTATTTAAGAGTTAATTCAAGATTATTTAAAACATGTTGCAAGCCACACTACATGAAATGCACTTGTGGTTCACGACACGCTTTATTTAACCTTGTTCAAAATTGGAGTCGGGTCACATGAAATGCACCCCGATTCCTTTAATCTAATTACGTCGTTCGGTTAAAGAATAATGAACCAATTTCCATAATGTGACAACATCGTGCTCAACTATAACCAATTCGAGTAAACATACGAGTAGCTAACTAAGTGAGCAAATTCAAGACTATGGTGAACAATTACATAAACAATGGAAGCATAACTTGTTGGCGAGCATATGAAGGATTAGTCATTTTCATTAGCTAACTTCGACATTGCATGTTCAACAAAATCATATATTTACAAAAATAGTCTGAACCATACGAAAGTAAATCAAATACGAAACGATCCAAAATATTAGCGAGAAGAACAATATCGGAAAAGAACAGCACCTTTATTTCTGCATATTTTTCAACGTACACAACGAGAAAACGAACCTTTTATGACGATCTCAAACCTCGACCTCTCCGGACAGAACTCGAATCAAACGACGACCTCGACTGAAGTTGTAACTTGAATCAAAATGAAGAGATAACCGAACAATGGTCTCTCTTTTCTTCTTTCTGCCGTGTTTCTTCTTCTCTTTTCCGTTTTTCCTTTCTTTGTTTCTCGTTCTTTGTTTTCCTTCAAATGTTTGTTTTCTCTCTTTTTTTTTTGTTTTTGATCTTTGTTTGTTTTTTTTGATCTCTTTCTGTTTTTCGTTTTTCCTCTTTCTTTGCCGTTCTCTCCTTTTCTCTTCTTTTTTCAATCCTTTTTTTCTCTTCTCCTCTTTTTTCTTGTTTTGCCGTCTCTTCTTTTTTTTTCTCGTTTTTTCTTCTTCTTTGTTTCCTATGTTTGTTTTCAAAATCTTTTCTTTTGAATTCTCTCTTACTGCCCGTTTCGTTTTTCTTTTGCTCCCCGTGCCTCTCGTTTTTTTCTTTTGCTCACCGTGCCTCTCGTTTTTCTTTTGCTCACCGTACCTCTCGTTTTTCTTTTGCTCACCGTACCCTCCTCCTTCTTCTGTTAAGAAGAAGTTATATATAACAAATTTTTTGTTCCAAAACCAATCACCTACCCTCTCTCTTTCACGTTTTTGCATATGTGTGTGCATGTGCATTTTGTCTTTTACAATATGTGTGTGCATGTGCATTTCCTTTTACAATATGTGTGTGCATGTGCATTCCTTTTACAATATGTGTGTGCATGTGCATTCCCCCCTTCACGTGAGCCCCCCCCCCCCCTTAGTGTAGTGTCGGGTTATTTTTTTTTTTCTTTTTTTTTGTTTTTTATTCTCTTTTTATTTTTTAATCATTCTCCCATCCCTCCCTCTTAGTGTAGTGTCGGGTTATTACGGGCTATGTCCGAAAATTATAAAACCGGGTAGTTTGAACCCAAATATTATTCTTCGCCCGGAACCGAGAATGGTGTTATTTAATTAATCCTAGGTAATCAAAATAACTATAATACTCATAATTAAAATAAAACTATTTTTTTCAAGTTTAAAATGACTACAAAATATTAATAAAAATTATTTTTGTAATTTTCGTTTTTAATAAAAAGATAAAAATATAAAGTACTATTTTTGCATTTTTCAAGTTTAAAATGACTACGAAACATTAATAAAACTATATTTTTGTTATTTTTCCATTTTGAGGTAAAAATAAAGTAAAAGAGTCAAATTTAACTAAAATAGCTATATTAAAACTAAACTAAATATTTTACGCTAGAAATATAGAAAATCTCGGGGAGGGTCAAAAACCACGTGTTTACACTTAGTAATTTTGATATTTTACAGTACAACAATTATTAAAATTCAACTAGTAACTAGGATTTGACACCATTAATGGGCTTCCACCTGAAATGAAGAAGGAATATGAGAATTAAGAAGGAAGGAGAAGAATCGAGAAAGAGAAAAAATGAGAAGAAAGGAATAACATAAAATTACCAGTTAAAAACTAACTCCTTAGTCCAGCTGGAAGGTTGTTACACCGTTGGCGCATAACGAATTGCAACCCAATAGATCACCACCATTTTTTTATTAATGAATTATTAATCTCAACCATTCTTTAGGATGCTGATACTTGCATCTAAAACCTCCACGTATTTTCTCTATTCTAATCTCCTTACACGTGTAATGTCTTACTTATACACTAATATCTTCTTTCCCCATTCATTTCCAACCTTATTCGATATCATCTAAACCTTAACATTGTTACATCTTAGTAATTTTGATGTTCTTAAATTTTAGTGTCCTTTTGTTTCCTATTAATGTTCGTTGAACTAATGTTGTGCCTGGCTGACACTAAAGGGGTGAGATAAAGATGATAAGACCTTGAAAGAAGATGGTAAAGTAATCAAGGATATGTAATCATTATGAATTCGTAGAAATAATTAAGTAATTGAATTTTCCCCCTCTAGTTTTGTTTTTTTTCTTATTATACTCCACAAGTAATATGCATGGAACCGAGGATTTATGAAAATATCTCTGCCTCACACAAGGTAGGTATGGATAAGGTTGCGTATACCCGACCCACCCCAAAGTCCTAGTTGTAGGATCATATGTGGTATATATATTATTGTTGTCGGTAAAATACAGGGTAATTGTATTAATTTAAAGGAAAAGTGTAGATTCCCTTTGAATTTGTCTCAAATTAGTGTTACATACTTAAATTTTGCAAGTATCTTATTACCTCATAAGCTATTATATGAAGTGAAATAACCGCACCATTGAAATATCACACCATATATTTGTTGGGTGGTGGAATACACGCGTTGTATTTTACCACTTAAATTAGTTTTTTACTTCTCGTTATTATTTCTTCTACTTTCATCGGCTTACTCTCTAATTCTAGACTTTTGTCATACGATCATGGGATAATATGTGAGGCAAGATAATACTAAAAAAGGAATTCTGGAATCGCCGTTAGTCTAGTTGGGCGAAGAAGCACCAAAGTCTTTAGCCGAAGTGGTAACCTGAGCTATAGTCGAGATGTCGACGAGAGGCGTAGTCGAGATGAAAACAAGGGTGGAGCTCGAGGTTGAATATCGTTGATAAGAGTTGTAACGACTTGTTAGTCAGGCTAGGGTAATGAAAGAGAATATTATAATGGATATTCTTTGCACTTGCAATATTAGGGTTTCTAGGAATATGTCCCATATATATAGAAAAAAGAGATAATGATAGCGGCATGTAATATTCACTTGAAAGAACTCAGTTTGGCAAAAAAAATTCTATCCCCCTTGCTAAGATACAAATACCATCTTTTCACTAAGATTCTTGTTTATACTATTCTATAATTTTCCATCAAATCGGAGGATAACTCGAATATTCAAGGATTTATCCGTCATTCATCATTGTCAGGAGGAACATCCTCAATTTCATCCTTTATTGGGTGAATCATTCATCCTATTTACTTAGATGTCATTTACTGATATTTTAATTTTTATTGAATGCCTACATTATTGCTCATACTTTTTGAAACAATTGTTGCATGTTGTCATTACTATCTAGTCGATCCCATCTATTATTTATTGCACCCTTGAAAGTTTTGTCTAAAAATATTATTGTTAACTAAGTTTAACCCTTAATTACATAAATTTAATTATTTAACCAAGATACGTATTTTTAATCAAATAATTTGGTGCTGTCTGTGAGGATGTTTTAGTTAAAACTTTTAGTTTCTTCTATATCTACAACTAGAACGAGTGACTAACATAAAAAAAGCAAAAACAAGAACTCCTTCTTTGTGTACACAAATACCAACATGGAAGGTAACCGAGAGAAAAAGACGAAAATAATAAGTGATCTCCCAACCAACCTCATGAACGTCATCAACGAAAGCTGTGAAATGGTAGATGAAGGCGTGACGTCCAGTGCCTCCCCTAGGCAAGATGGGTCACCGCCCCTTCACTGCAGCATCACAAAATTTCATGGTAAGGGAGCCTCCACATTTGTGGGGAAAAGATGCCCCCAGCTGTAAAAAAGCTCTCCAAAGCGTGGATAACTGACACGCTAACCAGCATACTCAATAAGCCCGCTCAAGACATGACTACAGAAAATGCAGGGACTTGTATGATATAACACGCGGACGAACAGTACAATCAGCCTTTTCCTCCAATGATAGGTATTACTCACAATGTCATTGACGGTGCAGGTGACAATGCCCTTACAACCATTCTGAAAAGGATAGAAGAAATGGAGAATGAAAACAAGGTACTCTGAGCTCAAATGAAAGAACACCAAGAAAGGGTCGACACAATACCTGATGCTCCTAAGCTGTTGTCGAAGAGGGATGTCGGCCTGTTCGTCGAAAAGTCGTACAGTGATGATGCATCCCCCATATGCTATACCAAAAACCTTTAAAATGTTGTCCTACCTCAGGATATATGATGGTACAACCGACCCCGAAGATCATGTGACTCATTAATCTACCGTTGGAAAAGTCAACGACCTTGCCAAAGAACATGTGTCTTCCATCTTACTGAAGAAGTTTAGAAAAACTCTCACAGGAGGGCCATTAACCTAGTATTTGCAGCTACTAGCACACTCCATAGAAACTTTTGAAGAAATGGCTAACGGCCCGCACCAGAGCCAATAAGGCCGAGGCTAGAATGAATGACATATTGCTATTAAACAATCTTTATGAGAGGGACTGATGGACTTCCTCATCCGGTTCAACCGAGTAAGGATGGCTTTTCCAAATGTGTCCGAAGGGATGGCGGTCACAACTTTTTAGAACAGACTGATTAGGGATGGTTCAAAAGCAATGAGGAAACTGTTGAGTAGGTTGATGAAGTACCCCTTAACCATTTGGGATGAAATCCACAATGCTTACTGTACCAAGGTTCATGCAGATGAGACGACCTCAACGGGCTAACCCACCGACTAACCTTGGTACAAGCGGAATCAAGAAAGGATCGAAGAGACAATGCTAGAAGAGGTCATCCAATTTCGCGATCTAACAAGGAATGACATCAACCATATATCAGAACAACTTCCACCCCCTCCCCCCGCTATGAAGAAGGTCCATCGAGTACCAAGGAAGGGAACCCATCGGAATATTAGAGGTATGACCCTCTTATTTCTGCTCACAATTTTTGTGTATCACCTACAAAGATAGTCTACGCCTTAGAGAAGCTCGGACCAAAAGTGAAGTGGCCACCAAAGATGAGATAGGACCCTAACACTTGAAAATTCTACGCCCTTTATGATTTCCACCAGGAACAAGGGCACAAGAATGAAGACTACATTGCCCTGAGGCAAGAAGTCGTGAATATGCTACAACAAGGATACCTTAAAAAGCTACAAACGATAAGGGAAGAACCAATTTCGCTAGAGGACGCGAACATCAAGGGCCGCCTAAGCCACCCTCACCAACTCGTACCATCAACATGACCATTGGCAATGACTCCTCTATCAACAGCGTGAAGTTCACCACTACCCACAAGATCAAGCGATCTATCGCCCACGAACAGTACAACAAACTCGAAGAAAGTATCATCTTCAACAAGTCCGACGTTGACAGTTTGCTTTTCCTCATAATGACGCCCTCGTTGTTACTCTATGAATTTTAGATACTGATGTTAAACGCATTATGATAGATGATGGAAGTGGCACGTGCATTATCCATCCCCGAGTACTTATCCAAATTAAACTCGAGGATAAAATAGTATCATGCCGCATCACACAACTGGTTTTAAAAATGCAGTTTTACGGACATCCTAGGAAATTACACTCCCCGTTTTGGCCGGCATCATGACTCTAGAAATAACATTCTGCATCATGGACCAAGACACCATGTACAATGCCATAGTGGGACGACTGTGGATACACCCCATGAAGGTCATCCCCACCAGTTTATACCAAGTTATCAAATTCCAACTCCCTGAGGAATATTCAGCATATGAGGAGAACCGCGAACATCCTAGGAATGCTACTGCATTGCTTTAGACAGCACGACCAGCCAACAAAGGAAGGACAAAGAAAAAAAGGCATAACAATCAGCAGGGTCGAGGTCGAGGTATAGCGAGATCGGGGAAGGCATCAAAGATTCTGAAATAGTCTAAGTCGTAGGATCGATCATTGAAAACCTCAACCCCGTTCAATTAGACCCAAATGACCATATCAATAAGGTCTATATCGGTTGCAAATTTCAAGACCTAGGTAAATTCAGTCAATTCTTAAAAGCTAACGCATATTTGTTTGCTTTCAACCATACAGATATGCCGGACATCCCAAAGAAAATCGCCACACACAAATTAAACGTTGACTCCTTCCACCCCCCGGTGAGGCAGGTCAGGCGTAAATTCAACTATGCAATCAATGACGTAGTGCACGAGGAAGTGGAAAAACTGTTAGAAAATGGTTCCATCAGGGAGTCGAAGTACCCCAAGTGGGTCGCCAACGTAGTAATGGTTAAAAAGAAGAATGAGAAATAGTGGATGTTTGTCGACGAGTTTGCCGGAACTATTGTTGTAGTCGTTTACGGCAACGGAAAAAAGATGGGAAATTATAAAATGACTCATATACAACAACAACAACAACAACAACAACAACAACAACAAGAACAACATAAGCAGTGTAGTCCTACAAATGAGGTACGAGGATGATAGTGTGTACGCAGACCTTACCCCTATTTTTAAGAAGGCAGAGAGCTATTTTCGGTAGACAAAATGACACAGATAAACTAATAGATTTTAAAATTATTTTATGCTGTCATACACTTCTAATAAAAAAAAATGAGGACACTCAAGGGTATATTTGTTTCACTTTGTAATAGTTGAGGGTTAGTAAGACTCTCGCAAAATATAGTTATGTAACAACACATTGAGACAAGTTGGTTTTTTTTTTTTATGCCTTTTCCCTAATTTTAAGCAAGGACCAAAATAATTAAATTAGAAATTGTTAATGAAATAACAATATTAGATACTTCACCTATGATCTTATGCGTTAAAGAGGAGATAATAATAGAAACTTTCTTATAGGTTTACTTTCGTTACGTTTGTTTTTTTTTTTTTTGGGTGGTAAAAAGGAAATCGTAATATTACAAACTACTCATGTAGCTTGATTTTAGGATACATAGTATCTAAACAATCATTTATGTAAAAAAGTCTAAATTGCTTCCATGCTTAGCATGATCATCTGTCACCTTGTTGCATTCCCTAAATTTGTGTTTTACTTCTGACTTTCCTCTTAAGCATCAGCCGTCCCTAATTTTACTGACTGATAGTAATTGTAATATTTTTCTCCCCTATGGTTTAAGGTATTACTTATACTGATTTCAAAGGATAAATTTGCTGTAATATTTCATAATCACCCCCTTTTATCCTCCACTGATTATTAGCTTTAAACTTTTCTAGCACAATCTTTCCTTGAGAAATTGAAGAGGTTGCTATATTGTACCTTCTATGTACACTCCTACTTCTCTATTATATTAAAAAATAATTTTTAATTCATTTTAGCAAATCAAGAGAAAGATATAATGATTTCTTTTCCTTAATTTACCTTTATCATTAACTACTTATTTTTCAAATGATTTTACAAGACTTTCTAAAATGCTATTATTATTATTATAGGTAAAATTGTAAAATGCATACTTTATTTTTTAAAAGAAAAAGAGTATAAGTCAAAAGTGGAAAATTAAATATGAACAGAGGGAGCAATATTTTGACTAATGTTTAGTGTCCTTCACATATCTACACAGCAATGAAATGATAATAGTTACTACAAACAAATGAAATTTAGTTTATCTTTGAGACCAACTCAGTAAAAAGAAAAAAAATGAAAGAATTATAAGAAAATACACATGATCTCACACCATAACAAAAAAATTACTCATATTTTTAAATTTTACCTCACCTAACCTACATTGTATATACTTTGAAAGCACTAGTAAATTAAAATATGTATTCTTACAACCATTGTTTCTAAAAGCTATGGAGTTAAATTTATGTTCTCACAACCATTGCTTTCACTCTCTCTTCTTCTCACGTCTTCTACATATGCTTCAAGGGACCGTCTATTCTACTTTTCTTCTTGTGTCAGCTGTTTGCAACGTAAGAAAATTGAAGAGTAGAAATCCACCAATGAAGACCACTCAAATTAAAGCTTTGCTTTTGAGAATTAGTTTCTCTGAATTTGTTAGTTGTTTGGATTGGGTATTGTCCCAATTGATTGAAAATATCAAAAGGAGTTCAAATTTTTAAATTTGAAGTGATTTGGAGAGATTTGGGCAAGATTTGAGTTAAATTTCAGAAAAAACGCAGGGAAGAAGACGAAATCAGTTTTGTATAATTATGTATAATAGTTTATATGAGTGTAGAAATATACCTTATACACGATTATACAGTTTTATACACCTTTATATAATCGTCTGTAGACGAACATCTTCCACGATTTTCAGTTACAATTCTTGTTCAAAACAAGTCCAAATCTCCATTAAATAACTTCAAATTTTATATACAACCTCCTTGTACTATTTCTAACAAGCCTAAATAATACCCACTCAAATTTTCTCACAAAATTAAATTCAGAAATTACACCCACATATTTAAGCATGTTAAAAATCTAATTTTCACCACCTAAATGAATTTGGTTTGTTGAATAATGTTTGAGTCACAGATGCTTATTCGAAAATTAATTTAAAAACTTGATGAATCTTTTTTAAAAATTAAATAGTAATTTTGAGAACTTATTGAAGTTTATGTTGAATCTTAACATATTATTTTTGGGTTAGTTGATTGTAAATTAAAATATGAGCTATAAATTAAAAGTAGGGAGCCCAATTATTCTAATATGAAATTTTCCCAAAAGAAAATCATTAATTTACATATGAGTTTTGTTAAGCACAATTCTACATAATTCCAAGCATTTAATTAGTACACTAAGCATATGCAAGACTCGTCTTATTCCGAAGAAGAATATTTTGGATTAATGTAGTAGGCGTTTGGACATAAAAATTGTAAGTTCTGAAAGTGGTATTTGGATTTAAGGTGAAAAATGATATTTAAAAATATGTTTGGATATTATTTCACTTGAAAAAATATTTTAGTTTTGTGAGTGACGAAAATAGTTTTCCTGAAAATTTTGAAAAACAGGTCTTTTGAAAATCTCACTTTCGTAAAATTTCTAAAAACTTACAAAATTTCATGAACAAATAGGTTTTTGAAAAAAATATATTTGAAAAAAAGAAATTTATTTATAGGCAAACACGTTGTAATACTAGTACCCGTTCGAAAAAGAGGAATTTCGGACACCACGATTGTTTAGTGCTATTAACTTCATATAGCTACCATATACATAATTACTTCCTATAGCTACTATTCAATTGTTACAGTAGTGTATTCGCGTTACTGCATGATTACAATAGCAAAAGTCTCCCAAAAACAGGGGGGATACAAGTGTACGAGAATGTATACACATGTATTCGCACCATTTATTCATGAATATAGTAACGACAATCACCTTAAAAATAGGTATGTCCAGCTGTCTAATAACAGAAATAGAATCAATTAGCATGATACACCCCTAATATAATTCAACAAAATCTGTCAACATGCATCATTATCAACACAATTTATTAGAATAGTTTTTCAGTTATACACTCAAAATATAACTCAACAAAATTAATTCAACTTTTTTCACTGTATTTCTATTTGTATTCATTGTATTTTACTGTATCTCACTGTATTTTAAAATTAAATGTATTCACTGTTTATATTTTGTTCTATTTTAATATTTGTATTTAGTGTATTTTAATGTTTATATCTTGTATTTATGCATATTGTATGTACATGAATACATGAGATAAATAGAGATCCAAAAGGAGCGTATACGGCTCTAATATATATATACAACATGCATGAATACATGTGTATTCAGCTGTATTAAAAAGTATACTTTTGAAATACATAAATACATGCGAAAAAAATATTTATATAAAAATACAATGTAATTGAGTGAATTTGTACAGAATATAATATATTTGTATTATTGTATATAATTAAATAGCAAAGAAGAAATAAAAGTTCGTCGGAGATGGCATTTTCCGGCGAAGAACAGAAGAAGTTCATCGGATCCGTAGAACAAATTTCTAATAAGAGTTCACCACATTGCTCCTTTTCCGTTCGAAATATTCACTCATTTATGTTTCCTCGCTGCCTTCAACTATATTCTAATGTCTTGTTGCTATCAATACTAGGGCATGTATCTTGAGTCTCTCGAAGAAATAGAAAGAGAAGAAAATTTTTGAGTGAGAATAGTATGTTAATTGAAAGAAAGAGAGACGGCGAATATAAAAAGTGTATTTCATACCTCAATAGAAATCTACTTTTGTTTTAGCCTATTTTGCTACTATTAAATATAAAAATAATTATAGAAAATAATATTTTAAAATAAATTAATTTATAATAAATAGGGGCATGACCATATTTGGCCCCTATCCCCAGTTGAGGACATCTCCAACCTTGCCCATTATGATCTCATAATGAGGGTAATTTTTAGGGAAATTTTACTCCAATCCTTCCCCATTTTTATCCCCAAAATGGGGATAAATAGTATTCCCTCAAATATGAGGGTACACTATTCATCTCCCCCATTACTATTCATTATTTTGTTATTTAATCTTTTATTTTATCTCTTTTTATACACTTAATATATTTATGTAATATTTTAAACTCTGGTGTATAATTTTGATAAATTAATTTTTATGTAAAATTATAATTAATTTTATTATAAATTATAATTGTATAAAAAATATATAATTATCTCAAAAAATAAATGGTGCAAATATAAAATATTAGATGTTGCTAAAATTGAAAGGTGCGAATATAAAATATTAGATGTTGCTGAAATTGAAAAGTGAAGATTGAAAATACATTAAATAAAAATTCATTAAAGTTGAAAATATATGACAGTTGAAAATACATTAAATTAAAATATATAAAAATTAAAACTATGGTAAATAGCATAATAACTTAATAAGGATCAAAGTTATTATGTTATTTAATAATACACATAAAAATTATATTATTTAAAATTTTATGAAGTTGTTTTAATTATGTAAATTACAAATTAATAAAAAAAAAGAATTTACTTAATTAAAATTATAAAATAAAATTAAAATAAAAATAATAATATAATATAGAAGATAGCATGAGAGAATGGTTAAGTTGTCCCATAAAAAATTAGAGGTGTCTAACGGGTGGGCCGGGCCGGTCCGGGTCCAATTTTTTTGAACCCGTACGGGTTCCTTACCGGGCCGGTTCCGGGCTCCTTCATAGCGGGCTTAACGGGTTGGGGTATTTTCGGGTAAAAATTGACCCGTACGGGTTACGGGTTAAAGGGGCCGGGCCGGGTTTTACGTTTTTTTAATTTTTTTGAAAATTCGTATAACTATTATAATTTATTTTAATAGTTTGTAACTTTGTATTAATTTAAAGAACACAAAGTAAATGAGAAAAACTTGCACTTATAAAGTTTCAATGTAAGACTTTAAGTTTGTATTTCAAAATTAAGTTAGACTTATAAAGTTTCAGTTTAAGAGTTTAAGTTATAATTTAAAAATTGAAGTTTCAATTTAAGACTTTAAGTTTGAACTTTGAAACTTTGAATATAAAAATTGACGTTTCAATTTAAGACTTTAAGTTTGAATTTCTAAATAAAAGTTTCAATTTAACACTTTAGGTTTGATTTTCAAAATTAAAGTTTCAATTTAAGGATTTAAAGTTTGAAACATTGAAGTTTGAATTTCAAAATTAAATTGTTAAAGTTTCAATTTAAGATTTTAAGTTTGAATTTCAAAATTAAAATGTTAAAGTTTCAATTTAACACTTTAACTTTGAATTTCAAATTTAAAGTTTCAATTTAAGTTATATTAAGAATTTGTATTACTTTAAAATATAAATTAAAGAATAGAAGGAATATGATAAAAATTTCACTTGCTGCAAATTGCAAGTGCTTCTTTTATTTCATATTTCATAACTCAAATTTGAAACTTACAAATTGAATGTTTACATCTTTTAATACTTGAACAAATAACAATAAGTAAATTCAAATATTTTGCATTGCCCTGCTAAGTTCGTCATAATCAATATGAACTGATTGGCCTTCTTCCGGAGTATTTAATTCGGATGGGTGACCACTTGTTAATATATCTCCAAGTTCCTCGTCTTCCGGGCGATCAACATCTTCATGTCCTTGATTTCTTCTTTCCGATCTAATCCAATCTCTCATACATACTAAAACTTCCAAAGCATTGCTTCCCAATGAGTGACGCGTATCTCCAAGTTGTTGTCTTGCTTGGCTAAATGCACTCTCGGATGCAACAGTTGAAATTGGCACATTCATCACGTCCCTAGCCATTGCGTAGAGAACAAGAAATTGCTTTCCATTTTCATGCCACCACCCCAACGGTGAAAAATCCTTTGTGCGAGGCTCATTTTGTTTCTGCAAGTAGAATTAAAGTTCATCGATGTTCCTGCAACTTGTTTGAGTGTTAGAAAAAGTAGAAAAAATATTAAAACTTTCATCTAATCCTTCATCTTCAGTCAATGTAGCAGAAGTGCTACATTGCATAATAGAATTATTAACATTACCTGCAGTTATATCAATTACATTTGCATAATAATTATATAATTGCTGTAAATAATCATTTAAACTGTTCATAGAAGTATATAAATTTGGGGTTTCAGTTTCCCCAATCTCCATATAAGTATATAAAGCATTCATTAATTGATGACAATCAGACATCTTAATAGAAGGATTTAAAACTGCACCAATTATGTAAATCGAGGAATTGGAAAGAAATATTTTTTGAATTTGTCTTGCATATTTGTCACAGCAGCCGTATATTTTTCTTTTTTCTTAAATTCAAAAAGTAGAAAAGAAATTTCCGCTATATGTATTAAACCCATAGCAATAGTAGGGTAATAAGATCCAGAAAACTCAACAGTAGGAGTATAAAATTTATGTAAAAATTTAACAACATCATTAATGACCGCCCAAGTATCAGTTGTTAACATACGACTTGGATTCGTACAATGTGCATTAGCAACTTCAGTTATTGGATATCTATATTTATAGCAAACTTTTAAAAATAAATATGTATAGTTCCATCTAGTAACTATTTCTTCAGGCATGAATCGGGGTTGAAGGTTATGTTGGACACACTAATCTTTAAATTCCCTTATTCTAGAACGTCTATTATTTCCTTGAATTACACCAACCGCTCTTCTAACAAGACTAATCTCTGTTGAAAATAAATCTAGGCCACTTTTAACAATTAAATTATACACATGACATGCACACCTAACATGAAAAGTTTCATTAACAGGTGGTTGCAAATGCAATTTTAATATTGAAATTGCGACAGTGTTGTTAGAAGCATTATCAAAAGACATACATAATATTTTTTGTTTGAGATTATAAAATTCTACAACTTCACAAATAGTGCTGCTTATATCGGGTGTGAAATTCTCATATGCCTACTAAGCGTTCCAGTTCCCCCTAAATTTCCTCCAATCAAATGTTTAAATGAATCTTTACAAATTTTGCATCTCACTCTATCAGAACCTTCAATTAATTCAAAAAAATTCCAAACCTTACTTCTTTTTCTACGATTACTCGTCGGAACCGTAGGTGGTCTACCCCCGGTGCCACGAGGCCCACGACCACCACCCCTTGTACCAACTCCAACACTACCTACCCCAGCACTAGGTGCACTAGTAGGTGTAGCGGATATCTCTTCTTCAATTCCTATTTCATTATCTTCTATTCCATAATCTTCTTGTAATTGATCATAATCTATATTTTCATTAGGCGATGTTTCGGGAACAATAGATATTGGGCTATTACTACCAGATGCTGAAGAATTACCTCTACTTTTACTCCCCCTACCAATAACTTTTCTACACGTTTTTTTAGCAGCACTAAACATATTGTAAAATTTAAGGAATAAATAAGCTCAAAATAAATATGCAATTAAAATATTAATAAGAGAAAGAGTTGGAGGGAGTGCACCGAATTAGAGCACTTGGTTATGCAATTCCGAATTTTCGATGTTACCACGAACAAACGTCAAGCCAATATTCCAACTTGAAGTTCAAAACTCGAATGATAAAATACTATAATTGAATTTCAATTATTCAACAAAAATGAGCCAAATAAATTCGAAGATGAAATGAGAAATTATTAAGACTTGAAGTTGAAGACTTGAAGTCTTGAACTAGATAATTAGAGAATAGGTGAATGAGAGAATTTGAGATTGAGATGAGAATTTTGAGTGAGAAATGAAGAGGGGGGAGGGGTATTTATAGATTTACATAAGGCTACATTTGTAAATTAAAAATGTGTTAAAAATTAAAAAAAATGGCCAAAACTTCAATAAATCCGTTGGCCAACGGATTTTTCTGATATAGCCGTTTGGGGTGGGCCCCATATTTCTGAATTTTAAAAAAAATAATAATAATAATCGTTGAACCGGGCCGGGCCGGGCCGGTTTAACCGTTAAGTTTACTGTTTGCCGGACCGGGCCTACCCGGTTCCGGGCCTACCCGGTTCCGGTTACCCGTTCAAAATATTTTTCCGGAACTAACCCCTACCCCATAAAAACCCAGCCCACCCGGCCCCTTTGCCACCGGTCCGGGCCGGTTCTGGTTTCTGCCGGTCTGGGCCGGTCCGGAACCGGTCCAACCCGGCCCGTTTAACAGGTTTATAAAAAATAGTAAAGGTTGGAAATGGCATGAGCAATGAGATAACATGAGCACCTCCATGGGGCCCACATGTCAAGAAATTCATGAGATCAATTCACTCACTCCAAAACAATCACATGCTCTGCCGACCATCTTAACTTCCCCTGTTCCTCCTTGTCATCCTATGAGATGTAACGTTTTCTCTACTCATTTATTATTTCACCGAAAAGTAGAATCCTAGACACAGATTTCAGGAAACAAAAGTAAAAGCTGTTCCCTCTCTTCTTTACCCTATCTTTTCATTTTCCTTTTCTCTGCAAAATCTCCAGATAGTGCTCAAGGGTTTATGAGGTTTTTTGTTCCATGGTAAGTATACATTTTTGGACATGCAAAAATGGCCTACCTTTTCTCAGTTTCTCTTTACATGTCTGTAAAAGCTTCCAACTTTTCACCTGTTTTTGTTAGCCTGAATTGTTCAGCTGCGTAATCATGCGTAATTCTGTTTGCGGGCTGAGGAAATTGGTCAATTTTTTACTCTCTGGCTCTCTCTTTGGTCCAAGTGCCAAGTTTGATGTTTTGGGTCTCTGATTTTTGTTAGAGTTTCTTTTTCCTTTTTGGAAAAAAAATTCCAACTTTTATGTAAAGCAATTTTAATTTTGTCAAGAAAACTTTTCTAAAGCTAAATTTGGCAATATTTCCTAGGGCAATGTTGCTTCGGAAAGAATATATTATCGTGTTTTTTTTTGGTTATATCTTCAAGATTTTGTCAAAATTACTTTTTCGAGCTAAGATTTTCTTTCTGTTACAGCACCTACTTTATGTGCTTGGAATTAGTTCGTAAAATTTCATTAAATAATAATAGAGGTGTCAAAATGGTTAAAATAAACAATTATGCACCCATATGAATACCGTTTAAAAACAGGTCGAATATAGATAAAGAACCATGTTATCCACTTAAAAATGGTTAATCAAAACGGATAACTAATATGTTTAACTTTTACATTTGTAAAGCT
The DNA here is from genome assembly GCA_032618575.1 of Nicotiana noctiflora. Taxonomy (NCBI): domain Eukaryota; kingdom Viridiplantae; phylum Streptophyta; class Magnoliopsida; order Solanales; family Solanaceae; genus Nicotiana; species Nicotiana noctiflora. The sequence continues at coordinate 180,609 of JASVEL010000579.1, read as the reverse complement.
TCAAATTGGTGTTACTCAAGTGTGGAAGATTAGGAATTCTATAATAAGTGATCATATTTAAGAAGTCATCCATATTATTTGCCGATAAACCCGTTTTTATCTGGTCGGGTCGGATAAATTTTTAACTTACTTGTTTTGACCGGCTCATATTCGATCCGACCCACCCCGCTTGTTTGGCACCCTTAATTAATACTCATTCCGCTTCAATTTATTTGAACTTATTTCCTTTTTAGTCCGTACAAAAAAAAAGACTTCTTTTCTTATTTGGAAACAATTTACTTTTATGCCATGATTAGTAGCCACACAAAGTGTATGTGCTTCATTTTACCGCACAAATTCAAAAGTCTCTTTTTTTCTTAAATGCCGTGTCCAGTCAAATGGATTCATTGAAACGGAGGCAGTAGTAATATAATGAGTTGTAAGCATTTTACTTTCGCCTATCATTCTTTGTATTGGTAAATTTTGAGGGCAAATGAGAAGATTCTCTGATACCTGGAATCTAAGTAGACTCCTACTTTTGGTAGGACAATAATGATACCATACGCGTAAATTACAATATCTTTCTAACTTACCTACTAGGTTTTGCATACGCATAATACATGTATTCGTATAATGTTTGAATACGGTAACATAATAAACCTACGCTGTATATAGCACTATTTTTCCTTAGTTTGAACTTAGCAGTCTTAGGTTTCCCTCTACTAAACCAGTAACAGAGATAGTCAAGGAAAAGGTGAGATATATACATGCATGGTTATGTGTATGAATGATGTGCTTGAGTCCTTGTTCAATGGAGCCATTGTATAGTTATACAAGGTCATCAAAATTAATTTTTTATCTATATATAATAAATGTTGAATCTCCTCTGTCTTGGTGTATTTACTTGTTTATATTTTGAATTCCCTTGGTAAAATCTTGGCTCTGTTAATGCATTTTCCACTTGCTTTGACCTATTCTTGTTTACAATATTGGTTTGGGTATGAGTATCTTTTGTCATGGTATATACTTCTAATTCTTCTTGTGTATATCTCAGAATATTAATATGGTTGAACAAAAATGTTGGGATGACATTCCCATGGGGCCTATCGTCGATGAAGACTTTGAAAGCTTACTCAATAGTTTGGACTTCCCCTTGGAAAGTTTGGAAGACGACGGCAGCCTCGGTGGAGATTGGGATCCTAGCCTGTACCAATTACTAGGGCCAATCCCTGCGGATGCACTTACGGCGTTACCTCCAGTGTCCCGTGGCGATAATGCCAATGGCTGTTTGAATGCAGCTGTGAGTTTTAACTTGGACAGCATATATACCCTTTTTTATTAATTAGTTATTAATTCTTTCCTTGGTTTTCAAATATGTGTTTTGCTATACACTTTGCCATAGGGAAGCATCCCTTTCTCTAATAGAACAATTTGATTTGATTTTTGGTAAGTAAGAAGGGAGAGTTGCTTTACCCGTCCCTATGTCCTTTACCTTAATGGCCCCTCCCAGTCTCCTCAATGTTCCAATTTTTAATACAAATGGAGGTAATGGCATTCTTGCTTGGAAATCCAAAGCTAAACAACAGCCATGCAATCTTGATATTATGTCCTTACTTGGTAGCGAAATATAAAGAATAAATACGTCTTATCATAGTTGTAATGACACTAAATTTGTTTCATTTACATAGATTGTAGTGCTTTAGTGTTATAGGAGGAAAAGGGACTTGAAATTGTTTTCCACACATAGTGGTTTAATATCTTACTGAATGATGCTATATAACATTCTATAATAGTCATCCCTGCTTTTTTACATGATGTAGCTTGGCGAGTCTTGCGCGTTGACCTGCTGGTGACTAATTCTTTTATCTTCATGCTTGTCTTAAGTGTCTCTCTAGGTCTGAAGTAATGGAATTGATCTCAATCCCTGAGCTAGATGATACAAAGCTCTTCTTTAACCTCTTAGTATTATGCAGTTGTTCAAATTCAAATTTGTTCTCCTCTTTATTGAAATGCTTATATAGACATGCAAACCATCACAGTGTGTTCAAAACTTATTAGTGACCTGCGGCAAATTCAATTGGCATGTTGTTTTTTGCCTCGAATTTTAAGGCTAATATGAGAAAGAATGGAAAGCTGAACTCTCAAACTTCTTTAGGTCTTCTGTTTCTAGTTTTCTTTTTGTTAAACACTTGTAGTTAACTCTTAGAGAAGTAGCATTCCAAGGCAAAAATAGCTTTTGATTTATGTAGAAGAAATTTCTAACTCGGTGTTATCATATCAGAATGAATTTCCTGAGGCCCAAGGAACTGTTCTATTCCAGACACAAAGCCCAATTTCTGTTCTTGAACACAACAGCTCCTGCTCTGGTGGAAAGAGCACATCCTCTAATTTTGGCACTAAAGGCCGTCGCTCTAAGCGTACGCGATCATCAACTTTGAATCCATGGATTTTGATGGCTCCGACATCTTGTACAGCTTTTGCAGCCAAGAAGAATTCTGACGCCAGAAAGGGAAAGGAAAAGAAGAAGAAAAAATTGTCACAGCAAACGAGTGTCATGGATTCTAGTTTATTTAAAAAGTGCACACATTGTGAAGTAACAAGGACACCACAATGGAGGGAGGGACCATTGGGTCCAAAGACGTTATGCAATGCCTGTGGAGTTCGTTATCGCTCTGGCCGACTACTCCCAGAGTATCGGCCTGCTGCTAGTCCCACATTTGTTCCATCTTTGCATTCAAACTCTCACAGGAAAGTCATAGAAATGAGAAGAAATGCAGTTCAAGGTGATGTACTGGAAACGAAGAGAAGCTTTTCCAATGTGACTGAACCAAAAATTTGTTCCTCTGAATATCTATTTGTTTGATTCATGCATATTGAAGAGATGGCTATCCTTTTAGTTAGATGCTTAATCTACTTCATTGTTTTATTCTGCACTGGTAGGTTCTGTGGTATGGTGAGTATTCAGGTTAAAAGTTGGTGTACAGAAATGGAGTTGTAGGTTAACATAATTGTTAAAGCCCGATTGAAGGCTGATGGTGCAGTTCTCTGATGTAAAAACTACATGTAGATGAATAGATGCTTAGGTACTTAACCTTTATATTTTCTTTTGGTAGAGTTCTCCATGGGAACATGGTCCCTGGGAATTCTAAACCCAACTTGTTTTTGGAGTGTAAATATTAGGTATACGCACTTTATCGGTTCACATTTACGAACGAGGACTCCTATATCTCTTGTTCGCCTTGATCGGACTCCGACCGCATTAGGAAGAATGATGGGTCTTTAACAACAACGGTCCATGGGAGGAGAGAGACTTTATCCCTATCCGAGGGCAGAGAGGTTGTTTCCGGGAAACCCTCAGCTCAGGAAGACGACAAGAGACGATATATTAGTACCATCAATAGTCATAATAAAATAACAACAATATAAGAAATACGAAATAGATGGGAAGTATAATAGATAAAGTCATACATCATCAGTAGATGACCTCTAGCATCCTAAAAATAAATCCTAATTGTCTAGTCCTACTCGGGTGCACCGTTGAAATATTCGAAACTTCCTTATAATCTACAATCTTAATGCTCGACCTCCACAACACCCCGTTAAGGGCCATGTCATTAACAAGGCTCCTAATTGACCACTACAACTTAGGGAATATTGATAGATCTCTAATGAAGAGCCTAACTGATTGGGCATTTGCCTCTTACGTGCTTTTTGGGTCACGTTTTAACTTGTAACCGCTTTGTAAAAAATGCAAGCGTACCCACTTTTTCGTGTAGCTTCAACATAAGGACCTGAAGTAGCAAAGGCAACCATGCAAACTTCAGTATTCTAGTAGACGGGCCTGAAGTAGCAAAAATTGTTGAACCAAGTTGCTGAAATATTTGTCTGTAATTGCTTAACTTAAGCATTCTAGTGCAGAAGTTTTGCTCTCTATTTGCTGAAGTTTTTATTTGTAATTGCTCAACTTAAGCATTCTAGTAGCTGAAGTTTTGTGATACTGAAGTTATTTAGTTCATTTGTAAAACCTTCAGCACTAAATAAGCTGAAGTAGTTTTTGTCGTGGATTCATTAGTTTTGTCATAAAGCTTTTTCAAAAACTTCAGCAAAAGATGTTGAAGTTATTTAGTTCATTTGTAAAAACTTCAACACTATATAAGCTGAAATTTTTGAAAAAGCTTTCTATCATATTAGATAAATAATCACATTATTCTTTCATAGTGTATTACTACTATAAAAGTATGAGATTACCAATAGTATCTAAATCATAAATTTTGGAAATAATAAATGTGAAAAGAATAGAATTATCATGAAAAGAATCACTAAGTGTGACCTTAAACTTCCCGTACGTGGAAATATTCATAAATTATTGTCTACTAACTTATATAATTATTTATAATTTATTTTTAAATAATCTAATAAACATACTTATGGCAATCATCCCATGAACTGAAGTTTCATAGCAGCACCAACAACATCAGAAGAAAGAAGAAGTAGAAGAAAACAAAGGAGGAGAATGAAGAGGAGAAAGGGGGTTGAAGTTGTTTAAAAAGTGGGTACAAGTTAAAACTTTAAAAAAAATTAGGTATAGGTTAAATGGGGGCGACCAAATAGGACGCCCCGTGCAACTTTTACCTAACTGACCATCAGAAGGCCTACTTATTTTTTGGGATTTTTCCATATTATTTCAAGTTTGATACCTGGGAGAAATTCAAAAATAGCTAGATTTACAAGTGGTCATTAAAACACAACCACAATTTCAAAAGCATAGAAATTTAGCCATTTTCATGTAAAGATAAATCTGAACGAAAACAATGATCAAAATCTGAAATATACTCCAGTATAATATACTGGAAATGCAGTATAATATACTAGAGTCGTGGTATACTTTGCTGGAATTCCAGTATATTATGCTGGAGCCAGCAAAGTATACCGGTCCAGTATAATATGCTGGAAGTTCATACACAGGTGCACTGAACTCTAGTATATTATGCTTGACCGGTCTCTCTTGCAGCAACATAGTGACTATTTGTTAAAATAGCACGATCTAGTCAGTGTTCAGACTGGTCATTCAAAAATAGTTAGCGTTTACCAAGTTAATAAAAAATAGTCACTATTTTGCTACAACAGAGACCGTTCCAGCATAATATACTAGAGTTTGATGCACTTGTGTATGAACTTCTAGCATATTATGCTGAAATAACAACACACAAAAAATTCCAGCATAATATACTGAAGATTCGAGCACTTATGGATAAACTTCCAGCATATTATACTGGAATGGTACACTTTGGTGGAACTCTAGTATATTATGCTGGAGTTTTAGTGTATTTATGCTGGAACTACATCATGTTATATTGGAGTTCCAGCATACTTATTTTGGAACTCCAGTATAATATGCTGGAGTGCAAGTATACTTATGTTGGAATTCCATCATAATATACTAGCGTATTTTTTGGGTTTTGAACAATATTTTCGCTCAGATTTATCTTTACATGAAAAGTGACTAAATTTTTATTACTTTTGAAACTAGCTTATTTTTTAACGACCACTTGTAAATTTGACTACTTTTAAATTTATTGGCAAACACTGACTATTTTTGAATGGTCATTCCGAAAGCTGGTCGCATGTACTATTTTGACGAGTTACCCGAATACTCTATAATTTGTTATTTACCAGAGATAACTATACATTCTTTACAATTTATATAAATTCCATTAAGGGACTTAGCTAAGAGCCTTTAATTAAAGGGTTACTGCCTTAATTAAAGGGATTAATGCCTTAATTAAAGAATTTAGTTACGCCTCATTTTTTCTTTCGCTATATTTTTCATTCAAGTTAGGAGATCGAGTAAACAAAAGAAAGGTCGCCAGAGTAATTTTCTGACTAAACTCATAGTCCTCGGAGCATTTGTACGACTAAATTTGAAGGTGACCAAGACTATTTTTTTGTCGCTGCTCAAGAAGAAAAGATGATTATTTGAGGTTTCTTGTAATTAGGTTTTGAAATCGTTGGCTTCGATTTTGATGAAATTAGTTGAATTAGGAACTGAATTTGCTGATTCAAGACTCAAAGTTGAAACCTCGGTTTGAAACTGAAAGAATTCATCTTTGAATTTGTACGTGTCAAAGAGAAATACAACAATAACATCCTAGTAAAATCCATACGCAAACCTTACTCCTATCCCGAAGGAGTAAGAAGCTATTTCTGAAAGACCCTCGGCTCAAGATAATAAGAAAAACGAAAAGGAGAGAATATTAGTTTCACCACAAAGATCATAGGAAGTATCAAAGAGAAATCAGGTTCAGAATTGAAAGAAATCGGCTTCACACCGCGACCTTTTTTCCGCCTCTCTTCTTCACTCTCGTTGGGAAACTTTTTCCACTCACCCTCATCACCACTGGTAGTGAGTTGCCAATACAACTTCCATACTATTTAATAAAAATTTAATGCATCTTTTTTTTAAGCAAACAGGAAATATATATATTAATAGCTAAGGAACATCCAGTACATAGTTAACATAACTTGCATTACGGAGGATGTATTTGTTTTCTAAGCTTGCTATCATATTATAAGCTTCATTACATAAAAGTTTTTCATGACAAGTTGATTCAAGTTTGTCACTTTCAACAAAAACTGTTACATCAAAAGGTGGTACGATAAAAACTTTTTTTTGTGGACTTCATTACTTTACTTCTTCTTGCCAACCCCTGAGATTTGCTTTCCCTTTGTAGGACTCCTTTAGCTAGTTGTTGGGGTATTCACAGTTCAATTTGGCCGTCTTTTGATTAAAACTAAAACAAAACCAATTTAATATGTTTTTAAAAATTTAAAGCCAAAACCAAACCAAATTACATACAAACCATCGGTTTGATTGTTTGTTGGTTTGGTTTGATTTTTTGGTTCCTAGTAAGCTAATGATAAGTCGATAATAGTAAAATAGCACTAGACAACAATCTAAAAATAATTTGCTAAATTTATGATTTATTATATATTTATTTCGGAACTGAAAGCTTATTTACCCGTTTATACGAAAACAATGAACAAAAAACAAACTAAAGTTTACTTTCTCAAGCTTTAGCTACTATTTACAATTTGGGTTTATTTTCTTTATTCTTGTTGTAGATTTTTTTTTCTTCTCCTTGACTTCAGTTTAGGAATATTTTCATCCGGGATTGGAACGACCTATGTTGTAACGGAGGAGAGAAGTTGAACCAGCTTCCTTTGGTCGCCTCTCCCGTCTGGTCGAGTAGCTTTCGCTCCTTCCTACTTACTTTATTATAAACGTTCGGAGCACCGGTTCTGTTTCAGAAGAAGCATGATGGCAGTTTAAGGTTTTGCATCAATTATAGAGCGCTGAACAAAGTGACCATCAAGAACAAGTACCTTATGCCTCTTATTGAAGACCTTTACGATCAGTTGAGTGGAGCACGATACTTCACGAAGTTAGATTTGCGGTCAGGGTATTATCAAGTGCGTATTGCCGAGGGTGAACATATTTCTTTTCTCTTGTGTTGGCTTTGCAAGATACTCTTTTATTAGGAAAAAGTATGTGTGTAGGTTGGAGAATTAGATTCTTTTAAGGAAAAGAAAATTGGTCAATTTCTATTCTTTTGGGCTTAAGCAATCTTGTAAGATATAGGTAGGATAAATCAAAATTTAAAATAATAATTAAAAAGCATAAATATTTAAAATTATTTACGAAAAGATATTATATCATATATCAATAATTATTCATATTTTTATATAATTAATCGGTTCGATTCGATTTTTTTATTTTTTATAATACAACCAAAACCAAACCAAATATTATCTATTTTTAAAATTTAAAACCAAAATCAATCCAAATCAAGAAAAATATCGATTTGGTTCGTTTTTCGGTTAGGAATGATTTTCTGCCATGAACAACCCTAGCTAGCTGGTGGGCAATCCTATTCCCCTGTCTGAAAGTGTACTGGAGAGTAACCCTCTGCTGGTGCATCAGGGACCTGCAATCATTAATAGTTTTGTTAAATAATTTATTACCATTTTGTATTGCCTGGATAGCCTCTGAGCAGTCTGTCTCAATCTCAAGTGGAAAGAGATTCCATTCCTTTGTTGTTCGTAGCCCTTCTCGTATTGCTTTTAATTATGATGTAAGGGAGCTATTTGCATGTGTTAGTTTTGCAATACCAACCACCCAGTTGCCTGTTACATTTCTAAAAATACTGCCTAAACCATAATTTTTGTCATAGCTATGAAAACTGGCATCCACATTCAGTTTGTACAACCCCCTAGGGGGGTTTGAACCAGTTAAGTTTTATAAGGGATTTGGGAGGATTAATAAAGGATTTTTCTGTGAATAGTTTAAATTTCACCACCTTTTGCATGATTTGGGAACCCCTTAATTGGTTGGCCGTGTTGTTGGTGTCATTACTATTTCTATTAATCCAGATATGCAAGATGATGAAGGGAAAGAGGTTTTTCCATTTTATAAAGTTATGTTTTATAGGAATGTTGAAGTCCCTTATTTAGACAAGTCAGTGCTTCCCACTTCTGTTGATTGGATGGGTTCCTAACAGTTCACTTCAGAGATTATTGATAGCTTTGCAACCCAGGAAGATATGTTCAATTGACTCTTAATAGGGTTTTTGCAGATGGGACAATTCGAATCAATGTTTAATCCAATCTGTGAAAGGTACTTCCTGAAAGGGATTCGATTGTGAAGACATTGCCATAGGAAAAATCTCTATTTTATTGGGAACTCCAAATGCTAGATATAGTCGAAGTCAGGGTTAGAGTTCTTGGATATTCTATGAGAGTATAATAAGAGGCGGTAGTAAAGACTCATTTAGTGGTGAGGGACCAAGTAGGTAAGTCAATGGGAAGGCCTTTTTGGAGAATTTTTATTTTGGAGATGGTGGTTAACAAATTCGGAGAGGGAGAGAAGGTTAAACTGTTTAGGTTCCATATAGTACCATCAAAGATATCTCTAATTTTGGTGGAGAAATCTTTGGCTGAAGGGGGGCCTGTAACTAGGTTCCTTAGATTACCAATATTTGGTATCCAATTGACCTCCCAGAGGTTAATATTAGAATGGATGTGAGGGTACCATATGATGCCTTTGGAACAGATGTCACACCCTCTGCAAATACTTTTCTAGAGGAAGAAGGTTCTATTCGTAGAGGAGCTATTGCAATAGTATGAGATTATAAGCTTTGCTCAAGGAATTAGCGCATTTGTAAGAAGTCTCGAGCTTAAGCTAGCCAGAGTACAAATGTTTTTATTAAGAGCATTATGGATCCCCCAGTCCACCATATTTTTTGGGTTGGCATATAATGGACCAGTTTACCAAGTGAAGTTTTATTTTTTCTATTGTACTACCCAAATGAATCCTTTTGGACTTTATCAATCTCTTTAAGGGTTTTTCTAGGGAGCAGGGTGTATTGCAAGTAATGGTTTGGGATTGATTTAAGGCATGATGACGCAAGGTTTGTTCTTACCGCCAAACTAAAGAACCTCATTTTTCAGGATGCAAGTATGTCTCATTTTGTCTATGAGGAATTGGTAATCCCCTAGATTTTGGTTGTGGTATAGGATAGGGAAACCAAGATATGTGCCAAATTTGTCACTCTTTTTAATACGTAGAGAATTGTAATGTTGGTGATGATTGAGTGGTTGCAATTTTTTAAAAACAGCATCCTCGATTTAGTAAGTTGATGCTTTGACCAGATAGAGAGAAAAATAGGTCAAGTCCATTTTTTATGGTCTGACAATATTTAGTATAGTTCTAGCCATCAGAGAAAGGCCGTCAGCAAATAATAAGTGGGATATCTTTAAACAATTATATCCTAGAGAAATGGGGTCCCAATTTTTTTTATGTCCACTTGGTATGATATATATCTGGTGAGTATTTCTAGACAGAGGATAAAGATATAGGGGGAGATGAGGTTGCCTTGTCTAATACCTCTACTTAGTTGAAAATACTTTATAACAGCTCCATTGACGAAGATTGCTATTTTACTGGTAAAAATGCAAGAGAATTTAGGAGGGAAATTAAAGAAATTTAGGGTGTGACGAAGGAAAGACCATTCAAGACGATCAAAAGCCTTTTCCAAGTCAATTTTTAGAATCATATAGCCTTGCTTGCCTTTCAGTTTACTGAACTTAGAAATCATTTCCTGGATGATGATAGCATTGTCAGAGGCTCTTCTGTTTTTCATAAAACCAGCATGATAAGGACTGATTAGTTGATCCAGGAAAGGTTTGATAGATTGGCTAGAATCTTGGTAATTATTTTATAGATAGTGTTGCACAAGCCAATGGGTCTAAAATTTTTGATATTATAAGCATTATGTAATTTAGGAATGAGGTATAGAAAAGTTTTGTTAATATTCGGAGGGATTTTTTGGTTGTTGAACATGTTATGGCAGAGCTTCTTGATAGAATCCCCTATATGAAACCAATATTTTTAGAAAAAGAAGAGGTGCAGACCAACTGGTCCGGAGACTTGAATGGTTTGAAAGAGAAGACTGCACTTTTTATCTTATTATCCAGGAGGGGGGTATCTAGGTATTCTAGGTTGATAATTTTGCAACTGGATTGAGTATTTAGGGGGTTAGCCCAGGAAGAGTGAGTATGAGAAGAGGTAAAAGCAGAGGTCAAATATTTTTGGACATGGGCTAGAATAAGACTATGATCATTTATCTAGTTACCAGCATCATCTTTGAAGAAAATGATTTTGTTTCTTCTTTTTCTATTGGTGGCAGAGATGTGGAAGAATTTAGTATTGTGTCACCATCATTAAGCCACATTATCCTGGATCTAAGTTTTCAGTAGTCTTCTACTATCTTTAGGATGTCATTGAACTCACGTTGAAGATCTAATTCTAAAATTTTAAGGAAATAGCTGGTAGCATAGTTGTTAGAAGCTTGGATGCCTTGTAGTCTAGCTAAGAGTTCTTTCTTCCTTCCTATGATATTTCCAAAAGTGTTGTCCTTCCAAGGTTTAACATTATTTATAAAGTTAGAGCTAGCCTTAAAGTAGTCACTATTATTCCAAGAGATTGTAACAATAGATTGAAACTCCGGATGTTTACACCAAAAGGTTTCCAACCTAAAGGGAACCTTATGAGGAGTTCTATTTCTAGAAATTAATTCAACTAGGATAGGACTGTAATTAGAGTGGGTTCTGGGAAGATGGATAATAGAGCTTTTAGGAAAAAGTTCTAACCATTCTTCATTTCCAAAAAATTTATCCAGTCTTTCTAAAATAAGGCTCTTATTACTAAGTCTATTATTGGTCCAAGTGTATTTGCTTCACTTGAAACCTAGGTCAACTACATACCCAGTAAAATCCTACTAATGGGGTTTGGGGAGAGTACAGTATATGCACACCTTACCCCTGTCCCAAAAAGGGTAGAGAGAATGTTTCAAAGAGACTCTCGGAAGGTCAACTAGGTTGCAATTATTAATTTTAGACCAAATATATTTAGCTCTACTATCCTTGATTAGTTTACCTCCAAATTTCTCACTAACGGTTAAAATATTATTAAAATCATCACCTACTAGCCAAGGTCCTTTATAAGTGTTACTAATATTTTCTAGGTTATCCCACATGATATTTTTAGAATGAATATTGGTAGTAGCATAAATTGAAGTAAAGAGCCAAGGTTTACGTAAAGGATGTACCTCTATAGTTGCATGGATATCCTGGCCTCTTCTAACAACATTTTGGACGTTGATTATATCTTCCCTCCACATCGTAAGCATACCACCTGACTGTCCCTCTGAAGGAACTTCTATCATCTCAGTGAAACCAAATTCGTTGTGCATGGTAGCATGGTTGATCATTCTTGTTTCTAGCAAAGTAACCAAGCTTGGCCTATGAGTGTCTATCCTCTCCCTAAAGTTTCTCCTAAAGTTGTCATTGTTTCCTCCCTGTATTTCCATATTATGAAATTAGTAGACCGATTCATGGCTAAGTCAATGTTGTTCATTTCCCCATTCTCCCTTATTCTCCCATTTGGACAGGGTTCCTCCTCATTGATAGAACTAGGATCATAGCTTTGTTCCCTATAGTAGGGTCGTGTGGAGCGCAGATATCCATCGAGCACTTGTATAGGGCTAACGGGAAACTGAGAACATACCTCTTCTCGTGCCTCTCCTTGAATAGAAAGATTTTTATTCCGTCTAGGTTTGAGAGTTCTAGGGTTGTCCCTAAGTGAAAATTTATGGGGACATCATCCTCCTCCATCTCTACCTCTGCTGGCCCTAGTATGGGGTCTTCTTGTTATTGCGGTGGAGGTACTGGTGGTGGTTGGAGGGGGTACCATCCCTTGGTTCCCTATATTGACTTCCCAATGGAGAAAAATGGGGTTTAGGTGGGTGTACATCTCCGTTGGAAAGAAATGGAGGTCCACTGGATCATTTAGAGGGTGCATGAGGTTAAATTGAGAAGGTATATTCCATCTCTCTCATTGTTTGGGCCATTTGAGGATTCAATGATGGTCCATGGGATGAACGACATTTTTTAGCAATACTTGGTTTAGATAGTTGTTCATTGCCAATCTCATCCCTTCTGTGATAAGTTGAGCTAGGTATAGAGTGTTGTGCAAGATCACAATGGCTTCTTGGCCGTTGATCGGCACTGTGAATGAGAGTACATGGCCCATGAGCCCTAACTCTATCCAACTTGTAGGTTGGTAATCTCGTGCTTAGGGGGGGTGGAGCGTAAATTATTTGGGTTTGTTCTTGGGGATGGAAGGGGGAACGTTTTCCATTTGGAGAGGGTGACATTGTCTCAAGATTTGAACTAGTCGAGTTCTTCTCCTTAGGGTTGAAGGAACTCTTGGCATTTTGGTTAAGACAAGTTAAATTAAATGCACTATAAATTAGCGTGGGATGTTGGATAGAAGGAGAGGTTAGCCGATTGGGTGGGAGGTGATGATTGCTTCATTTTTGTCTATGGATTTTGGTTGCCCTAGGTCATTTTTAAAAGAACACTTAAAGGCTTGGATTGGATTACCCATGGGAATGTCCATTTGGCAACTTTCTTCTATGGTCTTTTACATTTGGCCAACATGCATGGATGGAGAGATTCAGGTTAAGGAGGGGGTTTGGGACAGTAGGGGTATGATTAGTGATAGGGGTAGATTCGTCCATGAAAGAGTCATTTTACATGGCATTGAATTTCACTAAGGAGTTGGCAATGTGGGGTGCCACTTCGGAGTCTTGCATGCAAGTATCTTGTGTGCCAAGATCCAAGTTATTATTTAATTAATTAAATCTATTATTACTAATAAAGTTATCGTTATCCATAGTGGTTGTGTCAAAACCCTTTTCCTCTCACCTAAAAGGTTGTTTTCCATATGAGAGGTGGATAGATCAAAAGTTAATTCTAGATGGGTAATGACAAGAGGATTTTGATTGTTAGAAGGATTATTTTTTGTTTTATAATGGAATATTTAGGTAAACAAGAACTTACCTATCTTTGCATTGAATAGTTTAACCGGAATACCTGAACCTTGGTTACCATTTGCATGGATGGTAGGTATTTGATTAGGAGTTTTTTTGCATTGATTCTTCTTCTTATTGAAGAAGACAGTTTTCCATTCAGAGTCACAAGCTTCTTGTAGAGCTACTTGTTGATGTTCTTGTCCTGCATGGTGAAGATCCAAATTTTGCTTCTTGATATAGTTATATTGTCTTAGTGTGTGACCAAAACGACCGCAATTTTTGCAAAGAAAATCCTCCCCTTCATAGAGTATATCTTGCTTGTGGTCTCCAACAAATAGGAAAGGTTAAATTGGAATTTTCAAAGGAATTTCGACACAAATTCTTGCATAACGACCTCTTAGGGTAGTTGAGGTGCATGTGTCACTTTTTAGAAGGCGTCTTATTGTATTACCAATTTTTGCTAGGATTTTTCTATCATAGAATTCAGTTGGTAATTGGGACAGCCTTACCCAAACTGCTGAGGAAGTTAGGTTTTCATTTCTAGCAACAAAGTTTGGTTTCCATTTGGAGATAAATAGGATATGACCATTTATGAACCATGGACCTAGCTGAATAGATTTATCCATATTTTCTTTCTTTGTGAACTTGATTATGTAATAATCCTCACCAAGATTAATTAAAGAGACTTCTTCTATTGGTTTTCATAGATCTTGGATCTTCTTCTTTAGGTAATGGTGTAGCATACGTTTCCCTACTAACTTAATTATAATAGAAAATTTTTATGGCTCACAGATACGTTGTCTATCTTCCAATGAAAGAGAGATTTGTATAGCTTCACCTAAATTAGTCCCTTGATCACTCACTATTTTTGTGTCTTTCAATGTCTTTGTTGGTTCAAGCATCTCATCATAATCTATGGAAGAAGTGAAAATTGTTAGGTTAGATTACAATAGTTGATCATTAAAAAATATTGGTCTTTCCAAATTGTTTGGTAAGGTTGGGTGTTGGATTAAATCTCGTGGTTTTGGAGGGATGGTCTCTTGCCTCTCAAAAGGTTGGGAATGCATCCTAGAGAGAAGGTAGAGTTTCTCACTCTATCTAATATTCTTAAACAGAAAATTTAATATATCTATAACAATATATATATTAAATATAAACTTATATAACTATTTATATAGTATTATATAATTTATTTACAATATTCATACAAAAAGAATAACAACAATTAGAATATAAATGAAATGCAATATCCATACAAATTTCATACAATTATAATATATATATATATATATATATATATATATATATATATATATATATATATATATATATATATATATATATATATATATATATATATATATATAATATATATATATATATATATATATATATATATATATATTAAGTACAAATTTTATATAATTATTCATTAAGTATACAACTTATTTATAATTTTCATACAATATTCATACAGAAGAAAAAAAATAACTACAATAAAGTACAATCTAAATATAATTTTCATACAAACTTTTCATACAACTATATAATACAACTTAATATAATTTTCTGTATGTTTTGTATGTCATGTGTTCTTCTTCCTCTTCGAGTTTTAATTTAAAAATTCATCAAAAAATAACTCTAATCTTCACCAAACATTCTTACAATTATGATAATAAATTCCAAATGATATTCCCAACATTTTATAACAACACCCAATGACCCAGACAAGGGCGAAGCTAGAGTGCTGCCAGCGGGTTCGGCCGAACCAAGTAGCTTTCGTTCAATCTCTGTATTTATCTTAAAACATTCACTGAATATGTATAAATTCTTAATTTAGAACCCAATAACTGACGACGAATAGAATCCCGAACCCATACAAACAAATTATATTAGCTCGAAATCAAATTCAAAGCGTTGAAGTTTTTTTATGGTTATCAATAGTGGAGAATCAAACACCCTTACATTTTATGGATTAGTAATTTCAATTCGAACAACATAAAAGTTTGCTAAGTTAAAACTCCATAGCTACACAATTCAAATCTATTATTGAATTTCTTGAAGAAGACAAGAGATAGAGATGAGAAAAAAGAAGAGAAGCACACATATACATACAAAGAGAGAGAGAGAGCGCAACGAAGAGAGAAGGAAAAATTAATAGGTTATCAATTATTACCTATTTGATTGCCTATAATTAATATGTATATAAATGGTGAGAGGTGATTGAGCATGACATATTGTAGCTTTAGCTCACCGAGGACATGATGCATAATAGGAGGGTGTAGAAAATCTAGAGATTATAAATTAGGGTACAAAACTAGTAGGTTGGTGAGATTCCCCTTTCATAACTAGTAGTATTAGTAGCGCTCTTGTACTTTTCATAATCTTTGATCTTTATTAATTGAATGTTGTTTCATTTGCTTCGTGTATCTTATTTCCCTATTGTTACTATTTGATGCTACTTTTTCTTTTTCGTCTTCCCCTTTTTTCTCCTTTTTCCTTATCGTCTTTTGTCTTCCTCTTCTTTCTTTCTCTCATTTCCTTTCTTTCTTTTTTCTTCACTTTGTTTTAGCCGATAATCTATCGAAAACAACCTCATTACCTCACTAGATAGGGGTAAGGCCTTCGTGCATACTACCCACAAACCTCACTTATGAAATTATAATGGGTATTGTTGTTGTCGTTATGTATATAATTGATAATTTGTATATAAACGCATAATTAAATTAAAACCTCAATAGTAAGGATAAATAAGTTTAAAAATTAATACACTATATAAATAAAAATTCCTATTTTTTTTTAATTTGTCACTTGCACGTTCCCCTCTCGTAAAGATAGTCTATCCTCTCCTGGTAGCTCGAAAACTCATGTCTATAAAGAGTTTTATGTATTCGTCCATGTTTTTTATGTCACAAATTCTAATTGTTCAATTCGATTATACTCTTGCATTTAAACTTATCTTTCAAAAGTAGAAGAAAAAAAAAAAGAATTACAAGAAAATATACATGACTTCACACCATAACAAAAAATAGCCCATATTTTTAAGTTTTACCCCAACTAGCCTATATTGTATATATTTTGAAAACACTAGCTCTTGCAAATTCAAAATATGTGTTATTACAACCATTGCTTCTAAAAACTATAGAGTTAAATCTGTGTTCTCACAACTATTATTTTTACTCTATTCTTCTACTTTTTTTTTACATATGCTTCAAGGGGTCATCCGTCATTACTGCTTCTCCCCCCATATCACGTGATTGTAATGTAAAAAAATTAAAGAGTAGAAATTCACCATTAAAGGGCATTCAAAGCTTTGCTTTATAAAATAGAATTTCTTGTAATTCTTAGTTGTTTGGATTGGGTGTTGTTCCAATTGATTGAAAATATCAAAATGAGTTCAAAGTTTAATTTGAAGTGATTTGGAGTAGATTTGAGCAAGATTTGAGTTAAATTTCAGAAAAAACGCAAAGAAGAAGACGAAGTCAGTTTTTTGTATAATTATGTATAATCTTGTATAATAGTATATATGAGTGTATAAATATACTATTATACACTATTATACACTTTTATACACATTTATACAAATGTCTGTAAACGAACTTCTTCCACGATTTTCAGTTGTAATTCCTGGTCAAAACTAATCCAAATCTCCATTAAATGACTCCAAATTTTATATACAACATCCTTATACTATTTCTAATAGGTCTAAATAACACTCACTCTAATTTTTTCACAAAATCAAATTTGAAATTTAAACCCACATAATTAAGCTTGTTAAAAATCTAATTTTTACCACCCAAATATATTTGGTTTGGTGAACTAATATTTGGGTCACAATTACTAATTCGAAAATTAACTTAAAAGCTCGAGCAATCCTTTTTAAAAATTAAATGGTAATTTTGAAAACGTATTGGAGTTGGATATTGAATCTTAGCTTATTATTTTTGGGCTAATTGGTTGTAAATTAAAATATGGGCTATAAAATTAAAAAATAGATGTGAAATTATCCAAAAAAAAAAAAAAAAACTAACTAACAATTGGTAGGATAAGATTCGACTCCAGTTCAATTGATTTTAGAAAAAATAATTGAACGCTTCTAGTGCTAAGACAACCAAATATGGTGGTGTACAAAAGAGAATTTTTTACCAGTGGTAAATTCTCCAAAGTCAAGTTACTTCTCTACGGAGTAAAAAGACAGTAGCCATTATCTCGCAATATTTTTAACAATCCTATAACTATACTATCTCTGTGTCTGTTACGTTTCCTCTCTCTTGATCTCATATTTGTCATATTTGATATGGTATAATTTGTGCTTACGGTTAGGTTAAAGAGTGGCGATACCAGCGGTGATGGTGTTACCGGTGATGAAGAAGAAGAGAGAGAAAATGGAGTTACAGACTTAAGTAAGGAGCGAGCGTACTCCGGCGACGGTTATTTTCCTTTTCATACGAATAATCATATTGACATTGACGCCATGAATTTGTTGTCGGATCCAGAGGTGTAAATGTGGAATTGAAGTCAACTGGGAACAGAACGACTTGTTGAAACTGAAAGGCTGTAAATGTAAGTGTTTTTAAGCGAGATTGCGAGTCAGTAATGTGTCAGAGAGTAGGCTTTTTTGGATATTGGATTTGATTGAAGAGGGAATTGATGAAACTGTGTTATATTTACACTCTCTGTCTAAATGACGGCACAGTCTTCAGTTGTTAAGGCTTTAATTGTTTGCTTTCGAATTAATTGTTCCGAACAACTTGCGTGCAAGACATGCTTTGGATCAGCTTTTTCTCGCTTTAATTTCTCTATTTGTAAATTTAAGTAGTAATACATTTGCTTTTTCTGTGGTCTCCATTTTTATTTTCCGTAAATGAGGTTGTGTTCTTATCCAGTTTTTCTTAATTACCGCATTTAAGTAGTGATAGGCACATATCGTGATAGACGCACAGGAATCAAATCTGAAACTGCGATTCTCTGATCATCAAAAATTACAAAAGAGGATTTGCATCAAACAAATTAATTTAATTGTAAAAAAAAAAGAAAATGCTATAGTAATGTGTTCTTTTATTGTTGAAATGTGTAAAGTTTATATAAAAAGCACATTAGATGTATTTACTACTTGGGTGTAAACACTGAGCCAGAATACTTTGTGGTGTAGGTTTATTTCTGTAATTATCTTCTTTTGCTTGAATTTGTTCCTGACATGTTTTATTTTTGGTACGCAGAGAAGAAGTAGGAGGTGTTTCAATATTGGCATTTGTAGGTATTACCAAAAGAAATCATCTATAGTAAAATGGAGGAGGCTATAGAGAGGTGTGTGGACTCTCAGCTATGGAGTGCATGTGCAGGAAGCATGGTGCAAATTCCTTCATTAAACTCCAAGGTTTTTTATTTCCCACAAGGCCATGCTGAGCATACATTTACTGATGTTGATTTCACTGCTCTGCCGAGAATTCCTGCTATGATTCTATGCAGGGTCGATGCTGTAAAATTCTTAGCTGATCCTGAAACTGATGAGATTTATGCCAAGATTAGGCTTATCCCGGTTGAAAAGAAGGACCATGACTTTGAAAATGACAGTGTGGTTGAAACAACTGAGAAGCCTAGTTCGTTCGCCAAGACATTGACTCAATCGGATGCAAATAACGGGGGTGGTTTTTCGGTGCCTAGATACTGTGCAGAGACAATTTTGCCGAGGTTGGATTTCACAGCTGATCCTCCTGTCCAGACTGTGATCGCTAAGGATGTTCATGGTGCAATCTGGAAGTTCAGGCACATCTATAGGGGCACACCACGGAGGCATTTGTTGACTACTGGTTGGAGTTCATTTGTGAATCAGAAGAAGCTGGTTGCAGGGGACTCTGTTGTGTTTCTGAGGGCAGAAAATGGTGATCTTTATGTTGGAATTCGCAGGGTAAAGCGGGGTGATATTGGTGGGATGGAAACCCAGTCAGGGTGGAACTCTGCTGCTGGCAATTATGGTGGATTTTATGCATTTCTGAAGGAAGATGAGAACAATATAATGAGAGGTGGTAGTAATGGGAATCTGAATTCTTCAGGTGGGAGATTTGGAGATAAGGGACAAGTGAGCCCTGAATCAGTTGTTAAGGCTGCATATCTCGCTGCTAGTGGCCAGCCTTTTGAAATTGTTTATTACCCTCGTGCAAACTCTCCTGAATTTTGTGTTAGGGCGTCTTCTGTGGATGCTGCAATGAACGTTCGATGGTGCTCAGGGATGAGGTTCAAAATGGCTTTTGAAACCGAGGATTCTTCTCGGATCAGCTGGTTCATGGGAAGTATATCATCGGTTCAGGTTGCTGACCCCATCCACTGGCCTCATTCACCTTGGCGGCTTCTTCAGGTAATGCAGCCACTTTCAGTTTTCTATTTGGACCAATATATAAGTACTGTTTATTAATGTCAATTTGCTATCATTCTATATTAATATTTCTATGTAGCAATGGGATGAAAGAAGTAATTTTGTGTATATAATGGTTAAACCATTAAGCAACCAATGAAAACATAATCGTTATGCTAAGATGGTTCTTTATGCTGAGCAGTACTATTAAAGCATACCGTTTAGGATTATTTTCTGTCCTTTTCCCCATTTCTCCAATTCCTGGGTGGGAAATTGTTGGAGATCAACACAAGACATGTTATGAAGTCATATAGTAGCAGCACGAGAAAATTGACAGAAGTGCCAACTATGACATGTAAAAGCGGTTGCTGCATTCCTTTCATCTCTTAGTAGTTAGTTCCAGGTTTATCATATTCTATTGGGACTGCTTTAGATGTATGAAATTATTTCTGTAATTGCATTGAATGTTCTGTAATCGAATTTGAAGTGCTTTTGTATCTCCAGTTAACATTTAGTTGTAGTTGATTGGTTTATAAAATTCTTTTGTTATATACTGCAGGTGACATGGGATGAACCAGATTTACTGCAAAATGTAAAAAAAGTCAGCCCATGGCTTGTCGAATTGGTCTCTAATATGCCCGTGATTCACTTATCACCGCCAAGGAAAAAGCTGTGTTTACTGCAAGACTTTGCACTTGACAGTGAATTTCCATTACCTTCATTTTGGGGCAACCCCCTCAGGTCCAGCAGTCCTTTTTGTTGTGTATCTAACAACATCACTGCAGGCATACAGGGAGCCAGGCATACTCAGTTTGGAGTACCTTTATTGGATCTCCAACTTAGCAAAAAATTGCAGTTGGGACTGCTACCACTCGATGCTTATTCTAGAATTCCTAATAAGGTCCAAAAAGGGGGCAACGAAAATATATCTTGCTTGCTTACCATGGGTAGTTCTAGTCAGAAAGCTGAAAATTTGAAAACACCTCGATTTTTACTCTTTGGCCAACCAATTCTCACAGAGCAGGAAATGTCAGCTGAACTTGGTATGAGTACTGGTCACTGCAAAGTATTCCTAGATACGGAGGATGTAGGACATATCCTTGATATCTCAGTTTTAGGATCATACGAAGAGCTGTATAAAAGACTTGCAGACATGTTTGGGATAGAAAGATTAGATATGACGACACGTCTACTCTATATAGATGCAACAGGTGCATCTAGACAAATTGGAGATGAACCATTCAGGTGCTTCCCCACTACTTTCTATTCTTGAATTTATTCCGTAAAAAGTTGTTCTTATCCTCGGACTTGTAATGCAGTGACTTCGTGAAGAATGCGAAAAAACTGACAATTCTGAACAACAGTGCTGCAAGGTAATAATCGAATACTTCCTTTAGCGACTCTTGTCTTTGTATCAAGCCACCACCAGAACTAAATCATTCTACCTTGAAAGGTTAGTAGATAATCTCGAGAATAATTGTGCAGTTTTCTCTACTAGGTGGAATTGGGATTAATGCCTAAAACCGTGTATTTCAGGAAATGGCTCACTCATCTGCCAACTGCTGAAGGTTGTCTAGATTCTTCAAACCAGGCAGGATCCCTTAGCATCTTTGCGTAAATTACCTTTTATTACCTCTGCTTGTTTCTAAGGACACTACTAATGGAACATGGATGTGTTTTAAGGATGTCTCCGTTTTCTTTATGTTTGAAATAATGTAACAAAGTGGTATTTCTTGCTAAGCGGTAACCACATGTTTGAAACTGGTATTATTAAAGACAACAAAATTTATTCATGTGAGCACTGTTATATGTATTTCTTCCACATCACTATTCTTGTCTTCTGATGATATGCTTGGCATTACCAAGTTTAAATAACAAAACAGACTGGGAATCTACAGCTTTCTTCTGCTTTGCATGATGTCATTTATCTGGGTGGTCAAATGTGGTAGCTATCATGCCACAAGAATTCAACGGCAATGCTAAATGTGTCGTGTACTATGTATTCTTGCTGCAATATTCCAGTTGAACTACAATTCATATATATATAACTCGAAATTGTGTTGTCCCCAAGTTTCAATATTTGCGTTGTCATCTTCTGTTGATTATAGTAAACTGTCAAGCTAGTTCTAGTTAGGTTCCTTGCATCAAATTGAGTAAGGCGAGAACATAAAGGAAATGGATTGACTTACAGGATTATTCGCCTCTGATCCATTTTGGGGCAACCTCTTTCTGTAAATACTCGCTTCGTCTCAAATTATGCGTTGCAACTTCTAAAAATTTTCGTCTCAAATTATTTGTCATTTTAGATATTCAACACAATTAATTATTTTTTGTATTAATTGTTCTCGAAGATGAAGATGGTACTTGAATAAAATAAATATTCAATAAAGATAGATTATATCTTATGGCATAAATAAGGGTAAAATAGATAAATATTACATCTAATTAATATTTCTTGAGGGACCCGTAAAGAAGGGGAGCGTTGGGGTAAGTAGTAAAATTGTTGTCATGTGATTAGGAGGTCACGGATTTGAGTCGTAGAAATAGTCTCTTGTAGAGATGCAATCTAAGACCGCGTACAATAGACCCTTAGCTTGTGGTCCGCTACTTCCTCAGCCCTACGCATAGCTGAAGCTTAGTGTAATGGTCCTGTAAAAAGAAGAAAAACGAAAAATAATTTGAGATAGAAAGGAATATATTTTAGCAATTTAATTTTTTGAGGCAAGTACGAGGCTAAAAACGCGGCTTTTGGCCGCATGTACGAGGAATTGGGGGAGAAAGGCGGGGACAAGAAGTTATTCCGGTTAGCCAAAGTGTGGGAAAGGAAGGCGCGAGACCTAGACCAGGTCAGGTGCGTCAAGGATGAGGAGGGTAGAGTTCTGATGGGGGAGTCTCAAATCAAACAGAGGTGGCAGGCGTACTTTCGAGACCTTCTAAACGAGGAGGGGGACCAAAACATAGAACTAGGGGAGCTGGGGCATTCGGAGCGTCATAGAGACTTAGGGTACCGCAGGCGCATTAGGGTGGAAGAGGTCGTGGGGGCTTTGCGTAGGATGAGTAGAGGTCGAGCGACCGGGCCAGACGAAATCTCGGTGGAGTTCTGAAAATACATGGGTAAGCCAGGAGTGGAGTGGCTCATCAGGTTGTTCAATGCGATCTTCAGGTCCAAAAGAATGCCGGTGGAGTGGATGTGGAGTACAGTGGTGCCCTTTGTATAAAAACAAAGGGGATATCCAGTGTTGCAACAACTATAGGGGCATCAAATTAATAAGCCACACCATGAAGGTCCGGGAGCGGGTGATCGAGGCCAGGGTGAGGGAGGCGGCATCCATCTCCGTGAACCAGTTCGGTTTCATGCCGGGTCGGTCCACTACAGAAGCTATCCACCTTGTCAGGAGATTGGTGGAACAGTTCAGGGATATGAAGAAGGACCCGCACACGGTGTTTATCGACTTGGAGAAGGCGTATGACAAGGTCCCTAGGGAGGTAATATGGAGGTGCCTGGAAGCTAAGAGCGTGCCGGAAGCCTACATCAGAGTAATCAAGGATATGTACGATGGAGCTAAGTCCAGGGTCAGGACAGTGGGTGGCGACTCAGAGCATTTTCCGGTGGTTATGGGGCTCCATCAAGGATCTGCGCTTAGCCCCCTCTTGTTTGCCTTGGTGATGGATGCTTTGACGCGGCATATTCAAGGGGATGTACCTTGGTGTATGCTATTTGTTGACGACATAGTCCTGATAGATGAGACGAGGGTCGGGGTTAACGAGAGGCTAGAGGTATGGAGACAGACTCTCGAGTCTAAGGGGTTCAAACTAAGCAGGTCTAAGACAGAATATTTGGAGTGCAAGTTTAGCGCTGAGTCGAGCGAAGTGGGAGGGAGCGTGATGATTGGATCTCAGGCCATAGCCAAGAAGGATAGTTTCAGATACCTTGGATCGGTGATCCGGGGGGACGGAGAGATAGACGGGGATGTCACTCACCGTATAGCGGCGGGGTGGTCGAAGTGGAGGCTTGCATCAGGAGTCTTGTGTGATAAGAAAGTGCCACAGAAACTCAAGGGGAAGTTTTATAGAGCTGTGGTTAGACCTGCCATGCTGTATGGGACGGAGTGTTGGCCGGTGAAGAAATCTCATGTTCATAGGATGATGGTTGCGGAGATGAGGATGCTTAGGTGGATGTGCGGGCTCACCGGGTTAGATAAGATTAGGAACGAAGTTATTCGGGAGAAGGTGGGGGTGGCCCCAGTGGATGAGAAGATGCGTGAGGCGAGGCTTCGGTGGTTCGGGCATGTGCGGAGGAGAAGCCCCGATGCCCCGGTAAGGAGTTGTGAGCGGCTAGCGGTGGCCGGTGTGAGGCGAGGCAGAGGGAGGCCTAAGAGGAACTGGAGAGAGGTAATTAGACAGGACATGGCCAGGATGTGTATTTCCGAGGACATGACCCTTGATAGGAAAGTTTGGAGGTTTAGTATCAGGGTTGTAGGATAGGAGCTTCTAGATTTTTCGTACTCCTTCCCCGGGGTGGGTGAGGCGTGGTAGGGCCGCCATAGATGATTAGTGTGTGTTCTCTTATGGTAGTCATTTCTGGTAGTTCATGTTTTAATATCATTGCATGTCTGTTTATTTATGGTACATATGTCTCTTATGTTTAGATAATTTTTATGCGTTGTATGATGGGATAACTAATGCGGTTTTTGTTTTGTTTTGTTTGTTTGCCTTTCTTTTCCATGCGCCGAGGGTCGATTGGAAACAGCCTCTCTGCCCTCTCGAGTAGAGGTAAGGCCTGTCTTCATATTACCCTCCCCAGACCCCACCTTGTGAGAATATACTGGGTTGTTGTTGTTGTAATTTTTTGAGGCAAGCAGCATCCAGCAAGAATAAATTTTTTTTCCACTCTGTTTTGTTTTTTGGTAGAGAAACTCGACATGGTCGGCGAGTTAAGTAATTTAAACTTGAAGTTTTCCTTGTAGTTTGTGTTTTATATATTATTATTATTTGTTATAGCATATCATGAATAGAGAAGCTTATCGCGTGGGAAAATGAAGAAAGTCGCAAATATCAAAAGAAGAAGTTGGAAAGGATTGTAAATGAAGTATAGGTGCGAGACAATGGCACAGATCCCGAACAAAGAAGAAACAAACAGAGGCTGTGGTTTCGTCTCTTGTGAGTTTGAAAACATGTTGGTTATGCCAATACCTAATTACTAAAGTACTTTTCTAAGTATTACTCCCTCCCGTTCAAAATAAGTGATTTTTTGACTTTTTTTTGTGGTCCAAAATAATTAATTTTTTCAGATTTCAAGAATGACTTAATGATGTTATTCCTACATTATCTTTGGAGTAAATAGTATTGGAATATGTATTAGGTGTATTTATGTGAGACAATAAGGTTAAAATGATCAATTTCATTGCTAATTAATATTAAAATATAATTTTTTTAATATGTGTGAAAACATATAAACAATTATTTATTTTGAACAGGATAGAATACTATTGTCTCAAAGTTGAACGGGTCGTATTCATGACCAAGAAAAGTCGAGGCACACGTGAGGGTGTGGGACACTAAGCAGCGCCTGCCAACCAAATAGGTTAGGTTTTCATCAATTTTATGCGATTTAATTTGTACTCCAAAAAGAGTAGTTCAATTCATTAAGGATTTGAAAATATGTGGAAAAAACTCGAGTTAATAGAATTGGATCTAGGATTTAAAAATTTTAAGGTCAAAATTTTATCCTTTTTAACTTACCGGATTTTAAGTTAATAATTCAAACATTATATAAAAAATAAATACTCCCTTCGTTTCAATTTATGTGAACCTATTTCCTTTTTAGTCTGTGCCAAAAAGAATAACCCCTTTCCTTATTTGGAAACAATTTACCTTTATGCAATGATTTATAGCCACACAAAATAAATGTGCCTCATTTTACACCACAAGATCAAAAGTCTTCTCTATTTTCTTAAACTTCGTGCCCAGTCAAATGGGTTTACATAAATTGAAACGGATGGAGTATAAAATTTGGATTAAAGTTATTGCGTTCGGTTGAACCGCACCTCAGTCTCTTGTTCCGCTATTATGTATCGGATTTATACACAATTTTATCTTGTATTTACGTGAAAAATTACCTCCTTAATGTGAATCACTAACTTTATGGTCACACAAAGCTTATATTATGCCAATTCCTTTGCCACGAAGATTAATTGGAAGGAAAAAAAAGTACTCCATGCAAACCACTTGATATTAGTTTATCCGATGAAAAATTTGGTCCCTAATGCAGCCTTAATAATTCAAGCTCTGAAAATAATGCATCAACTAGTCCAATAATACCAACCATCCCATCTGTTTGAACATGATTTAAGTCGACTCAGCATCGGAATGACCTGTTTTCTGTAGAAATGAGACAACCTTTGCCCAAATGAATAAATACTGTAAACAAACACGTTTGCAGACAACTGGAAAATGGTCATTATTATTGCTAAGTTAATCATAGTATTAGATATGAATAAACCTACGGTGTGCGCATCAAAATCTGACTAATGATATTCGACATGAAGTGGTACTACTAAAAGTAATTTGGCTAAGGTCGACTAATAACCAATGAATCTCACCATCAAGGAGTTGATTATAGTCGAGGTCAAGTGTCAGAAGGAGCAGTAACAGCTAATTTAGTAATAGGATTTTGAGGGAATACTTCATTGAATATTCTCTTTGTTTGTACTTTTAGGGTTAATTGGGAGTATGTCCCTTATAAATAGAAAGAGAGATCAGGTGATAGGCATGTAATATTCTCTAACAAAAACACTATATGAAAAGCAAACTTTCTCTCTAAATATAATACAAATATTACCTTTCTAAAGAGATTCGTCCTTATATTTTGATCTTTATCTATTATCCATCATTGTTAGAAGGAGGAATCATCCACCTCATTCAATATTGGGTTAAACATTCCCGTTATTTACTTTAGTGACATTTATTGTCATTTATTGCTTTATATTTACGCCTCATTACTGGTCTTAAAACATTAAATGCTTCTTGCATTTTGTCTTCTGTTAGCGTTGCTCTACGTTATTCCCATTAATCGTTATAGATCTGAGGTTATTATTACTAACTAAGATTAACCCCTCATTATACACATCTAATTAGTTTAATCAAAGATCTATATTTGGTCAAATAATTTGACGCCGTCTGAGGGAAATTCCTAGTTAAAATTTTAGTTTCTTCTAGATCTATAATTGATAAAACAAAATGAAAAACCCTACCCTCTTGTACACATAGATCTAACATGGCAGAAAACGTAGAGGAGAGGATGAAGGCAGTGGTCGACCTTACCGCCAACCTCTTAAACACCATCAACAAAATTTCTGAAATGGAGGGTGAAGATGTAACGCCAAATGCATCTCCCAGGCGAAGTGGCTCACCCATCCCTCATGGTAGCATCAAAATATCCCGTGGTAGAGGGTCTTTCACGTCCACAAAGGAAAGCCACCGCCCACATTAAAGAAAATACTTGAGGCTTGGCTAACAAACACGCTGACCGACATCCTCGACAAGCCCACCCAAAAATCAATCAGAGAAAATGTGACTTGCGTTGCACCACGACGGCTGAGAATTACGGCCCTCACCCTCCAATAACAGGTACCTCTCACAATATTAATAATGCACGTGACGATACCCTCACGTACATTCTAAGGAAGATGGCAGAAATGGAAAATGAAAACAAATGCTTCGTGACCAAATGAAAGAGTGTCAAGAAAGGGTAGACAAAATACCAGGCGTACCAAAACTCTTACCAAAAAGAGATGCCAGTCGATTCGTGGAAATACCCTACAGTGATGAAGTTGCACCGCATTCCACACCCAAAACCTTCAAAGTGCCTCCCTACATAAAAATATATGATGGTACGACCGACCTCAAAGATCATGTGACTCACTACGTCACCGCGGTAAAGGGCAAAGATCTCGCCAAAGAACAAGTATCTTCCATCCTGTTAAAAAAGTTCGGCGAAACCCTCACCGAAGGCACATTACTTTGGTATTCACAGTTGCTCGTGCTCTCCATTAAAAAATTTACAGAAATGGCCGACAAGTTCGTAACGGCCCACGCTGGAGAAAAAAATCCGGAAGCAAGAGTAAATGACATATTCTCCATCAAACAAGCACCCGGAGAGAAACTGAGGGACTTTCTCGCCCGGTTCAACCGTGTAAGGATGATATTGCCAAACGTGTTAAAAGGCATGGCTGTAGTAGCTTTCCAAAACGGGCTGAACAGAAACGGTTCGAGGGTGACCAGAAAGTTGCTGAGTTGGCTAATAAAATATCCTCTACCACTTGGGACTGCATTGCTCTAAGGCAAGAGTTTGTGAACATGCTTCGCCATGGGCATTTGAAAGAGTTGTTGAGCGACCGAGGAAGGGCCAATTTTGCCCGAGGACGTGAATAACTCCAGCCAAAACTATATTTACCAACTCGCACCATCCAAATGATCATCAGAGGCAGAGATGAGGCATCGATCAACAACGTAAAGTTCACCACGATCACAAACTGAAACGCTTGATCACTCATTAACGGTACGACGAACTCGAAGAAAGTATCATCTTCGATACATCAGATTACCCACTTTTTGGTTTTCCCTCACTATGATGCTCTTGTTATTACATTACAAATATTAGATATTGATGTAAAGTGTATTATGGTGGACGATGGTAGTGGCGCGTGCATTATCCATCCTCAAGTACTGCGCAGATGAAACTCGAGGACGAGATAGTGCCACGCTACATCACACTAATCGGTTTTAACAATGTCATTGAATGAACATCTAGAGAAATTACACTCCCCGTGCTCGACGGTGGTGTCACCCTAGAAACCACATTCCACATCATGGACCAAGATACGGCGTATAACTCCATAATAGGTTGACCATGTATAAACGCCATGAAGGCCATCTCTTAACAAGTCATCAAATTTCCCACACCATGGGGAGTGTTCAGCATACGAGGGGACAATACATTTCCCGAGAATGATACCGCATCGCCCAAGATTATACATACACTCAACAAATAAAGGGCAAAGCAAAAGAGGCATAGCAATTAATAGGATCGAGGTCAAGCAGTGATGAAAAGGAGGATGTCATTAAAGACCCCAAAATAATAGAGGCCATGGTATCAACCGTAGAAGACCTCGACCCCATCCAACTTGACGATAACAACCACAACAATAAGTCCTACATCATCCACAAGCTTCAGGAACTAAGTAAATTCCATCATTTATTATCTAACAACACAGACTTGTTTTCCTTTTTCCATGCAGGCATGCCAGGCATCCCAAAGGACATAGCGATACACAAGTTAAACGTCGATCCATTTTACCCGCGGTAAGGCAAGTTAGGTGGAAGTTCAACTCCATAATAAATAATGCAGTCTGCGAGAAGGTTGAAAAATTACTGGAAAATGGCTCCATTAAGGAATAAAAATACCCCCGATGGGTTGCCAACATAGTCATGGTGAAAAAGAAGAACGGAAAATGGCATATATGCGTAGAATTCACATATTTGAACAACGCATGCCCAAAAGACTCATTCCCCTGTCCCATATCGACCAGCTCATTGATGTAACAACCGAGCATAAGATGCTGAGCTTTTTAGATCAAACTCGGGCTATAACCATATCCTCACAGAGGAGGAAGACCAGGAGAAGACCATCTTCATCACCCACCAAAGAACGTATTGCTAAAAGGTGATGCCTTCCGGACTAAAAAACACGGGGGCACCATATTAAAGGTTGGTGACAAGAATGTTCAAAGACCAACTCGGCAAAACCATGGAGATATACATAGATGATATGTTGGTCAAATCCAAACGTAAAGAAGATCACATCGACCACCTAAAGAGGCTTTCGACATACTCAAGCGGTACACGATGAAATTAAACCCTGAGATGTATGCATCCGGCATAACCTCAGGAAAAAATTTGGGTTTCCTGGTGTCACAAAGAGGCATAGAGGTCAACCCCAACCAAATCAAGGCCATAGAACGAATACTAGAACACTTAACTAGTAAGAAACAGGTTCAGAAGTTGACCAGCCACATTGCCGCCTTGTCGAGGTCATCTCACGATCATCTAACAGGTGCCATAAAGTTTTCGGCATACTCAAGAAGGACAAAGATCTCCTATGGACATCCGAGTGCATTCAGGCCCTGAAGGAGTTAAAGTTTTACATATCATCACCAATATTGCTCGGCAAAGTAGATGTTGGAGAACGTCTCCTCATCTACCTTACCGTATCTGAAATAGCAGTGAGTGTAGTCCTTGTCCGAGAAGACAAAGATACAGAATCTCCCATCTATTACATTAGCAAAACTTTAGTCGACACCGAAACATGGTAACCTCACCTCGAAAAGCTGGCGCTAGCCTTGGTCGTAGCTTTACGAAGCTTAGACCCTACTTCCAATGCCACCCTATCTCGATAGTCACAACTTTCCCCTTGAGAAGTATTTTACGTAAATCAAAGCTATCGGGAAGCTTAGCTTAGTGGGCTATAGAATTGAGTGAGCATGATATCACTATCAACCACGGACGACGATAAAATCACAAGTCCTCGCCAACTTCAGCGCAAAGATAATGCCTGAAGTAGAAAAAAGAAGCCGCCCGCGCTTCTCCACAAATAGAAGATCAATGGATTTTGTCACTAAAGGTACTTCTAATGCGTCAGGGTCCGGACTAGGATTCGTGCTCGAGGACCCGACAGGCGAAGTAATTCGTTAGTCCATAAGGTGCCCGGACATGACTAACAATGAGGCAGAGTATGAGGCCGTGATTGTAGGATTAAAGCTAGCACTCAAGTACAGAGCAAGGCGGGTCATCGTGCATTGTGACTTGCAACTCATCGTGGGCCAAGTCACAAGGACATTCCAGATCAAAGAGCAAAGGGCTCACAAATACCAAGCCAAAATCTGCAATGCCGAGGTTGACTAATAACCAATGAAACTCACTATCTAGCAGTCGATCATGACCGAGGTCAAGTGTCAAAAGAAGCAGTAATGGCAAATTTAGTAACAAGATTTTTTAGGGAATATTCCGCTGAATATTTTCTCTGTTTGTACTTTTAAGGTTAATTGGGGGTATGTCCCTCATAAATAGAAAGAGAGATCAGGTGATAGGCATGTAATATTCTTTCATAAGAATACTATATGAAAGGTATACTTTCTTTCTAATAGAATACAAATATTACCTTCCTAAAGAGATTCAATCTTATATTATTCTACACCTTTTCCACCACATCCCAGAAGGGTCCTTATAATTAAATATTTATCTATCATCCATCATTGTCAGAGGGAGGAATCATCCACCTCATTCAATATCGGGTTAAACATTCTCGTTATTTACTTTAGTGCCATTTATTGTCATTTATTTCTTTATAGTTACTCCTCATTAATGATCTTAAAACATTAAAGGCTCCTTGCATTTGATCTTCTATTAGCGTGGTTTATGTTATTCTCATTAATCAGTATAGGCCTGAGGTTGTTATTATAAAATCAGGGATAATGTTATCCCCGACTTCCCGCTAAAGAAATGAGATGGAAGCATGATCTAACACAACCTTGAGTAAGGCTAAAAGGGTTCGTCGTTCCTGAAACCAGAGAGGACGAATTGTGCACCCAAGATCGGGTAAGGCTGAACATCGAATCCGAGTTGAACGGGACCAAGGAAAGAGAGAAACTATTTAGAAAGATGAGCATAGAGCTGTAATATCCGCCCTCAACTATATACTACGGTGCAAATACCGTCCAATAATAATGGCAGATCGACATTTACCGAAAAAGAATATTTTTACCTTATTTAGACTTGTACTAGGATTGAAATTCCCCTAATATATAAAGGGCAGAACTTTTATATTTAAACCATTATTGCATACATGTCAAAGCAATAAAGTTCATTTTTATCTTCGAGTTGTTGTTCAAAAGTGTTCTTCAGTTACCCTTTTTCTTTAGTTACAACCAAGCCCATATCGAGGGCTCGATCAGAGCCAATCTCAATGTTAAATTCAAATCCAGGCTTGATTGTTCCATTGAGTTTGGTTTGATCGTTCTACCTATATTTAATTTTTCTTACATCATTCTTGTTAAATCAAATCACGTATCCATTAAACTGCGAATAAATTTAATTGTTACTTATTTTTAAGGATAAAAAGTTTGGCGCCCACCGTGGGGCAAAGGATAATAGTAGTGATTTAATATGAATCTCCATAACACACCCTATTTTACACTTGTTCTTTGAAATTTGATTTTCGGTTAACCTAAGGATGTCAAACTCTCAATTTACTCACTTGAATGTTGACGTCGTTTCAAGCCACCACGGTGAAAATAATATCGTGGTAGCAATGATGTGCCCCTTGTTGGATTCCAATGGTGTCCCAGTCGTTGACCCGGTCGACGCTAAGTCTAGGTTGCCATCAACATCAATCTGCCAACCGACCCCAAAAATAGCATTCTCGGGGCTCCTTGGCCATCGGCTCGAGAAATACCCGAATGGGAAGGCAATGGGGTTAGCTTGCGGTTGATTTTTGAAATTGCTAGCTCAGCAAGAGATAATAGCACAATTGCAGAACCAAATATACGTCCCTCACAGGATCGAGCCCGAGCGGGTCAGGGAAAACAATCGAAGAGATGAACAAATTGCCATAGAACCGGATGAATTTTAGCCCAAGGAAATTTCTGAATATGAAGATGCTCAAGCATTGACAAAGCGGATGGAGTCTAGTGAGAAAAAGATAGAGTCCATTGACAAGAGGGTGGAATTCTAAGAAATTCATTCAGAAGCCTTTCCCCTCGAGCGCGGCTTTGAAGTCGATCTCGAAGATATTCTAATTGCCCGACATTCCCAAGTATAATGGGACCACAAACCAAACGAGCATGTAACCTCCTATACATGTGAAATCAAGGGGAATGACCTGGAAGACGATAAGATCGAATCAGTGTTGTTGAAGAAATTTGAGGAACTTGTTCAAAGGAGCGATGACATGGTATCACAACTTGCCTTCGAATTCTATTGATTCATTTGCAATGCTCGCTGATGCTTTTGTAAAGGCCCATGTCGGAGCCATCAAGGTCGAGACGAGGAAGTCGGACCTTTTCAAAGTCAAGCAAAGAGATAATGAGATGCTTAGG
Organism: Nicotiana noctiflora; assembly: GCA_032618575.1. Classification (NCBI taxonomy): domain Eukaryota; kingdom Viridiplantae; phylum Streptophyta; class Magnoliopsida; order Solanales; family Solanaceae; genus Nicotiana; species Nicotiana noctiflora. The sequence continues at coordinate 147,691 of JASVEL010000579.1, read as the reverse complement.
GAGTTCATGTCGAGGTTCCAGATGGAAGGAATGTACCTACACTAGTCGCGGATGATTGAGTTGTTCAGGTGTTTACTCGAGGGCTCAATCCCTGAAGTTCTATGGTAGTACCCACGATCACTTGGGCCGATATCCATAATAGGTATTAATAGTAGATCAGAGTCGATAACGACCAAATAGGGGCCCCTCGGTGTCTATTTACCCCAACACAGCGAATGAAAATGCTAAGAGAATCATCGACTAGGAGCCAAGGCAGGTTCGAGATCGATATTAGCTGTACGACTCAAATGAAAGGGCAAATGGATGCGGGTGCTACCCGACTAGGAACGATAAGAGAACTGGTCAAGGACTGAGCAATTAAGGCCCGATGAGAAAAAAGGGTTTGACAGGTCTTAGGGGTAGGGAAGCACCGAGATTATCGGAATACAATTTCAACGTGGATGATGCAAGTATAGTGTCGGTCATAGGACGCATCAAAGAGATCAAGTGGCCTAGTTCGATCCCACATAGAGGGATCATAGCTTGGTGTGTAAGTACCACGGTACTCACTGTCATAGGACCGAAGAATGTCGACGACTAAGGGAAGAAGTAGCTTAATTATTCAACAATGGGCACCTTCGAGAATTCCTAAGTGAACGGGATAAATATCATTTCAGAAACAGGGACACCAACAAATAGGATCGAACTAGAGGAGCCCCAGCATGTGATCAACATAATCATTGGGGGAGCGGATGTCCCCCAAGGGCCAATGATAAAACGTACCAAAGTTTCTATTGCAAGAGGAAAATACACTCGGGATTATGTCCAGGAAGGGGCCATCTCGTTCAGCAAGGAAGACACCGAGGCTTCATCTAGCCTCACAATGATGCACTAGTAATATCTGTGTTTATCAATAAATCGCTAGTTAAACATGTGTTTATTTATCCAGGTAACTCGGCTAACATCATACGATGGGGGGTTGTAGAACAACTAGTTGTCGGAACAAATCACACCCGCAGTTCGGGTGTTGAACAGATTTAAAATGGTGTGTGAGATGATGAAAGATGAAATAACTTTATCAACAAACACTGTCGGGACCACCCAGGAAAAAATGTTCTACATGATCGAGGGGTATATGAGGTACAATGCCTTGTTCAAAAGGCTATGGGTTCAAATCATGTGTACGGTGCCTTCAACCTTACATGATGCATTAAAATTTTCCACTCCAGAAGGAGTCAAAATAGTCTACGGGAAATAGCCGGCCGCAAAGGAGATGTTCATTGTTGATGAAGTAATCTCGGTTCTCATGGTTTTGACATCAAAAAGTAGGGAACTGGCCATAAAAAAGGAAACCAAATAGTAATCAATGATCCCAACCTCAACCGGGCCGAAAAATATGAGGAGCATATAACAGATGAAGAGGATGATCACGATGTCTCGAGATCTTTTATAGAACCCGATGACACTAACGCCACTAAGTCAACAATCAAGGAATTGAAGTGGGTTATACTGATTGAGCACTTACCAAATCAAAAGGTATACCTAGGCATAGGACTAACTCATGAGCTTAAGAAAAAACTTATTGATTCTCTTAAAGCTAATGTGGATTGTTTCGCCTGGTCCTATTTAGATATGACATGGATCTAACCAGAGGTAACAACTCACGAAATGAGCTTAGATCCAAAGTGCCACCCAGTCAAACAATAGAAAATGCCACAGTCCGGGATGAAACACGCATTCATCAAAGATGAGGTATCTAACTTTTGGAAGTAGGTTCCATCAGGAAAGTTAAGTACCCGGATTGGTTAGCTAACGTAGTAGTCATACCCAAAAAAGGAAACAAACTTAGAATGTGTGTAAATTATAAGGATCTAAACAAGGCGTGTCCGAAGGATTTGTTCCTTTTTCCTAACATCGATTGAACTATCAACGTGATGGCCGGACATGAGATATTGAGTTTTCTCGATGCTTATTATGAGTATAACCAAATTCATATAGATGGGCGCAATCAAGAAAAGACTTATTTCATAACCAAATTTGGCACTTACTATTATAATGTGATACCGTTTGGGCTAAAAAATGCCAGTGCCACGTACCAATGCATAGTTAACTAGATGTTCGAAGAACAAATAGGGAAATAATGGAGGTTTATATTAACGATATGCTGGTTAAGTCCCTGCGAACAGAGGGCCATTCGAAACATTTGGAGGAAACCTTCGACATACTGAGGAAGTACAACATGAAGTTAAACCCGGAGAAGTGTGCTTTCAGGTCAACTCGGACAATTTTCTCGGGTCCATGGTATCTAACCGGGGAATAGATATCAATCCGGGCAAAATAAAAGCTATAGAAAATATCACCGTGGTTGACAATGTTAAGGATGTACAAAGACTGATTGGCGGGATAGCCACGTTTGGCCGGTGTATTTCGAGATCCTCAAATAAGAGCCACCAATTTTTTTCATTATTGAAAAAGAAGAATGACTTCTCTTTTACCCTGGGGTGCTAGCGAGCTTTAGAATAACTCAAGTGATACCTATCAAGCCCTCCCTAGCTGCACACTCCGAAGGTGGACGAACATTTATACCTCTACTTGGCAGTTTTTGAGGTGGAGGTAAGTGGTGTCTTGGTCCGAGAAGAATAAGGTATGCAATTTCCTATTTATTATGTTAGTAAAACTCTAGGCGATGCCGAAACAAGGTATCCATACTTAGAAAAATTAGCTCTCGCCTTATTAAGGGCGTTTAAGAAATTAAATTCTTACTTTCAATGTCACCTCATATGTGTCCTGACCTCATACCCACTAAGGAACATTATGCATAAGCTCAAGCTCTCGGGATGGTTGGCTGAATGGGACATATAAATCAGTGAGTCGATATTTAGTACAAACCCCGGACAACCATAAAATCTCAAATTTTGGCGGACTTAGTGGCCGACTTTACACCGGCCTAGCTTCCCCAGGTTGAGAAGGAATTACTGCTCACTTCGATGACTAGCTCGAGGATCTGGACCCAATTCACGGATGGTGCTTCCAATGCAAAAAGGTCCGGGCTGGGCATCATAGTAAAACCAACTGCAAGTAACGTAATAAGGCAGTTTATCAGAACTAAAAAGTTGACTAACAATGAAGCTGAATATGAGGCTATGATTGCAGATCTAGAACTGTCTAAGAACCTGGGGGCCAAGGTGATCGAGGCCTAATGTGACTTCCTCCTTTTCACCAACCAGAAGTTTCAAATAAAATAGGAATGACTGCAGAGATACTTGGATAAGTTTCAAGTGACATTACACCAATTCAAGGAATGGACTTTACAGCACGTACCTCGTGATCAAAATAATGAGGCTGATGCATTGTCCAATTTAGGTTCGTCGGTCGACTCTGACAGATTTGACTCCGAAGCAGTAGTATAGTTGATGAACTTAGAGCTAGAAGAAGGTCACACTGAGATGAACTCGACAAGTTTGACTTGGGACAGGAGGAACAAATACATAGACTACTTGGAGAAAGGGAAATTGCCATCGGATCCTACGGAATCAAGGACCCCATGTATTAAAGCTGCCAGGTTCAGCTTGGTCGAGTGGAAAATTGTACAAAAGAACTTTTTTTGGGCCACTAGCTAGGTGCTTGGGTCTGGGAGAGATGGACTATGCCATGAGAGAAGTACACGAGGGTATTTCTGGAAACCATTTGAGAGCGGAATCCCTAGTTCGAAAATAGATTAGAGCAGGTTATTACTGGAACGAGATGGAGAAGGATGCAAAAGACTTCGTTCGAAAATGTAATGAATGCCAAAGACACGCCCCGATGATTCATCAACCAGGGAAAATTCTTCACCCGATCCTATCACCGTGGCCGTTATGAAATGGGGGATGGACATCATCGGTCCCTTGTCATGGGCACTTGGTAAAACCCAATACATATTACTCATGATCGAACATTTTCCCAAGTGGGGGGAAGCACATACATTCGAAAATGTTCGAGAGAAAGAGGTCATCGACTTCATCTAGGATCATATAATATGTTGATTCAAGATACCAGCTGAGATCGCTTATGACAACAGGAAGCAGTTCGCCAGCAGCAAGGTAAGTAAGTTTATCAAAGACCACTAAATGAAAAAGGTCTTGTCAACACCTTACCACCCTAGGGGAAATGGTTAAGCGGAGTCAACAAACAAAACTATACTCCAAAACGTGAAGAGGAGATTGACCGATTCGAAGGAAAAGTGGAAAAAAATCTTGCTGGAAGTCTTTTTTATGTCTAACAACTACAAAGTCAAGCACTGGTGCGACCCCATTCTCTTTAGTCAACGCCGTGGAAGCTCTGATCCCGGTGGAAGTAGAGGAACCAAGACTAAGGTTCCAGTACACTACCTAGACGTCAAATAGAAAAGCTATGGCCATGAGCTTGGACTTATCGGACGAAAGGCAAGAAGCCGACCTAGTCCGGTTAGTTGCCTAAAAGTATAGAACGGGGAGATACTACAACCGAAAGGCTATCCTTCCACATTTCCAAGTTGAGGACTTGGCATTAAGGAAGGCTACACTACACACCAAGAACCCAAACGACGGGAAATTAGGCCCGAACTTGGAAGGTTCGTATAGAGTTGTTGGTATAACTAGGAATGGTTCGTATGAGCTCGAGTCAGGGAATTATGTACAGGTACTGAACAATTGGAATGTGGCACACTTAAAGTGGTACTACTACTTAGTTATGATCACAACTTTGAAATTTGTTATGCTTTGGACTAAATCATGCAGGTATTCGGTCGAGGAGGAATTTGACAATTAGGTAAGAAAGCAAGTGTTGTACTCTTTTTTTTTCCTTGGACCAATATTTCCTGAAGTAGGTTTTACGGCAAGATTTTTAATGAGGTAATAGTAAAACATGCTACCTTAGTTTTAAAGACCAGTCTGAGGTTAGAATTGCTGACCACCTGTACTGGACCGATAGTATTCGAGACCTTACGACTCAATTCAAATACCGGGGAGCCATTTCGCTCTAAGTTAGGATCCTTAGAAGGCATTCTTATTTGATATTAAAAACCAAGGCTTGAGTATTAGAATTCATTGTAAGGGTCAAACGGTAAAATGAACTGTACCCGTTTAGCTCATTCTTTCCATGGCAAAAAGCTTCTGCGCCTTTGATTATGTACTCTACATGCAAAGTAATGAAAGAAATTTTCCATCTATATTTCATAACTTTGAATTTGCACCATCAATATATTCGTTAAGTTATTTTAGAATAAATAATTGGTCCAAAATCCCAGAGCCCACGGTCCTCCCCGGCCAGGGACTGTTGTCCGATAATAAGATCGGACAGCTCGGGCTATCAAATCCTAGAGGCACTGAACCTATTAGGCATGGCCCAAACATGAAATTCTACAACCAACTTAAGACGGATCAGAGACGTCCAAGTCCGTACTTAGAAAATAAGGTCCTTACACATGATTAAAACCTATTTAAAAAGGTCACCCTCGGCAAAACACCATTGTGTCTGATTGAAACATTCAAGCATTTTAAAGTCTTCATTTTTATCAGATATTCCGAAGCCTAAGCAACTCAGAGTTGTTATCGAAACCAGGACTCATTCGGGATTTGGGGGAATGAGCACTCTAAATTATGTCCAATTTTATGAAAAAGCATTAATGATATTCTTCAAATAAAAATTTGCAAATCGACACAGTATAGCTGAAGGGAAAATTTTAAGTCTTTACCAGAACCTAATTCACTGTCAGAACCCTCGGGCTCATATATCTCTTAAGCCTCGGCCTTGAGCTTTTTAGCCTCTTCAATCTTAGATGATAGATCGAGCCCTCATGCGTGAATCTCCTCGAGGGTCTCCCTAAGAGATAGCCACTTTATATATTTGGCCTTTGTTATTAAGCGGTCCTCAGCTATCTCTACATTGTTCTTGTATTGGGCCAACATATCCTGGATATCGGAGGAATCAGTCGAAGTTGCCTCTAACTTGGACTTCAATATAGTATATTCCCGACCAAGGGTGTCCTATTTCGAGATGGCCAAACGCAGTTGTGCTCGTAGCTCATTAATCAGTCGAGACCACTTATCGTCTTTGTCCTTCATCACCCTGAGTTGGTCCTTGGCTGATGCCAACTCCTACTTGCTAGCCTCCTTTTCCGATGCTAGAAGATCTATCCTGCTCCACAACCCCTCGGCCGAAGCTTTGAGTTTGTTCATCTCGGCCTAGAGTTGGTCGATTAGGTCTATCTACTTTTAGACATGCGAGGTTGCAGCTTTAGCTGCTATGCTTAACCTCTCATTATTAATCTCAAATATCCTTTCCTTCTCGACCAGTGGGACATGGTCCCATTTTACCGACGAGGCCTACTTTTGAGATTTTTCTAGCCTAGCTTGGAGAAAGGGTCTTTAAAGTCCTCGTATCTTTGCTTGCTGAAATATTTGTACATGTCCTTCTACTAGACCTGCTCATTGAGTTCGAACTTGAGTTGTCTCACCTCCATCCAAGACCAATGAAAGCTTTCATGATAAAGCACTGAGGCCTAAGAAACGAATTGATGAGTTCATGAAGATACGCTAAGGTTAAATGAGCACACGAAGGACACAAAAAGTTATAAGCATACCTAGTTCAGTGCATGTTGTTCCTCGTTTAAGAGGCTTGGTGCTCTCACCTCATTCATCTTCCCCTGATCCTCTTCGGTCACCAAGCAGCAAATATATCTAGCAATGCCAACCGAAATGGACAGCACTCGGGTATCTGCAGGTATCGTAAACATGACTGTTCTATTGCTGTTGGGATCCACGCTCGGCGCGGGGAGCTACTTCACTAGCTTCAAGCTTGATCTCGGCCCGCCTGACTCTGATGAGACATATATTTTTTTAGATCTCCGGGTAACTAGACCCGGAGTAGTCCTCTAATGCACCGATTTCCATTCCCTCAAGAATAGGTTGAGGGCCTTATTAACGGCCCGTGATGTCTCGTTTGGTTTCTCTTTAATGACCTAAGACTCGTCAAATAAAGATTATGTGTGAGATGGAAACTCTATGATGTCAATGACACCGGTGGCTTCTCTTGGAGCAGGAGTAGCTTCTCGGGAGGCCATAGCCACTGGCTTTCCTTTGGGCTCCCGAGCCAAAGAGGGTTTGACCTCTCGGTCACTTCCCTTCGATGCTACTCACTCTTCTTTATCAACGGCCGGACCATGGGAGACGAACTCCATGTCATCATCTTCAGGGTAGTCCTTGAGCTACTAAAGGGATTCGGAGTTCGGTACCCTGGCCTGGGTACTTTTCTTGTTGCTCTTTCAGACACAGACCGCTACCCTCTTCTTCTTGGCCTCGATGTCTACTTCCGGGGAGCGTGAAGACTTCCTATTTCTTCCTTTTTTCTCCTCCTTCTTCGCAACAGCCTAAGGCTATTCCAAAGCGGAGGGTTTAGTACGTGAGGATGAAGCATCGTCCTCGTCCACTGCCCGGAGCCTATTGATCTTGAGCAAACCTGTGAAAGGAAGAGAGGGACTTAGTAAAAATGATAGTTGAATATAAATGGAAACTTGATCCGGGGGAGAACACTCACCATGTGAACGAGGCACCAACTTGCCCTTCAAGAGCTGGCACCATTCGCGCTCGAAGTATGATAGTTATTTGCAGATCCCTTTAACCCACTCTTTGAAGCGAGGAACTGTGTTGGGGACTTGGGCAACCGCTGCATGATAGTAGAACCAGGCGATGAGAAAAAATAACAAAAATCCAAAAGAAATTCTAAATACTAAAAAATAGAGGAACTTATAGGCTAGGTTCCAATTTTTAAGAAACGGCAGGAAGTCCGGGGGAATGAGATCCTCAGTTTTCACCCGAACGAATTTTCCTTGCCAGCCTCGATCCCTATCTTCGTCAATGCTCGAGAATGGAGCTTTCTTTGCTTGACGAACAATCTTGATTAATCCCTCTCAGAAGATTCAGGAATTGTAAAGACGAAGCAGATGGTTGATGGTAAATGAGGGTGCCTCAGTCTTATTAACATAGTGACAAAGGAGGATCATGATCCTCTAAAGGAATGGGTGAATCTGCCCAAGGCAAACCTCGAACCTTTTGCAAAGGTTGAGGAATATGGCATCTACCGGGCTAAGTGTGAAGGGGTACGTATAAACACTTAGATACCCCTCCACGTGTGTGGTGATGTCTTCTCCAAGACCAGGGATGACCACTTTTTGCCCTCCCACTTGCAATCCTCCCGAACCGTAGGGAGCATGTCCTCAATGATGGAGCATATGTACCTCCACACCTCCTCGCCTCGACCCCCTCGCCTGGAAGCTTTTTCGACCTTGAAGTCATTTTCTATAGAGTAGCCTCTGGGGACGAAATTCTTTAGAGGAGGTTCGGGGGCCACTTCAGGTACGGCTACCTCAGTATCGAAGGACAGGTTAGAAGTTGAAGGGACGGTCTGTTGGGGCACAGATTTTAAAGTCTTCACCATTGATTTCTGGAAAATGTGAATGTATGAAGGCGGGTATAAAGATTTAAAGATGAGGATGAAGGTTTGAAGGTCAAACTTGAAAATTCAATGGGAAGAAGATGTGATGATATGAAGAACAATGTATGAAGATTTGAAGGGATTAAGAGCAAGCGAAAAATTTGGGGGTAAATTAAGAAGTTCTGGAATCGGAAATTAACAAAGTGAAAAATGGACTGAAACTTTTACAGGAAAGAGGTAACTTAATGTGTGACATTTCACATTCGGGGACAGTCAGCTGGCAGTTGACACGTGTCTGAAGTCAGAACGACGAGACTGATGGGATATTTATTGACCCATCGAACCGATAATTGAAACATACGGAGAGAGGAGCCTGGGTCAATAATCACTTCTTGTCGCTTCGATAAATCTACTCTCCAAAAAGTGAGGGGACTATATGTGTATGGGTAAAATGGGGATAATATTATCCCCGACTTTCGGATAAAGAAACAAGGGGGAAGCATGATCTGACGCAACCTCGAGTAAGGCTGAAGGATTCCTCATTTCTGAAATCGGAAAGGATAGACTGCGCACCTGGGATCGGGTATGGCTGAACATCGAATCCGGGTAGAATGTAGTTCCGGAACCAAGGAAAAAGAGAAATGGTTTAGCACGATAAGCATGGAGCCATAATATCCGCCTTCAACTAGAAATTACGGTGCAAAACCCGTCCAATAACTACGGCAGATCGACATTTACCGAAAAAGAAGATATTTACCTTATTTAGACTTGTACTAGGATTAAAATTTTCCTACTATATAAAGGGGCACAACTTTTATATTTAAACCATTGTTGGCACACATGTCAAAGCAAGAAAGTTCATTTTTATCTTCTAGTTGTTGTTCAAAAGTGTTCTTCAGTTCCCTTTTTCTTTAATTACAACTGAGCCTATATCGAGGGCTTGATCAGAGCCAATCTCAATGTTCAATTCAAAGCCAGGCTTGATTGTTTCATTCTATTTGGTTTGATCGTTTTGCCTATCTATAATTTAGTTATTTGTTGCTCTTACATCATTCATGTCAAACTACGAATAAATTTAATTATTATTCATTTTAAGAGTAAAATAGGGCAATCGTTGGGTCAAAGAATTGGGAAAAAGAAGACCATAAATTAAAGCGACAGATTGATCATCCCAAGGTTTCTCCTTTGTATTCAATTCAGTTCCAAAAGCGCCTTAGCTTCTGGCATTGGAATGAACGAGGATAATTATTTGTTCAGTTGAATTTCTTGGTTTCCATAAGAAAGATCCAACAAACACGTTGAATGATCAAACTCCTCATTTTCTGCTTCAATGTTTCATCAAATTCAGTTCACCACAACATTGTGTGTTTCAAAAGTACGACTTACTGTCGTTGGATCAAATTAAAGTTGTGTTGTCTCCTAAGCCACATGGAAACAGTTGTTATAAGAAACATTTGTTGAAAACAATTCATTAATTCAGGAAAAAAAACTCCATTTCCCAAAAAATTTGAACCAAACGTCAACCTTACGAAGAAAGCCACATTGCATCTCAGCCGCTAGTCACTGAGCCAAGGGTCGGCTGGCTTGTATTATTTTGGCATAACAACGCTGATTAATGTTTGGCTGGGCGCAGTCTTAGCAAAATTAAATTCAACTCAACTTGGTCAGACTCGAGCTCGATTTGAGCGTGATTTGAATAAGCACAAACTCCGTTATACTGTGGGTGATTGACATGAATAGACCTATAAGAGATTTGGTCTTTAAATATTATTCATGTTTTTTTTATATTTAGAAAATAACCTCCGGCAATGCACACACTTAATTTCTCTACCAGATTGGTAGATTTTATATTATATTTATTATATTTCCGTCCATAAACTCTACCCAGATGACATATTCTCTCTCGTATTGGTATGACTTTGTGTTAGCTTATTTGTTAAATTGTTCATAAATTATACCCTTATTGACATGATTTTGTACTTGCTCAAATATTCACTAAACTCTATTAGATTAGCATGACTTTGTGTTATCCACAATCAACATATCTACTAAATTGTTCATCGAAGTCAACACAATCTAATATACATCGAAAAGGCAGGCCCATCCAACCCTCTCCTCCCCCTCCCCCCGCCCCCAACCAACTGCCTATATACTCAATTATCATAATTTCTTTTTATTGCTCAACAAAGTATTTTTCGAAATTACAATTTAAACTTTGATCAAACTACCTCTTATCTGACAAAATCTAAAATATGAATACAAATTACCAATTTAGTCAAATAACATCAAATCAAGAAGATCCGGCAGGAGTATGTAAACAATTCTAATGGGGATTATGTATGTTGTGGATTCGTACATGAAATGCAGCTCACTGTAAGTCCCCGCAATAGTTGAGCCTTTGCGCCCACAAGACCATTGGACCAAATGCCCAAATACTCCTCCATAAGAAATGCTATGCTGAATGAACACACCCCACCTGGTGTAGAGCACACATCCACATTTAGACCCATCAACGAGCCTCAAGCATATTTTTATCGTACTGTACTGGGCTAATAATATTTCAAGGATCCGTAATAATCCTTTTCCATGACACATAAGAATAGCGGTCTGTATGGGGTCGAATTTGACCAATCGCGTCATCTAGTCAATACGACCAACCATTGAATGTTTACAAATCGATATGAGGGGACGACCCAGGGGTAAGAGGAGCTACGACCTCGACCTGTCATCGGCTCTGCCATAGCGTATATTCTAATTTTGTCGTTCCAATAACGAAGCTTGGATCCCCCCCCCCCCCATTATATAAAGGGGGTCTGAACCTTGTAATAGACAGATAATTTTTACTAGACAAACGCATTCTCTCTCTGATCTTTATCTCTCTATCATTCTCTCTCCCTCTCTCTTTTAGTATTACTATTACTACTGTTCTGATTATTGAAACGATCCTATATTATCTTCGACTACGATTTACCTCTTCATCTCTTTGATTAATTTGATTAAAAAGAGTTTAGCATCTTTTGAGTCAAACACCGTCGAATCCGAAACAGACTCTTCTTCAATAGTACTTTTTAAGGATCAACAATGAATTTTGAGATTTTTAAAACAATCGCTAAATTAATATTTGAATAACAAAATTTAAGCACAATTTATTAACATTCAAATGATGCACAATTTCTAGAACTTTCTTATTTCATTCCCGGGGCTAGGTGAGGTTTGGTAGGGCCCTCCGTAGATGTCTTGCGTATTGTATCGTGCCCCCTTATGGTAGCTACTGGTAGATATTATTGCATGCCTTGTAATTTATGGTTTTATGTTTAGTTAACTATTTATGTGATTTCTGCGGGAGTCACTAATGTTTTCTTTTTCTTCTCTTTCTCTTGAGCCAAGAGTCGATTGGAAACAATTTCTCTGTCCTTTCGGACAGGGGTAAGGCCTGTGTATGTATTACCCTCCTCATACCCCCACTTTGTAGGATTATACTATGTAGTTGTTCTTGCTGTTCAAACAATGAATATTAACCTATGAGACAAGAATTTCGAGCTTCCAATGTTAAAGAACTTTAGTATTCTGACGATGTGGAAAATTCTTATTTTCACTATAAAATAAAAGCGGAAACGCTATTTAAAACTCAATCCTTTAGGAGGATAATCGGTGCAATTTTGCAGTTATACTGTAGCAAAGTTCAATTAAACTCGTTCAAATCAAAAGTATAGCAATTTAGATGAGCTCAGCTCATGATTATTATAATAAACTTAGTTGGACTTATCTCAAAACGTCCTTTATCTAATTACATCATATTTTTTTTTTCTTTTTTTGGGTAAAACAAATGAGAACTTACCGACCATGAGACGACATAGATTTGGTGACAAAGGCAGGCGTGGTTCGATCCATGCCTCCACAATATGGTCTTATTCAGAAACTCAAGTGTGGGGGCCACAGGATTACACCGCTCTTACGTCTACGTCTCTTATTATTCATTTGTCCCCCTTATAGACCAAAATTTTCTTGCTCTTTTGAAAAAGCTAACCTCTCCTTCTTTTGCCAAACGCCAACTTCTCCTGAGAAATTGAGCTCTCGAGATATACGTACTTTATCATTTCGCCGATAGAATGGTAAATTCTTGTATTATTACCGTGGTAACTCGTAACTGGTAAATCACGTTTTTATCTAAGTTTAATCCTAGCATGTAGTTTCAAAAACAAGCTTATTTCAAAAAGTATACTTTTCGGAAGTATTATTTTTAAAAAATAATTTATGTTAGCTACTTAAATTTGAAATAATTTACGAAGCTCTAATTTTATTCTTAACTCCCGCTAAGTTGAGCCATATTTGATTAAGGTATGTATCATTATAATAATTTTTTTTATCGCAGTACATATCATATGTTTAACTCTTACAACCCAATTTTTTTTGCAATATTTGATAATTTACATAATTCATGTTGTTGTTCTTTTTTTTTCGTCTGTTTCACATTTTTGTTTATCATGTATGCATATGTATGTTGTGTATACATTATATATTCACTACAACTAATAACATGTTCAAAGTTGAGTATTTATTTTAGTACTTCACTTATTTGTTGTCAACATTACTTTGATATTTAAATTTCTAATTAAATTCATGCACATTACTAATAATTGCATTTCCATTTGTTTAAATATTCTAACAGTGAGAAATGAATTGATAAGTAATAATTTTATAGTTTAATTGCTTTATATTTATTGGGACATAAATAATGTTACCCACGTTCAATTCTATTAATACATATATATCAATAATATAAAGTGAAAAGCTTCTACTTTATGATAAAAAAAAATAAAAAAAAATAGTAGATTGTTAACATGATATAGTTCTATTTTTATTTCTTTTATCTAAATCGTTTTGTTATCATTAATTATTTAATTATTTCTCTAACTTATTCATCTTTTATGATAGTTTTCACTATGTCAAACTTATCAAAACTTGAATTTGTTGCACTTGACATTACCGGGAGGAACTATTTATCATGGGTTCTTGATGCTGAAATTCACCTTGACGCTAAAGGTCTTGGAAATACTATTATACAAGGAAATGAAGCATCAAATCGGGATAAAGCAAATGCCATGATTTTTCTTCGTCATCATCTACATGAAGGGTTAAAAACTGAATATTTAACCGTAAAAGATCCACTTGAATTATGGATTAGTTTAAAGGATCGATATGACCACCTAAAACTTACGGTATTACCGAAAGCTCGGTATGAGTGGATACATTTAAGGTTGCAAGACTTTAAAACCGTAAGTGAGTATAATTATGCTATCTTTAAAGTAAGTTCTCTATTAAAATTATGTGGAGACACTATCACAGATGAGGACTTATTGGAAAAAACATTTTCTACTTTTCACGCTTCAAATGTGGTGCTACAACAGCAATACCGTGAAAAAGGTTTTAAGAAATATTCTGAGTTAATCACATGCCGACTCGTGGCTGAGCAGAATAATACTCTGTTAATGAAAAATCATGAAGCCCGTCCCACTGGGTCAGCTCCATTTCCGGAAGTGAATGCTGTAGCAACATATGATACGTTTGAAAGAAAACAAAATAATTACCGTGGTCGTGGACATGGTCGTAAACGTGGACGTGGCAGGGGCGAAACAATTATCGTCATTATGGTGGAAATAAATTGGAGAACAATAAGGGTTCTCAAATTAATCATTCAAAAGGTAAAGCTAGTATGTGTCACCGATGTGGTATGAGAGGTCATTGGGCACGCATTTGTCGTACGCCAGAGCATTTTGTTAAACTTTATCAAGCCTCTCTCAGGAAAAGGAAAAATAATGTGGAGGCACACTTGACCTTTCAAAATAATGATGATGAAGCAAGTCCCTCAAATAAATATGATTCTAAGGCACATCTTGCATATAAAGATGATGATTTTGAAGGCCTAACAAATATTACTCATTTAGAAGTTGGAGACTTCTTTGAGGATATTGACTGAAGAACTAATCATCTTACTGGGGAATGAAGCTATAAAAGTTGTTATTTTTATGTTTGCAACTAGTTTATTTTTCTTGAGTATAGTTTCCTAATGCATCATGTGTTGCTAGTTTTCTACATTCCTAATGTATTTCTTAATGTTTTTTTTTTGCTTGACTTTCATATTTCTTATAATGTATTATTTGTCCTTTTTTTATGAAGAATATGAACATTCCCCAGTCTTCAGTTGGACTCAAGATTAATAAAGATGATATATGTCTTCTGGATAGTGCTACAACACACATTATTATAAAAGATAAGAGATATTTCTCTTATTTGGTAATGAAAGAAGCGGATGTTAATACAATATCCGGTAGTACAAGATTAATTGAAGGTTCTGGAAGAGCCAATTTATTACTACCGGGAGGAACAAATTTGGCTATTGATGAAGCACTATATTGTAGTAAATCTCAAAGAAACTTAATAAGTTTCAAAGATATTCGCCAAAATGGCTATCATATTGAGACTACCAATAATGAAAAGATTGAATATCTTTATATTACTACAATAATGTCCGGTAAGAAATATGTGCTTGAAATGTTACCTCTCTTTCCTTCGGCTTGTACTATACAAGTATTAGCAGGATTGAAACACATGCCGTAGTAAATGAGAAGTTTACTAATCAAGATAATTTTATTATTTGGCATGACCGATTGAGCCATCATGGTTCTAATATGATGCGTAAAATAATTGAGAATTCACATGGACATGCAATGAAGAATCAAAAGATTCTTCAATTTAAGGAATTCTCTTGTGTTGCATGTTCTCAAGGAAAATTAATTATTAGACCATCAACTATTAAAGTTAAGATGGAATCCCTCGCATTTCTGAAACGTATACAGGGTGATATATGTGGGCCCATTCACCCTCCATGTGGACCATTCAAATATTATATGGTTTTGGTAGATGCATCTACAAGATGGTCACATGTGTGTTTACTATCAACTCGCAATATGGCATTTGCGAGATTGTTGGCTCAAACAATAAAGTTAAGAGCACAATTTCCAGATTATGCAATAAAGACAATTCGTCTTGACAATGCTGGTGAGTTTACATCCCAAGCATTTAATGATTATTGTATTTCAACTGGGATAACAATTGAGCATCCGATTGCTCATGTTCATACACAAAATGGTCTAGCAGAATCATTGATCAAATACCTCCAATTAATTGCTAGACCAATGCTTATGAGAACAAAACTTCCCATTTCAGTATGGGGTCATGCTATTTTGCACGCAGCAGCACTTGTGCGGATAAGGCCCACAAGTTATCATAAAGTCTCCCCATTGGAGTTGGCTTTTGGTCATGAGCCAAATATTTCCCATCTTAGGATCTTTGGTTGTGCGACATATGTTCCAATTGCTCCACCACAACGCACAAAGATGGGTCCCCAAAGAAGGTTGGGGATATATGTTGGATATGAATCTCCTTCTATTATAAAATATCTAGAGCCAATGACTGGAGATTTATTTACGGCAAGATTATCTGATTGCCATTTTGATGAATCAGTATATCCAACATTAGGGGGAGAAAATAAGCAGCTGAAAATGAAGATAGATTGGAATGCATTATCACTGTCTCATTTAGATCCTCGAACAAATCAATGTGAACAAGAGGTTCAAAAGATTATTCATTTGCAAAATATTGCAAATCAATTGCCAGATGCATTCACTAACCTACCAAGGGTGACTAAGTCACATATTCCAGCTGCTAATGCTCCAATACGAGTTGATATCCCGGAAGGACAATTAATTAAAGAAAATGAGCCTAAGCCTTGCTTGAAACGTGGTAGACCAATCGGTTCTAAAGACAAAAATCCTCGAAGAAGAAAAGGAGCAAGTGATCAAAGTAAACATAACACAGAGGTAGTGGCTCAAGAAGAGCCCCAAGATGTAACAAATGATAAGACCTTGGGGGAAGGTCCAGGTACCTGAAAATAATAAAAATGAAGAGATATCAATAAGTTACGTCTCAACCAGGAAAAGATGGAACCGAAATAATATTGTTATCGATAACATTTTTGCTTATAATGTTGCTATTGAAATAATGCAACAAGATGAGGATCTTGAACCAAAATCTGTCAATGAATGTAGACAGAGAAATGATTGGCCAAAATGGAAAGACGCTATCCATGCAGAGTTAACTTCACTTGGAAAATGTGAAGTCTTCGGACCCATAGTTCGAACGCCTGAAGGCATAAAGCCATAGGGTATAAATGGGTTTTTGTGCGAAAACGAAATGATAAAAATGAATTTGTTAGATATAAAGCACGACTTGTGGCACAAGGGTTTTCCCAAAGGCCTGGAATTTATTATATGGAAACATATTCTCCTGTAGTGGATGCTATCACCTTCAGGTATCTCATAAATATGGCAAGTGCAAGAAAAACTTGATATGCATCTAATGGATGTTGTTACAGCCTATTTGTATGGATCATTAGACAACGAAATTTTTATGAAAGTACCTAAGGGATTTAAAGTTCCAAAAGGATATAAAAGTTTTTGAGAAACTTGTTCAATAAAGCTTCAGAAATCTTTGTACGGATTGAAACAATCAGGTCGTATGTGGTACAATCGTCTGAGTGAATACTTGTTGAAAGAAGGGTACAATAATGATCCAATTTGTCCCTGTGTCTTTATAAAAAGGTCTGGATCTGAATTTGTTATAATCGCCGTGTATGTTGATGATTTAAATATCATTGGAACTCCTGGGGAGCTTCCAAAAATAGTAGACTGTTTGAAGAAAGAATTTGAAATGAAAGATCTTGGAAAGACAAAATTTTGTCTTGGTCTACAAATTGAGTATATGAAAGATGGAATATTTGTCCATCAATCAACATACACCGAAAAGATTTTAAAGCGATTCTATATGGATAAAGCACATCCATTGAGTACCCCGATGGTTGTGAGATCACTTTATATAAAGAAAGATCCATTCCGACCTCATGAAAATGAAGAAGAGCTTCTTGGTGCCGAAGTACCATATCTTAGTGCAATTGGGGCATTAATGTATCTTGCTAATAATTTCCGACCAGATATAGCTTTCTCGGTAAGCTTATTGGCAAGATTTAGTACTTCGCCAACACAAAGACACTGGAATGGTATTAAACATATATTTAGATACCTCCAAGGGACCATTGATATGGGTTTATTTTATTCAAATGAATCCAAGCCATCATTGATTGGTTATGCGGATGTAGGATATTTGTCTGATCCACACAAAGGTCGATCTCAGACAGGCTATTTATTTACAAGTGGAGGTACAGCCATATCATGGCGTTCGACAAAACAAACTATGGTTGCTACTTCTTCAAATCGTGCAGAGATAATAGCCATTCATGAAGCAAGTCGAGAATGTGTTTGGTTAAGATCTATAACTCAACACATTCAGCAAACATGTGGTTCGAAAGAGAATATTCCAACAATATTGTATGAAGACAATGCTGCATGCATAGCTCAATTGAAAGGAGGATATATCAAAGGAGATCGAACAAAACACATTTCACCAAAATTCTTTTTCACTCATGATCTTCAGAAGAGTGGTGAAATAGATGTACAACAAGTTCGTTCAAGTGATAATTTGGCTGATCTGTTCACTAAGGCATTACCAACCTCAATATTTGAAAAGCTAATATATAAGATTGGAATGCGTCGTCTTCGAAACATTAAGTGATTTTTCATCAGGGGGAGTAAGTACATGCTGCACTCTTTTCCTTAACCAAGGTTTTGTCCCACTGGGTTTTCCTTAGTAAGGTTTTTAATGAGGCAGCAAGCAATTTATTATAAATAACTATGTACATCCCAATATTTTTTTTTGTAAGTTCTTAGTGAGACACATTATGTTACATGGACATCCAAGGGGGGGTGTTATGAATAATTTGTACATTGGATGCTACATTGGATGCCCATGTTGTGAATAATTGAAAGATTAAATCTCCTATTTTATGTCAATCTTCTTTGCTTTTTATGCCTATAAAAGGCCATGTAATTGCAATGGAAAAATACACCAAAGTGAAAGAACAAAACTCTTCTCCCTTCTTTCTATCTCTTCTTATTTACATTTTACTGCATTGCTTTTATTTTACAACAATTCCTTCTTTTTCCTTTTCTTTTCTTTTCTTCTTCTCCGGCACATTGCCACAACTAGTCATTTTTTTTTTGTCATGTTTGCTATTGCAAATTGCTTATACTCAATTTTTTCAGATTTCTTACACGTAATTTAATGTATCAATATTTCTAAAAAAAGCTTTTCAAAAGCCACCACCATTAAAGAAAGATGGCAGATGGCTTTTGAACATGAACTTCAAAATTTCATTTGTTGCATATTGCTTTTGTTCAAGTTTTAGATCTTAAAATCAATATAACCTCGAAATCTAACTTAGAGGATTCAAAGTTCAAACCACTTATGTCGCACTTTCGAAGAACCCGCAATGGAGTTCAAAATTTATAATTCGAAAATTCTCAAATCTAACAAAAAAATCAGTAAGTAACCCGAATTTCAATCCAGCTTTGATTTTTTGTCTTTAAAAATAAGTACCAAGGTTTCATTCGATAACCTAATTCGTTCTTCAAAACCCTAACAACTAAACTTTCGTTCTTCACCTTCAATCCTTTTCATAAGTAATAAAGATATTGAACAATGACTTGAGAGTGAGCACAAATAAGGATTAATGGAAGTCTGGCCTGGCCTTGTATATAAAGAACAAAGAAAAATGAAAACGGAGAAATAACTAGAAAGCGGGTGCAAATGAACAAAGGTACCACGTCAGCTCAAAAGGAGATACTATTTATTATATGTTGAACAAATATGAGGGAGTCCTAGGACTTCCACAAAGTTAAATGGTACATCTTACAATTAGCTATAAGCCTACAACCCTAATGAGATAATTATGCATTTCCCAATTGTTTTGAGATTTTGCAAATTACTTTTGAGGATTCAAAGTGACATCTGCCTACATTTTATGAAAGTCTGAAGCCCAAACAATAAGTTAAAGGCAGGCCAAACAACAAAACCTATACGGGACAGTGCTGGTGTCGGGCGGGTATTCTTTTAACCCGCAATATTTCAACCTGTCCCGCCTCTCATAGCAGTTGCACCCGTGTTCCCCCGTCCCGCATTCACACCCACGTCCACCCGCCCTGCCCCACATGCCACATAAGAGATTTTTTTTCATTTTGTTGGTTTTAATTTAATTTTTTTTTTATCTTTTGGCTAGAATTTTGTTACACTTAGAGTATATATACTCGTGCTTTTTGTCACGCCCTTAGTTGTTAACTAAGTACATGTGCGGCACTTGACAACTTGCTCACGATCTTGCACAACTTGCTCACGTTCTTGCTATGCCAAGTCAGCCTTACTACACTCAAGATCGCTAAGAGAATGGAAGAAAGAACACAAGAGAATTGTTAAAGGAAGTTTTGTATTAAAGAGAACTTGAATTGTTTTCTTAGTTGATAAATTACAAATGAATGCCCCCTATTTATACTAATCACCTAGGGGCTAGTATATGAATAATAATTGTTCTACAAGTCCTTCCATATTTACAAATAAGTCCATTCTCTTGAATTCTCTACAAGCCTAGAAGATTCCAAGGACTTTACTAGCAAATTCATAAAGATCTAGGTTCTTCCTAAGGAAATGTCCATACTTCTCTAGAATCTTCTCACAAATGCTAGCATTCTTTTTATGTAAACTTCCACATGGCATTAACATATGCCAAATGGCGCCTATGTGGCATGATGACGTGGCGTATCATCACACTCTCCCCCACCTAATATTGCGACGACCGCGGTGCAATGCTGCTGCATAAACTCTCGAATTTTATCTTTGAATTGTCACAAATCCTCATATCGTTCCCATGTGGCCTCCTCCAGTGATTGCCCTTTCCAATGGACGAGGAACATAGCGGTCGCTTTTTGCCCTTGTTTTCACCTAGCTTGGTAATCTATGATAACCTCAATCTCCCGATCATGCGAGGCGGTGATAGTCATTGGCGCTCGACTTGATTGGCCCCTACTCGGATCATCCTTATCTTCATGATATGCCTTAAGCATGCTGGCATGAAAGACATGGTAGATCTTAAGATACGATGGCATGTCAAGCTTGTATGAGATCTTGCCTACCTTGGCGACAATTTTAAATGGCCCTTCATACTTGCGAATCAAATTCTGATGCATGCCCCGTAGTGCCTTGAACTGTCTTGGGTTAAACTTCAACCATGACCATATCCCCAACTCTATAGTTTGTGGGACGCCGTTTATGGTCTGCAAACTTTTTCATCTTCTTAGCTGACTTATCCAAGTAGGACTTAGCAGTGTCGAGCTGCTCCTCCCATCCTTTCGCCATATGATAAGCCCCCAAACTCCTTTCCTCGAAGGCGGCTGGTAATGAATGTGGAGTTTCTAGTTGTTGGCCTGTGGCTAGCTCAAATGGTTTCCGCCCTGTAAACTCACTCCGCTGTAAGTTATAAGAGAATTGGGTGATGTCTAAGAGCCTTGCCCAATCTTTCTGATGCGCAATTACATAATCCTCAAGTAGCATTCCAGTAAGGCATTGACCCATTCCGTTTGCCCATCCGTCTGTGGGTGGAAACTAGTAGAAAAGTGCAGTAGTGTGCCTAGTATATCGAACACCTCTCTCCAAAAGTTCCCAGTGAAGCGGGGATCTCGATCATTGATGATATTCCTTGGTAAGCCCCAATACTTTACCATGTTCTTAAAAGAATAACTTGGCAGCTTCCTTAGCTGTGCAACCCGGTGAGGCGGGCATGAAGGTGGCATATTTGGAAAATCTATCCACGAACACCATAATAGTACCATAACCGTCGGACTTGGTAGGCAAGTGATAAAGCCCATAGTCACACTCTCCCATGGACGCTCTGCAACTGGTAATGGCTCCAAAATTCCTCCAGGTTATTTTTGTTCAACCTTGTCTTGTCGACAGACAAGACAAGTTTGCACATAGTACTCTATGTTATCTCGCATGCGTGGCTAATAATAGACTGACTCAACCAAGGCCCTAGTGCGACGTTGGCCTAGATGACCAGCCCACCTTATATTGTGACTCTCCCTTATGATCCACCGTCTGACGTCTCCAAACTTAGGCACGTAGACCCGTCGACCTGTGGTAAGTAATAGGCCGTCTTCTACCCAAAAACGTCTCGTCTTGCCCTGGTTAGCTAACTCGATAAGTTGTTTGGATGCTGGATCATGTTGCATGCCTTCTTTTATAGCCTCGCGAATGTCCCAAGTTGCTGAAGTGATGGCAGCAAGATCGGCTTTCCGGCTCAAGGCATCAGCTACGACATTACCTTTGCCCGACTTGTACTCTAGCACATAATCAAACTCGGCTAAGAATTCTTTCCACCTAGCCTATTTTGGTGTGAGCTTCTTCTGCGTCTAAAAGTAGCTAGTATCCATATTGTCAGTCTTGACCACGAACCTTGAACCGAGCAGGTAATGTCTCCATGTACGAAGGCAGTGCACAATTGCAGTCATTTCCTTCTCTTGCATCGTGCAACGCCGCTCTGTCTCATTTAACTTGCGGTTGTCAAATGCTATGGATGCTTATCCTACATTAGGACAACCCCAATAGCGAAGTCTGAGGTATCTGTGTGCACCTCAAATGTCTTGGCAAAGTCAGGTAATTCCAAGACTGGCTCCTCTATTATCGCTACCTTAAGGCCTTCAAATGCCTTTTGACATTGCCCCGTCTAAACCCACAGATTGTTCTTCTTTAGCAACTCCGTCAATGGGGCGGCCTTTGCTGAGTAGCCACTGATGAACCGACGATAGTAGTTAACAAAGCCAAGGAAGGATCTCAACTCAGTTACCTTTGTAGGTGCCTCCCACTCTTGGATAGCACCTACCTTATCCTCGTCCATGCGTAGCTCGCCATTGCTAATGACATGGCCCAAGAAGTGACCTTTGATTGTGCAAACTCGCACTTCTCCCTCTTGATGTATAGCTTGTTCTCCCGCAAGACTTGGAAAACTTTCCTTAAGTGCTCCATGTGTTCCTCTCAGGTGTTGCTATAGATGACTATATCATCTAGGTAGACTACCACGAACTGATCAAGGTAGGAATGAAAAATCTTGTTCATAAGGGTGAAAAATGTGGTCGGTGCATTGGTTAAGCCGAAGGGTATCACCAACCACTCAAAGGCTTCATATCTTGTCACACATGCTGTCTTTGGCTCATCCCCTTCAGCAATGCGAACCTAGTAGTAGCCATTTTGAAGATCCACCTTGGTAAAGTATTTGGCCTGCCCAAGTCTATCGAACAAGTCATCAATGAGTGGGATCGGGTACTTATTCTTCACTGTAACCTTATTAAGTGCTCGGTAGTCTATGAACAAGCGCAACGATCCATCCTTCTTTTTTTGGAACAATACTGGTGCGCCGAAAGGTGCCTTTGATAGGCGAATGTGACCAGCATCCAGCAACTCTTTCAATTTTTTCTTGAGATCCTCTAGCTCGGGCGGTGCCATACGATTTGAGGAAAATGCAGGTGGTTTAGCCCCTGGTTCCAACTCAATCTTGTGATCTACCTCTCGCCTAGGCGGCAAGTACTTGGGCAACTCCTCGGGCATGACATCTTTGTTTTCCTCAAGCAACTTCTCTATGCAAGACAGCAATGTCTCTTGGAAACTCTTGTCTTCCTCTAGACTTGCAATGGTTGCCACAAACGTTGGATCCCCTTTCTTGATCCCCTTGACAACCTGCATAGCTGAGATTTGTGCTTGGATTTGTCCCTGTGGCATAGTCAT
The DNA here is from genome assembly GCA_032618575.1 of Nicotiana noctiflora. Lineage (NCBI taxonomy): Eukaryota > Viridiplantae > Streptophyta > Magnoliopsida > Solanales > Solanaceae > Nicotiana > Nicotiana noctiflora. Next base: position 124,480 of record JASVEL010000579.1, on the reverse strand, counting down.
TGTAGGTACCATGCAAGCACCTTCTCGCTCCATAACCAAAAAATGTTGGAGGTAGGGGTCTATCAAAGTATGACAATGCCTAAAGAACTCTTGCCCCAGTATGATGTCAAATATATCCATAGCGGTTACGGTAAAGTTTGTCGTACCTTTCCAAGATCCCAATTTGACACCTATTCCATTAGCTACCCCGCGAGTATTTTGTACCTCGGCATTTATGGTCTTGACGCGAGAGTTGGTTGGGGCAAGCTTCAATTCTAGTCTCTTTGCGGCAGCCTCAGTCACAAAGTTGTGGGTTGCTCCAGTATCCACTATTGCACGAGCGGGCTTGTTGTTGATGGTTAAATCCACGTACTGATTGCCACTCTTGGTTGGTTGGATAGCTTGCTTTGTGACGGTACCACATTCATCTGATCATACCCAACTATGTAGTTCCCGAACTCTCTCCTTGCGGCTTCTCCTTTCGTTCACGAACTATAGAGTTGAGGCTCTTTAGGTCGCGACAATTCCTGAAGTCGTACGGCCCTCCACATATGTAGCATCCCTTTTTATCGGCATGTGCCTTCTTCTCGGCGTAACTCTGACGACCACTCGACTTTTTGGAATCTTGAGTCTTGGAGTATTGTTGATATATCTCCTTGCCTTTGCCACGATCTCCCCCACCTTTGACATTGTTAACTTTTGACTCCTTGCCATTGCCTTTGTCGTGCTTGCCATGCCAGAAATCCATCAATGATTCGGCCTCTACTATGGCTTGGTCTATACAGTGACTTGTCGACATTGCAACTCCTGCTTAGCCCAATTTTGCAACCCGTCCATGAAGTGGAACAACAAGTCATCATTGGTCAGGTTGGGGATTTGAAGCATAAGGGTATTGAACTCCTTGACATATATGTATGCTCCTTGTTTGCTTCAATTCCCTAAGCTTGCGCCTTGCCTAGTACAAGACATTGTTTGGAAAGAATTGTCACTTGAACTCGGATTTGAACTGATCCCATATGCTAATAATACATAGACCTTTATCCACGTCCGACATCTTCCTTGTCTACCAAAGCATGGCAATCTCTGAGAGGTACAATACCGCAGTGTTGATCTTTGCCTCGGCGTCCCTCACTTTGTCGTGCCTGAAGTAGTTCTCCAAGTGCCAAAGGAAATTTTTCACTTCTTGTGCATCAAGAACACCTTTGAACACTGGTGGTTTGGGAGCATCGATCTTGGTCTCTCTCGTCACCACAACATTGCTGGCTACCTCGATCACGCCATCATTGACATGTTCCTCGAGTTAATCTATCTTTGCCTTCACAGCATAGATAGTACTCAAAGCCTCCATGAGTCTGCACTCTACGGCAGTGATGGTTTGCCTTAGTTTCATCTCGGTCTGTGTACGTCCCTCCAAGTCATTTCGAATACTCTCAATCTCTTCAAGAGTGTGCCCCTCAAGAACGCTAAGGGTGCCTCCCACCTTCCCCAAGCGTTGGCCGAAGATCTTCACGGCGTCCATCCCCGCGTTCATCCTCATCACCCACTCTTTACCGAGTGAGACGTCCTCGGACAGGACCTCTACTTCATCCTCGCTCGCCTCAGTGGCAGATTATTCTTGGGATGTAATCCCTTTGTTTGACACAATCTCGGGTGGCACCTCCTGACTCTTGTTTGTGGCATTCCTCTTTTTTCCACGGCCGCTCTTGCCAGCAGCATCCTGGATGATGTTGGCTTGGGTGTTGGCAGCGTTAATTTCTTTGTCGTTCGTCATTTCCTTAGTTTAAACCTTCACTCTGATACCACGTTGTCACGTCCTTAGTTGTTAACTAAGTACACGTGCGGCATTTGACAATCACGATCTTGCACAACTTGCTCACGTTCTTGCTATGCCAATTCATCCTTACTACACTCAAGATCGCTAAGAGAATGGAAGAAAGAACACAAGAGAATTAAAATTTACTCCGCAAAAACCGTTGATATCATAATACCTACTATTTGTTTTTTAATTTTTTATATTTGTTAAAAGTATATTAAGTTTACCCTATTCAAGCTTTCATTAAAAATGCAAAAAATCTGTGTGAACATTAATTAATACAAAAATGCAAGGTATAGTTACAATAACAACAACAACCTAGTATGGTCCCATAAATTGGGTCTGGGGAGGATAGAATATACGCAACCTTACCGCTACCTTGGAAGGGCAGAGAGAGACTATTTCCAATAAACCCTCGGCTAAAGAAAGTGAGAGAAGTCATAATAGCAAGTAATAGCAAAACAATAATTAGAAAACTAAATCGGATATAACAACAGATAATATGAAAGGGGTACTGATAATAATTAGCAGCAAGATAACATATTTAGAAAACTAATACCAAGGCAGCAAACTACGGAATTACCAATGAAAAAATGCAAAGTAAAGTTACGTACAATAAATCCTTGTGGTCCAATTTTTCCCCAGACGCTATACATAATGGGAGCTTATTATACCAGACAACCTTTTTATTGTTGACGAAGCAATTCCACGTAAAACACGCCATAAGACAAACAACAAAAGGGACTATAGAAAGCAAGAGTAAAAAAGTTGAAGGGTCTCTAGCAAAAGGAGCACAACAAACATCAGTAAATATAGGAAAACTACCCTCTATAGCCCCTCAAAATTTTAATAGCCCATGTTTTGACCCACTTTCAAAAAATGGCCCTTCGGCCGAAACATATTGCATATAGTAGCCGAACAAAAAGAGTATGACAACATAAGTGCTTGTAGCTCAGTGGGTAGAGCGCCTGATTTCTAAGCAGATGGTCGCAGGTTCGACCCCAACCTAGCGCAATGGAGATTTTTTTTTTTTTTTGCAATGTATAAATATTGTATCCTAAGTTCGATAGTGTATCATTGGTGTACATTGAGCCTATCTCAACTGTGCTTGTGTATCTAAAGTATATATATTTGTGTATCCCAAATATAACTTATATCGTGAATGTATAATCTGTCTAAAAAATGTATAAAAATTGTGTATAATGTGTATTTTCTAATATTTTGGACTCTATCATGTATTTTTGTATAGTGACAGTCTTTTTTGTATATATTTTGTATAGTAACATCTATTATGTATATTTTTTGTATAATGACAATCTATTTTGTATATTTTTGTATAGTTACATCTATTTTGTATATATTTTGTATAGTTACATCTATTTTATATATTTGTTGTATAGTGACAATCTATTTTGTATATTTTTTGTGTAGTAACAATCCATTTTGTATATTTTGTATAGTAACTATTTTTTTGATGTAAGAATATGGCATTACATCATAGGCCTTCATTTCTTGAATATTGGTTGAAATTTTTTCTGGGTGCCCGGTTTTTGTGTAGAGAGTCATCAAGTTATTATAAGGCATGGAGCTTAAACCTAAGTAAAGTTCTTTCATTTTCTCCATCAGCGCCTCAGCATTTTTAGTCATTGATTCCTTGTAGTAGCAATTCACAAGAGCAGAATAGGTGAGAAGATTTTTCGATGCGTCTGGGAGATTCTCGAAAAATAAGTCTCTGTTGCTTCAATCGCTTTACTCTTGGCAACAAGATCCAGATGAATAGCTTGATCACTAATAGTCTTGTTCATGCCCCTTTTTTCATTGTTTCTGATAACTTGAGTGCTGGGGCGTAAAGCTTGCGTTGGCATAAGACTTTGAGGGAATTTCCAACTTCCCATTTGTAAGCACTTCTGTGGGATTTCAAAAATTGATTCAGATTTTTCCTTCTTTGTATTCACCATTATGGCACAAATTAGTAATATACTTCTTTGTATTCAGGTGCAGGTTTGTTAGCAACACGAGGTGATCTTCGGAAACAAGCTCTGTTCTGATAATCATAGGTTTCACCTTCTTCATCTATTAATTCCCCCCAAAAAAAAAAGATAAAATTAGGTTAGAAAATACAGCAAAAAGGGACGACGGGAAAAAGAGAGTAAAGAAGAAGAATAAAAACGTACAGGAGAAGGTTTGGGGGAAGAGGAAAGTTTGAGAGCTTGAGTAAGCAGAGGGAGATTAAGTTCCTCCATTCTTTTCTTGTTTTCTTCCAATCGTTGTTGGCGTAATTCTTCATATTTTATTTTTGGGCTATAATTTGTTAGGGTTAATTGTGGGCTACTGGATGAAATTTGTTTTGCCCGATGGGCTACAAATGATATTTGCTCGTAAATATACTTGTACTTAAAACACATACCCTTTTTAAACCCGCACCCGCAACATCCGGATAAACTTTAAATGTTTTTATTTTGACCCGCCCCGTCCCATCTTGCGTATATGTTTAATTTCGCACCTCCTCGCAAAGACACCTAGCCCCGCGCCCGCACTGTCCCATTTCCATCCCTATATGTCAAGTTGTCAACAAGCTTAGACGATCACAGTCCTTTCCTCTATGCTACCTTAGATAAAACAAAGGTAAACGCCCAAACGGTATTCGTATATAAACATTACAATACAATAAGTCTAATTATGCTCCATCACCAAGTTTATGTTATATATATGGTCACTTATCATAAAGGAACAAACTGGGAACAAGCAACCTTCTAAACGTGAAAGTAACACATGCAAACAAAGGCCAAACGCAAAAAAAACAAAGAAATTCAGAGACTCCAGAATGTGTACAAACTAACAAATTGAGGTATAAATTATCAATTGTAGTAAAGCTCGAGACCCATTCCATCGTGAATTTCGTAGTCCTTAAGGGTGATATGATCCTTATAGATAGTATACCATTTTTGAATGCGTATTTTATCGGCACGTGTTCCTGTTTGTGCTGCCACCAACTTCTTTAGGTCTCCAATGGTGTCGTCCTCATTGCATTTCACCCTCACCTTCTTCCCCAATCGATCATTCAACACCACTTCAATCATCTTTAATTTGCAGATATTGTTGTTTCCTGAGTAGATAGATCGATCAAGTTTGGATAATTTTTTCGTTTTTGGAATATATATTTAGGTGGACCGAGATTGCGTTTGTACATATAAGTAGCAATTTTTATGGGACTCTGGCTCTAGATTCTTCTCTTCCAGATACTTCCAAAGCCATTGGTTGATTTTGTCCATTCATATCGGGCAAAAGCTGCGTGAATAAGAACATTCTGGAACATGCTTTCAACTGCTGTGGTCTTTTTAAGTTTTTGGAATGTTCAATTTGTATGGTATCAAGTTCTCGATTAATTATTATATCAAAAGTTTATAATCTTTTAGTAACTAAAAGAATTCAACAATTCATTAGATTATTTTATTCTACACGACTATCCTATTCCAGAATTTTGAGGGGGAATAAAAGAGAAATAGTGACAATTAAACCTTATGCAACAATTTAACCTTTCACAGGTTTGTTTGGACGTTTGTTATATAACATATTGTTACTTTAAATATAATAATTATTTTAATTTTATTATATCATATTATTAAATTCATAATTATATAATAATTAAATACCCCTCTCTTGTAAGGATCGATTTGGTGTGATCACAATATTACCTTATTCTTTTTTCATCTCGCCATTACAATAATTTTATTTCTCCACCTACCTTTTTAATAATTACTTTTACCTTATACTCTAAGTTTTCTTTGTAATATTATATGCCTATTCTTCAAATATTTTTCAAATTATTGATATATGACAAAATGACAAAGAAATAATATAATATATCCAGACATTATATACACTTAAATAACAATACAATATAGTACCATATATTATGAAACGACATGCAATAACCATCTAGACAAAGTACAAACTATCGAATATATTGTCCATCTTAGTGCATTCGCTAATATTTTAACCAAATCGCTAGAACTATGAATAGTTCACACGCATGTTTTACCTAATACCTTGCAGTCCCAACAGTAATAAAATCACCAGGCTGAAGATAGAACTATTTCATCCAATCTTTGCATGGAACACAGTGAGGCAGAGAAGTTGACGATATACTATTTCAATCAAGCATCCCACAAGTGTGCCTTAAACTGAACAGAGTGAGGAAAAAGATATGTATAATTATTCATGACGGAGATTACTCCAGAATCCATACAACAGTCCCAAAACCAAATGAATATGCGATAAAAACCAAAATTTTAACATAATGAAAAGAAAACCTGAACAGTAAACATAGTTTAACAATAAATAATCACTAACAACCAATAGTTTATCCTTTTGTTTGATCCCAACTGAAACGAAAAATATACTGTACATATCTGTATAACCTCACCAACTGAGAATGGGTATCCTGCCCATCAGCTCTGAATTCCATATTCAGATAATGATCAACAGAATTGCAGTTATTCCAGTACCGCGACTTCTTGGTCGACTCTCCAATAGTTAGAATCATTGAACTCTTTTACCCCTGACCCGCCCTCATCTGTACTATCTTTTTCTGGCATCTTAGGAACTAGGCTCCTCTTCAATGGAGCTGCTTCCCCAACAATCCCCTCCTTAAGAGCATGTTCCATTGCCTTTTCAGTACCCTCTAATTCTACACCAACAAATTCAGCATCCTCTTCAAACAAAGAAGGCACAGTGGCTGCTTTCTGACTAGAATCAGAAACAGATGAACTTCTGCTAGAGTCGGGAAATGACGATACACCATTTGGAAGAGACTCTCCACCATTACAAGTGGAACTAATTGGGGGAGCTGATGCCTCCCCTGAGTTCACGAGGTTGTCATTACAGTCACCATTATCTTCAAAAGGATTCACAGATCCACCCACTGAGCCATCCCCCCACGAAACCCATTCAGGTATAGGCCTGTCTCCAAATGGGTCATCATTGTCTGACCTCTCGAAATGGAAGAAACCCACATCACCTGACACACCTGCTTTCTCATTCTGTTGATTGAAATCTCCACCATTAGCAGAATTGGCTCCACCAAATCCATTAAAGGCATTTGAACTAGAACTGGCTGTTCCATCCGTAGAACTTTTGCTTTCAACCAATTCATCCAGCTCTCCAACTACTACCTCTTCATCACAATTCATGTTACCGCCGTTTGCTGTTCCATTAGGGTTGATATCTTCCATGACCTCAGTAGGTGAGGTGCTCTTGGGATCTCCAGTTCTATCATCTCGGAAAGCAAACCAATCTGAATTTGAGAACAAATTGCTGCAAAGGTTGTTTATTTAAAACAAATCAACATAAGACCATATACAAGTTGACGTCTTGTTTAAGATATACTATTTAGCATTGGCATATGTATCATTTAATCTTATGTATGGTCCCCTCCCATACCCTGGGAGCACTAAAATTCTAGTTAGCTGGGACTAGTTTGCATCATAGACTTACCAGTTTTACCAATGAAAGAGATGCCACGGAGACATAACAGAACGTATTCCTCCGGTCAAACAATTGGAAGTAGACACATGTTTCCTCTCAGGTCTCAGCTACACTACTCCTTTTAAAAATACGTGATTTTCCTTTGGTGGGCTAAGAAATTCATATCATTTGCATATGGCTATTTATAGTACATATACATCAACAGTACTGAAAGTAATATGCTCAAGTGTCCCTTGACACAAGTTTCCTTCAGAAAAGACAACCAGAACTCACCTCCCTTGGTCATCTCCCAATCTCAGGACAACTTCAGCAGACTCCTCATCTAAGTAAACATCCTACAAAGACATGGGCATGAATGTAACATCATGATTAACACTATGCATATAATGAAAAACAGATAAGTGAATCTCACACAAGTTAGTTATCAATTCACTATGCATTTTCTAACTACTCCATTTCTCATCCAAAAGGAAAACAAGTTAACCAGAAAAAAAAATCATTAGTACCTCATCGTGCCGATCATGAGCTCCATGACCCTGTTAACATGCAAGAAAAACCAGGGATGAATAAATCTAGACTGAAATTCAATCCCAACCACAACCCAAAATTTGTGTTGAGGTTGCAGAGCACTAGTCCCTGAGTTCTTTGGATTCCTTTCCTCCTATACCTACAGAACACCACCCCTCCCCTAAACTCAAACTTCTTTTCCGCAATAAGAAAAAGATATGTTGGAATAGTAAGCATGACCAGATGGAATCAGGCAAACCAATTACCTCTTCGGCACCATTATTATCATATATGGTGTACTGGAATGCTTGGCTCAGATTATTTGCTAAAGCTGCTACATCATAATCTCTGCTATGAGCATCTTCCTCATCGCTGTCCCTTGTCCTATCTTGAAATGCAGTTGGCCGGCTAATTATATAAAAAAGGGAAGATAATTATGAATTTATTCCACTACTTGCTTCAGGAACTGAGGACAATGAGAGGATGTGAGAACACATCAGCAGATCTTTCAGCTCTCTTTTCAAGTATATTTCCAAGTTTGAACTTCCTTCTTGATTACAAGAGTTTCAGTCAAAATCCATTTCGTCCATTTTGTAAGATATCTAGACAGTATATAATCTCATCAAAGGACACATTCATGTTAGCTTGTGACAGGCAAAAGCACATCCCTGTTCCCTACTTACTCGCTACCCCACCCATTTCTTCTCTGCCCCCATTTTTACTTCCTTCTAATATTTGAAAATTCGAATATTGAGCTAGAAAGTACTACAAAGAGACAGTGCTCGTTATGACACCAAAATATGGTTTAAGAAAATCGACATGCGTGAATTATTCAGAGTAGCTGCATACTTTAAAGATCTTTGTTTTTGTTTTCTACACGCCCTGAACATCTCTTCATTTATTTTTCTCAATTATGTCCTTCCTCTGCAAGGCACGAATTATTAGTTACACCCTAAAACTATTTGTAGTCTTAGTTACCCCTACCCCCAAACTTGGATATTTGGTAGTGGTTACCCCCTTGGAAACAATCTCATTTCAAGAAAGTGGCATGCACACATCTGCCACATGGATTTTTGCATTTTTTAACACTCCCTCCGTTTCATATTAAATGGGGTATTTTCCTTATTAGTCCGTTCCAAAATAAATGACACATTTCTAAATTTGAAAATAATTCAACTTTAAACTCTTTATTTTACCCTTTTTGTCTTTAATGAGAAGCTTTTATAGCCACACAAATGGCATGGCCCCACAAACCTTTTACCCCTTAAGCTTTTAAGACCACAACTTTCAAAAGTCTTCTTTTTTCTTAAACTCCGTGCCGAGTCAAACTATCTCAAACAATATGAAACGGAGGGAGTGATAAAATACATTTTTTACCTTTTTAAATGTAATGATCTTTTAGATGATCTTTTCTTAAATTTGTAATGAAATTTGGCTAGAAGTCTATTATTTAGGCTAAACTTTTTTATTTGGCTAAAAATGATGAAGTTTCTTAAAAAATTGACCTGAAAAAGAAATACATTGTTGAAACAAAAGCATCTAAAACGATATTAAAAAATACATAGTTTAAACTTCATTATTTAAAAAAAAAATTATTTAGCTAAAATAAGGAGCACTAAGCAAGTATCTTTTTTTACAAAATTTACCTGAAAAAGAAAAAATACACAGTTGAAATAAATATCCATAGCATCTAAAGAAGAAATAGAAAAGTACACAATTGCAAGTTCATTATTTTGGCTATACTTTTTTATTTGGAAAAAAAATAAGGAGCTGTAGCCAAATTTTTCTTTTTACTGATTCAACTCACAAATAAAAAATACACATTTGAAATAAATAGCCATTGTATCTGAAGAAAAAATAACAAGAAATACACAGTTGGTATTCCGCCTTTATCATTTAAGATCTGTCTCATATTACAAGATTTAAAAACTAAGATTACCAAAAAATCAAGTTATAGAGTCAGAAAGGACAAAAACTTACCCACAAGCCCATCGATAGACATTTTCGATTATGTTACGCTCCTGTAAGATGTTAGTGTGCCAATCACTCCATTCCATATTTTTCTGGAGTAATGAAAACACGTTAGCATAAGCAGAGTTGGAACTTGTGCATGAAATCAGATGTCAATTATAGTTATTGAAGGGAACGCTATGTAACAGCATCTTGCACCAAACCTACACAATTATCATCAAAAGCACACAGTAGCAACAAAAAGAGAGAAAAGTAACTAGATGTAGCATACGGTATTTACATACAGCACCACAAAAATATTTTTTTATTAGAAAACCACATAAAAAAATATACAGCCATTAAAATAAAAATAAGGTTGTATTTAGTTTAGTAGAATGAATATTTAACACATGAAGTATAAATTCCATGCAACTACATTCCTCCCCAAGAACTCGGATACAAACCAAGCTTCAATTCTTAAATAATTTTTTCTATTTGGAGCATTGGGGTGGGTAGGTATTTGTATGTTCAGAATTATCTGTCAACATCCATCATGAAGTTATCTTGACAACGAAAGTAAGTTCGAACATTGAAGCTTCAAAACCTTTTAGCAATTAGATTCAGAGAACTTCAGAATTCAACTTTTGTGATACGTATTCTAAAGCTATTACTCACCTCAAGATGTGCTCGAATGCGATTGTCATTGCTTTCCAACTGAGCAAGTTTGTTAGAAATCCGTGTTATATGTCCTATGTTACCCACTCGGGGTGCTCGTTTACCGGTAGCAGAAAATGTGGGCTGCAGCAATTAAAAAACAAATAAAATATTCTATGTTATTGATTGCAATGAGAATACAAGGTTACTGTTGAATATATTCATATTCCATAGGGAACTTGGGATAACTATAAAAGAAACAAAGCAGTGATTTTGCAACCTAAAAACTTCAAAGAAAAGGAAGTCAGTTACTTCTCTAAGATCAACCTGACTTCCATCGCCAGAAACTGTGGGCTGTTGATCTGTTTGAAGAATTTTTCCAAGCAAATTACACTCTTCAAAAAGATGATCGACAAGGATATTGTTTCTGCTTTCCAAACATGAGTTTATTATACTCTCCACATGATGATGCAATGCATTGTTATATGGGTACCTATACAGCATTTATGCAACTTGTTAGAACATCAAAGAAGAAAATAGCAAGAAAGTCAGCAATACAAGATCAATGATTTTTGTGGACCCAACAAGTTCGAGAGTCCAGGAGCATGAAGAAACTTACTCAAAAAAGAGATCCAGTACTCTCTCAATTGTCCCAGAGCTGATCAATTCTTCTTCTGCAGCTTCATTGCCGGTTTTTAGTAGAACAGAGATAAATTCCACAATCTACAACAATGAAGTAAAGCAGTCTAAGATACAGAGTAGGAGACTCAGCTGAGATTATCTGCCCAACAAACTAGCAGTACTAAATGAATGTAGACCAGTGTTTTTGAGAGCGAGAAGCGCAAAAAAGCGACAGGGGCTCGCCTCGCTTCAAAAGCAAAGCGCAAAGCGAAGCGCACGCTTTATTGAAGTGAAGCGCAATTCTTAAAAAAATGTAGAGTAAATCTTGCAAAGACCCAATATAAATAAACAAATAACATATATATAATAGTTAATTTTATAAACTAAAAATAGATATGAAATTAATCAAATAAACTGAAAATATAACAAATATATAAACAAATCAAATAAACTGAAAATATAACAAGTATATAATAATTAATATTTTTCGGTCAAACATATAGTAATAATTAATTTTATAAACTGAAATACACATTAAACAAATCAAATAAATAGAAAAAATAACATACATACACACACATATATATACACACATATATATATACACACACATACACACACACACATACACACACACACATATATATATATATATATATATATATATATATATATATATATATATATATATATGTGTGTGTGTGTGTGTGTGTGTGTGTGTGTGTTAACTTTCTTCAAAATACTCAAATACAACTCTCAATTTATAATAGTTTAAATTTTCCTATGTAGTCCTGTATAGTCCCTAGAGAATATTATATTTTTATATTTATAAATAATTTATATATTAAGTATATTTTTATATTTCCTTTTTTGTTATTAATGAGATGGTTTCTTGTCCTTTGTGTTAAGCTGGGGCAGACACTTGGAAATTTGTGAAAGCATGTGTCACTTTCATGTGACACCAACTGCTAAGATGTCCTTTGGCCATAGAAAGAAGGCCCATCTATTCTTTGGATTTACGAAAGTATACAAGGACATTTATTGTATAAAAGTGCAAAAGCAGGGGCAAAATGAGACATGCAAAAAGTATTGCAAGTCTTTCCAATTACCAGTACAATTATGCGATGAGAATAAAGGAAATAGTCTATATTAAATTAATAAATAAGAAAAATAAGAGGGGGAACCAGCGTTGTGCAGACAGTGGACAACAAAAACTAAAAAAGAAGAAGAAGTAGAACTCCTGGAGGATGGAACCCTAGAAGAAGAAGAAGTACCTGGAATCCTGCAAGCTGGAACCCTAGATGGCTGTTGCTGCTAACGTATAGTTTTTGGAAACAAGACAAAAAATATTTTTTCACTGTGGGACTTTGTTTTGTTGGGTCTGTTTCTTATAATAAAAATAAAGACCCAATTTTTTTTTTAAAAAAATGACCTTCTGAACAGAAGCGAGCGCTTTTGCGCTTCTCGTTTCTGGGTCGCTTCTTGCTTTCTTGGCTGAAGCGATCGCTTCAGCTGGTCGTTTCGCTTCAGTAAAGAAAAAGCGATGGCTTCTCGCTTCGCCTCGCTTCTCGCTTAAAGCGACGAAGCGCTCGCTTTTCAAAACACTGATGTAGACATGCATTACATGTAATTTCATGCCACCATGTCTAAGCTACTAGAAGCAGGAAAATGTGTTGCAACAAATCCAGTAAATTTAACAAGCAGACTTTTACAACTGCTTGTGACAAAACAGTTGATCCTTAAAAACTATGAAGGAAAACCATAATAAGGAACATCTAGCTTGGCATATCCTTCTCGGGGATCCCTATCAAATTGGAAATGAAAAGACGATCATCTCTTTTTCTATAAGAATGTAAACAAGCAAACCTTTAACCGATGCTTCCCTAGAGGCGGCCTGAGTTCACCATACGTTGTAGGAAGAATCTTGTCATCAGATGATATGTTCAACAGCTTTAGCAAGTTGCCTGTGTCATATATGGCATATTACATATTACAACTTTCACAAGGAGAGGCAGTGACAGAAAAATCATTAGCAACAATCACTTATATTATGTGTGACCTGTTGCCTGTTCTCTGATGCCTCATTTTCTATGACTTTCTTACCACCCTTTTTTAGACAATGTTAATTTAATTTCCAAAGGGCAGAAGGATATTTAAACAAGTATGCAGCAATTAGAATTTGGTTACACATTTCCAAACAGGAAAATTACCGAGTTTGGGCAGCATTGCACTGATAGTATCAGGATTGACATGCACGGATGACTCATAAACGTACTGGCAGCGGTAAGAATACATCATAGGAGATGCAATTGATCTTTTAGGATCCAACAAAGATATGCAAACAGATAATGAATGGACAAGGGCAGACTTCGAATGCGAGTCTTCAAGGGCATGACCAAATATCCTTGCTACAAAACTACACCCAAAGAAAGTTATAGATCTTAATCAATTATAAATTACTTTCAGCACAAATACAAATGATAATACAGATGGGTATTTACTATTAGCATTAAGAGAAGCCCCACAAACCTTGGGCTTGATAGTTTAGTAGCAAGAGGAGATGGTGCATTTCGGGTTATTGTGCATAGACTCTCTGCTGCATTAGCATGTTCTTCTGGAGAACTCTGAACAATAGAGCACTAATCAGAAATGTTCTAAGCTAGTGTACGAGAAGTACTTCAGGAAAGACTAGATTGTTTAATTGCATTAAGTAATCCCGGAATCAAGACTGTGAATCTATGAATATCACGAAAAGGACGTAAAAAATAAAGCAATTTAAAATGAGCTAACTGTAGTCAAAGGAACACAAAACTAAAATTAAAAGGATTTTGTGTCCAATTGAGTGCCTTAGGAATCAGTAATTCTCATCAACTATAGTAAAAGGAATTTTGTGTCCAAGTTAGTGCCTTAGGAGTACGTAATTCCTATCAAGTATCAACTATATATCCTAGTTCCTCTTGCTCCCAAGTCTCATTTAACATTCTGTTTACTGTTCAGTAAGCAACAAACCAACATTAAGAACTAGCAAATCATGGAGCAATAGATCACCAGCAAAGGCACTGCCAAGGAATAATATAACCAGGCAGACATAATAAAATACAATGAAGAAACCATGCCAACAAAGCCGTCAGTAATTAATGCCGAAACATGCCCAGTGCATAGACAGTCTATATGACTACAACCGTAGTATATTAATTATCACCAGTACCAAAGAAAATGATCACATAATCAGGTAGCTCATATTTTGGACTTACAGAGGGGCTCAATTTATCCACAATCATTTCTAATAAATTGCTGTCAGCCAACCATTGCATGACATCCTTAGTATTGGGGTAAATATCAGCGCCTACAAGTCGCACCAAAACCTATAAGAAAGAGCTGATCAGAGAAAAAAGTTTTTCCTTCGCAAGTAAAATGATTAGTCTATTTATATGTACATATACGTTAAAATCAAGTAGCATAAACAAACAAAAAGATCGTGGTAGACGGTAAACTGAAAACTGGGCTACAACCTCCATAATGGATGTAATACCAATCAAATCCACCATCTGACGGAAAACATCATGATGGGCCTGCAAATAAAATAAAAAGAACCAATGTAAATACCGATTTTATTAGAGGGAAAAAAACACAAATGCCTAGCAACTGTATCGTGAATCCATATGGCCATACCCTTAGACATTAAATCACTTTCTTTTTTACGTCAGAAATATAAGGACTTTGACTTGGTTACAAAAAGGATTTGATATGATCTCCAATATATATCCCATAACCAAGCTGCCTGAAGCCATTAAATAGGGACTTCAAATAGTTGCAGCATAAAAAGGTTAAGCAAGCAGTGAAACTCATGACGCTCATAGCTCCCCCCCCCTTACCACGTATAAGAAATCTGAGGACTTAGATATAATCTCCTGTGTATCAACCCTCCCAGTAATCAGAATGTTTGATGCTTAAGCGTCCAATCTTCCACAAGGGTAATAAAAGTAGTCTTATCTTCATTCGTCTAATCAAATATAAGCTAATGACCCTCCTAGTTCCACCATCCATTTACCATGTCTATGAAGGTGAGACAAGAGCATAAAACAAGTGATAAACTTATACTACAACTTTACTTCTCCATGAGATCCCACCCTAAAACTGCACCCATGAAAAGTTCAATAATTTTGCAACTTTTAGTATCAAATGAGGCAGGCTTTTAGAACCTACTTAGGATGGTTAATATGTAAGAGGATAGCAGAGCGACTCTAAAGATACTAACATGGAAAACATAAGTAAGAGAGCATGGAAAAACTATTAGAAGTAGGAGCGGAAATTTTTGTTTTCCTTTTTGGTTCCAAACCTGAAAGGTTAGGAAGGAAGATATATACATTGTGGTTTTATATATAGTGAAAACGAGTCAGGGAGAGCATAAAAGCAAGTGGTGTAAGAGAGGGTAAACTGGTAAAGTGAGAAAGAGCATTGGACAAATAAGGAGCAGATATTTTGCAAAAGTAAGTCACACGGGAAGAGGAAAAGCAAGAATAACTGGATGTTCAAAAAAAGAAAACAGCACAATTGTGATGATCTGCTATAAAGTAGAATAACTACAAATATCAACTGCATGTACTAAGTACCAACTAAATAGAATTTATCAGGCCCACCTGAACATAATTCATCAGTGGAATTGTCTTCCGCAACATGAGGCACACTACAACCTGCGTGCATCAAAACTACGTTAAGCTTCAGCCAAATAACATTTCAACAAAGGACAAAGGAGTTCTTTTATACACGAAGGGTGTGGATGAACCAGGTTGTACCTTGCTAAAATACCCAGCAAGCAATGCGCTATGAGGACGGTTGGGCTCCAAGAAAGAAAAGAGCAAATCCATGAGCTGTGCCACAATAGAAAATGACCAAATTATCAGGGCAGACTAACTGCATTATTGATACAAACTTTTATTTTGGATATAGTATTGACACAAAGTATTAAAACTGCATCTTAAGAATACAGTACCTCTTCCTCATCCACTAGAGTTTTAAGGATGACATCAATTTCACAAGTGAATATCTCACATGCGATGAAAGGAAACCTACAGCATGAAACAGCATTCAGAAGTACTGCTCAATTTTCAAAGATATAGGCATGTACATTTTATAAAATACTGACACAATTGAAGCTAGGTCATGTCAAAACTTACTTAAATTTCCAATTGCTATCAGCATCCTCAGACGGCTCTTCGACAATGTATCGCAGCAACTGCTCAACCTGAGCTCTATCTCTCAAACTGAAATCAAAATCATAGTCTCCCAGTGAAATTTGAAACTATTAATGGAAATAGTACTTGGTTAAGACATTAGTGTCTTCCCTGAAAGCAGTATGTCAATTGACAGTAACTGAACTACATAATTTAAATTTACAAGCTAAAACTGGGAGGATGTTTACAAATTTATCAGACGGCTGTTCAAAGCTTTGCATTCTTGGATTATCTCTTCTTCGTCCAGAAGCTCTTCCAATGTGAACTTTTCCTTGTCTAACACTGCTTCAACCTACTCATCAAAAAACATGGTTTCAACCTAAACTTCCACGCAAAATATATTTGAACAATTAGAGCATCGAGTTTGAACGAAATCAAAGTTAGAGCAAATAAATAAATATCACAGCTTTTGGTTTCGATTGGCAAAGGTAAAAGCCAGTCATCAAGCTTTCAGAATTATTACATATGTATGACATGTATAGTAGATACACCGAAGTAAAGCACATTCATACAGCATAGTATAACTTCACACCAAATTCCACCCACTCATCTATAAGCAGGGAATTCAACTGTAACTCAAGTAATACTTTCAGCCACCAGATTAACACATTGAATGAATCCAACACCAATAAAATGCTTAAAAGAATGAAAAATTGTTCGTATAATTGAAATACAACGAGGAAAGCATATAAATCCACTACATACCGGCGAACAAGACAGATTAGTGAGCTTCCAAAACATATTGAATGATAATAGATCTGTAAGACCTAAACTGAATCAATACAGGGTTTTTTGAGGTTCTGGGGCGAAATAGCGTCAGCAGTCAGCAAAACCCCCAGCTTTTGAAGATCATACGACACAGATTTTAAAGCCGAAAAGATCGAGAGTAAAGAGAGGGAACTCTGCGGGTGTGTGGGAGAGAGAGAGAGAGAAAGAGAGAGAAGAGAGAGTCCTAAAAGTTTGCAGCGGAGAAACAAGGGCTAATGTTTATTGTTGATGGAGAAATGAGGGCGGAAAAGTTAATAGTCACAAATTGAAGGAGTCAGAATTCACAAAACTCAAAAAGTACAAAACATAAAGTAATTATTTTTCCCGCATCACGATTTGTTCGATATATAGAGCCTGTTTGGATTGGCTTAAAAGCTGGTCAAATCAGCTTTTAAGCCAATTTTAGATGTTGGGAGTGTTTGGCAAAAAAGAAAACAGCTTAAAAAAAGTTAAAACTGGCTTAAAAAAAGCTAAAAGCCATAAGTTGGCTGATCCCAACTTTTTTTTTCCAACTTAAAAGCCAACTATCTTTGACCAAGTATTTTACCCTTTTGTCCCTAATAATATTTATTATTCTAAAAAAGCATAACATATATTTAAATTGTTTAAAATTTAGTCACTTGTACAAAAGTTTCAAAAAGGCTGAAGTTTGGATTTACTTGTTCACATTTGGCAGTTCATTTAATAATTATAAATATAATTTTGTCAAATATAACGAAACTTTATTTTTATAAAACATGTTAGACATCGCGCTTAAAGATTTAAATTCAAACCAAAATAATTTTTTTAATATTTAAATTTTATATTTTGATGTTTTAGTCTGTATTCAATTTTTATAATTCACAAACTATTGAGTACAAAATATATTGCAAAATATACATATATTATATAAAAATAGTACAATTGTTAATTTTGTTGTTTAAATATATAAGGAAAAGCTAACAATTAGTTGTAAGTTTAAATATTAATTATTTCGTGATCATTTCAAATATTAATTATTTCATATTTATATTTAGAAGTTTGAAATAAAATATTATAGTAATAAGCTTCTTTATAGTTTAACGGCTTTAAGGATATTTCAGTCATTTTAATAGAAAAAGTGCTTACCAGCACTTGTTTACCAAACATTTCAACAACTTTTTTTCAGCTCCAGCATAATTATCCAAACGCATAACTGCTTATTTATAAAACCAGCTCCAGCACTTAAAATGTGCTTTTAAGCACTTGTGCTTAAAAGCTACTTTTTTTAAGCCAATCCAAACGGGCTCTATATATGGAAGGTCTAGTTAGCTTTTAAGCCAATTTTAGATGTTGGGAGTGTTTGGCAAAAAAGAAAACAGCTTAAAAAAAGTTAAAACTGGCTTAAAAAAAGCTAAAAGCCATAAGTTGGCTGATCCCAACTTTTTTTTTCCAACTTAAAAGCCAACTATCTTTGACCAAGTATTTTACCCTTTTGTCCCTAATAATATTTATTATTCTAAAAAAGCATAACATATATTTAAATTGTTTAAAATTTAGTCACTTGTACAAAAGTTTCAAAAAGGCTGAAGTTTGGATTTACTTGTTCACATTTGGCAGTTCATTTAATAATTATAAATATAATTTTGTCAAATATAACGAAACTTTATTTTTATAAAACATGTTAGACATCGCGCTTAAAGATTTAAATTCAAACCAAAATAATTTTTTTAATATTTAAATTTTATATTTTGATGTTTTAGTCTGTATTCAATTTTTATAATTCACAAACTATTGAGTACAAAATATATTGCAAAATATACATATATTATATAAAAATAGTACAATTGTTAATTTTGTTGTTTAAATATATAAGGAAAAGCTAACAATTAGTTGTAAGTTTAAATATTAATTATTTCGTGATCATTTCAAATATTAATTATTTCATATTTATATTTAGAAGTTTGAAATAAAATATTATAGTAATAAGCTTCTTTATAGTTTAACGACTTTAAGGATATTTCAGTCATTTTAATAGAAAAAGTGCTTACCAGCACTTGTTTACCAAACATTTCAACAGCTTTTTTTCAGCTCCAACACAATTATCCAAACGCATAACTGCTTATTTATAAAACCAGCTCCAGCACTTAAAATGTGCTTTTAAGCACTTGTGCTTAAAAGCTACTTTTTTTAAGCCAATCCAAACGGGCTCATAGTCTCATGATGATGAATTCAAGAAAGAAATGACGCATTTTGACATGTGAGCTAAATATGCATAATTTATCAATCTAACTACCAAGTATTTCCCAAGAGGTCATATCTAATTTAAAAGCCAAAAGTTTTGTAACTTTTAAAATTAAGCAGGTTATAAATATAATTCTATTTATGGTGATTGTCAGTATTTAGAGAGATTTTATGGTTTATTATTTGGTCACTAAGTCACCATCTCCTTGTAAATAGAGGGTCATATTCCATTGTAATTCATCCCAAAATTAATAAGAATTTTTTCTCCCTACTTTTCTCTACAATATTGTTCTTCTTCTTTTATTATTTCATAACATGTTATCAGCACGAGATTCTAACCAATTGAGTAGAAGCTTTGTGATTGAGCATAATGATTGTTAATTATTCTATGAACTTCCTTCATGATTAAATTATGTATTTAAGGTAAGTATTTTACTTTTCTCTTTCAAATTCTTGACATTCTATAATTTGATTTTAAATACAAGCAAATACGATAAATTTTGTTTGCAACTCTAACGGAGTTTGAAAGAAAGTATAACCACCCAAAGTGGTAAAATTTCTATGTCTTGTCATGATTAAATTCATGTATGATTGTGGGCAAAGAATTGAAAATTTGTCCCATTGAATTTGCTCCATTCTCATTCCTTTTAGAGAATGTGATAGTAGTATGTGATAAGTCTGGGAAAAAAATTATTACTATGAAGGTATCAATGGATGTGGATGTTGCAATAGACGAAATTATAATCGTTATCATTGTGATACTAGGAATAATAAGGATAATAATCATTCACTATGTGAAAGTAATATTTGTCATCGATTTGACATGTGATTTTATAAAGCACACATAGATGATTATGGTCCATTCATGATGTGAATGTGACAACATCTGATTTACGAAACGTGTTAGTGGCAGTGAATATACCACACTCACCTCTAGAAGGAGGTTTGAGATGATATAAGAAAACAATGTCATTATTATGGTATGAATGGTCATTGGTTGCGTACCTATTGTACGCCAAAATATTTTAGTAATGTGATTATTCAAGAATAACAGTAATGCAAGAAATAGATCTTGCATATAATTTTGACCATAACTATAATAGTATAACTTTCTCTTTAAAAGATATATTCACCATATGATGTTGATGAATATGTGGTACTATAAAATTAATTGAGAGCTCTCAAAAAGCCAATTACCACTATTTTGGAGAAACACAATTCATTACCAATAAGGTATTGTGTTGTAGTAAGTCTCAAAGAAACATATTTAGTTTTTAAAGTATTCACGAAAGCGGTTGATTATATTGAAACTATAAATAAAGGAAAGACTTAATATCTTCTATTACTACAACTTGTAGTGGGGTAATATGTATATGAAAAAATACCCATTTTATTCTCCAATTTGTACTACATAAGCAAAAGAAAAATTTAAGTATAATGTGCAAAAATAAAAGAGACTTCGATGGGTAAATATTAAAGAACTAGAAAGTTCTTTACGAATTTTCTTATATTGCTTGTTCTCATTAATTAGTAGATTAATTAAAATTGGGATTGAATCCCATAAATACTGAAAATATCAAAGGTGAGTATGGGATCATTCATCTGCCATGTATACCACATAAGATGGATCTATGAGATTATTACATGTACGATTATTATTAACCCGCAACATGGTATTTGCGAAGTAACTTGCTCAATAATTTAATTTAGAGCATATTCCGGATTTTCTGTTCAAGAAGTTCATCTTGATAAGTTGGTCTACATCACAGCTGGTTTAGCAAAATAATTTTTTGAGTGCGTCCACTTAATAGCTAAATAATTGCTTATGAGAACAAAGTTATCTATATCAATTTGATATATGTTATATCAAAGTATATTATTTCTCCCCTCACAAGTGATTCAGGGTCATGAACCAAATAATTTCATCTCATTATTATTGATGTGTGGTACATATTTTGATTAATACCATAACGCACAACGATGGGTTCCCAAGAGGAAGCATGTTAGTTTTCTAACATGAGGGGGAGAGATGATAACATCCGAGAAAAAGTTACTCAGAATGAATTATCATTTATACATCTAGATTCTCGAATAAAATAATATGACTTGAAGTTTATAAAAGGATAATTCATCTGCAAATATATTGTAAAGCATGCTAGACGTATTTGTTGACCCAAAGAAAGTAACTATATTCTCATTGCAAATGCTCATATAAAGTCCTAGAAGGACGAAGTCTATAGTACGCTTAAAGCATATAGACAAATCGGTTTCAAATAAACTTCTTGATAAAAAAGATGAGAAAATGATCCAAATGATCATAATAAAGGAGGCAAGTGATCTAGAAGATCACATGATATAACACTTCATAAAATTTCATGAGAGATTCACGTACCTGAATATATGAATGAAAAGATGTCTATGTTATGTCGTTATGAAAAAATATTGGAACAGATATAAAATATTTATCGACGACATCTATCATATCGCTAATATAGATGAGGATCTTAAGTCTGTCGAATATAGACACAAAAATATTGGCCAAATGGAAGAGCCACAATTCAAGTATAATTTGAATTCATATGAAAGACATGCAATTTTGAACATGTAGTTCAGATACTTGAAAGTATAAAATCAATGATAAGTGTAATCAATTTTCAATATCTTATATATCTAGCATGACATAAAAACTTGATATGCATCTAAAGTCTATTATATTGCTTATATGACTTAACTTATATGACAATCCATGAAGGATTTAAGTTGCTTGAAGCATATACAATTCTTGATCTTGAAGTACCACATCCTCATTGCAATTTGAGCATATATGTATCTTGCTATAATAATAAGCATGATAATATGATAGTGTGAATCTCTATGGAGATATTGAAAAGCCATTGCAAGGCATTATATAAAGACATTATATATCTATCAAGAATGATGATTTTAAGGTGCAATATATTCATTCAGGTTAATATGGTTGATTTGTTCATCAAATCTCTACCAAAGATCTTTTGAAAATGGTACACAAGATTGGAATGCAAATGCTCAAGGATGTGAATTCATGCTCTTATCAGGGGGAGTTAATACGTGTTGTACTCTTTTTCCCTTACAAGATTTTGTCCCACTAGGTTTTCCTTGCAAGATTTTTAACGAGGCAACCAATAGGTGCATTTCTAAACATGTGTACTCTTTTTTATTTTCTAGAATTTTTTTTCCCATTGGGTTTTATTTTATTTAAGGTTTTAACGAGGCACATTATCTGTTGAATAGACATTTAAGGGGGGTGTTATAAATATAATTCTATTTATGATAAATGTCCATATTTAGAGAGATTTTAGACTTTATTACTTGGTGGCTAAGTCACCATCTCCCTATAAATAGAAGGTTCTATTCTATTGTAATTTATCCTAAAATAAATAAGAATTCTCTCTCCCTACTTTTCTCTAAAATATTGTTCTTCTTTTTTTATTATTTCATAACATAGAAAATGATTTCTGGTGGCCACCTACAATTTGAATAGAAGAAAATTATCTTTTTCGGATCTCTTATGAGTTATTTCAAATCCTTTATATGTAAAACTAATGATATATTATAAAGGGATATAAAACTAAAAATACTTTTGTAAAGAATTAAAACACCAACTCACTCCTTTTTTTTATTTCCCACCCGACGTTCGGTATTCGCATTAGAGCCCGAGTATATCCAGATTCGTGTCGCGTAGGGTCCCATTCGGGGTAAGTTCTTCCTGCCAAGGATTTTTTCATATCCAGGGCTCGAACCCGAAACCTCTCATTATATAAAAATGTAAAGAAATCAATATTGAAAATTTTCCTTTGGTATTGAATGAATATCTGTTATACAAAGTTGATGAATAAATACAAGGAAAAAAGAAATCTAGGGTAAAAACGAAAAGGCCAAGTGGCATTCTACTACTGACTATTCTATAACTAATTTTTATTCCATATAATTGAATAGAAGATAAATACAAAAGATAAATAATTAAAAGTACAATATTATGATTTTCTTGAAGGGTTGTCCTTCCAGATGCTTCTAGTAATAGCCCTTCCAATAATAAGCCTAATAAAAATGGCCCAATAGAAAATATGGCTCAAGTCCAAGTCTTCGTTACAGATCAAAGTAAAATACCATATTAACACATTTCAGACTAAACAAAGCTAACCTTAAAAACATCAAGCTACTTCATCGTCTTCTCTAACTTTCTCATAAATTAGGGTAACATCAACACCCCCTCAAGTTGGAGAGGGAGGTACGAACACCCAACTTGCACAATAAATTTCGATGAAGAGGATCGGCGAGAGGTTTAGTGAAGAAATCTGCAAGCTGAGAATCAGATCGAACAAAAGAAAGAGAGATAAACCCAGCAAGAAATTGTTATCGCACAAAGTGATAGTCGATTTTGACATGCTTAGTGTGTTCATGGAATACAGGGTTTTTTGTGATATAAAGTGCGGCTTGACTATCAGAATGAAGAGAAACAAGTAAATAAATTGGGATGGACACATCTTCAAATAGGCGAACCAACCAAGTGAGCTCAACTACTACCCGTCTCATGGAACAGTATTCTGCCTCAGCAGAACTAAGAAAGATGGAAGTTTGTTTCTTGGACTTCCAAGAAATAGGAGAAGAGCCCAGAGAGATGTAAAAACCACTAACTGGCTGGCTGGATTCATGACAGGTGCCCCAATTAGAGTCATAAAAAACGAGGAGCTGAAATGAAGGTGAGGCAGACATAAAAAGACCAAGGCCTAGATATTTCAAAAGATAACAGAGTCCTCGATAAGAAGCATCAAGATGTGGTTGGTGTGGGTCTTGCATGTGTTGATTGAGGTGTTATACGGTGAAAGACATGTCATGCCTAGTGTGGGTAAGATAATTAAGCTTACCCAGAAGATGACGATATAAGGTCAGATCATTCACAGGTTTTGGCGAGCAATTTGATAGAATAGTCAAGACTGAGGGGTAGGAGACAAATGCAAAGATGCAAATTCATGCAATAGATCCAGAATAAAATTTTTCTGGGATATAATCAATCCTTGAGGTTCTCTAATTATCTTTATGCTAAGGAAAAAATATAAGAAACCAAGATCCTTCATTTGAATTCCTGATTGAGAAACCATTTTAAAGCATGTAGTTCAACATCATCATTACCTGTTAATAGAATGTCATCTACATATACTACAACAATTGAGATATAGGAACCTATCTTTTTGAATAATAATGAATAGTCATTCAAAGAGAGAGTGAAACCTTTAAAACTCAGGACTGTAATAAGCTTATCATACCATTCATGAGAAGCTTGTCGGAGTCCATATAGAGATTTTTTTAATTTACATACATGATTAGGAGAAGGTGGTGTGATACCTGATGGAAATTTCATGTAGACTTCTTCATTTTAATCTCCTTGTAAAAAGATATTATTCACATCTAATTGATAGAGACCCCATCCCTTTTTAATAGTTGTAGCTAGTATGCACCTTATTATGGTCATTTTGACCATATGGGAATACATTTCATTAAAATTTATGCCTTTTCTCTAAGTGTCTACCCTTACAACCAACTTGGCTTTCAATCTTTCCATATAACCATTAGAGTATTGTTTAATTTTGGAAACTCATTCAAATGGTGAAGCCTTCTTCCCAAGTGGTAACTCTATCACATCCCACGTCTTATTAAGTTCAATAGCCTCATTCTCCTTTGCCGTAGCTTTCTGCCAGCTTAGATGGTGGATTGCATGTGTAAAACTAACAGGTTTTATGAAGATTTAAAAGAGAGTTTAGCATATGTTGGTTGGTAGAAGATAAACAACTAAAAGAAACAAAATGAGGTGTCACATAATGAAACAGGAAGTGCTCACATTTGTGAGATGTTGGACATTGCAAATGATATCCTTGAGATAGGTAGGAGGGATGTATGGCCTAGAAGACTTTCTGATAAGATTTTCTAAGTGTGGTTCATTTCAAGAATAAGGAAACAAAGGGATATGACTATGTGATGGAGAATAGGATTTTGAGGATAATTAGAGGTAAGGTGTGTTGTAGGAAGAGGATATGAGGTAGGTGAGACAGTAGTAAGAGTAGAGATTGGTGAGGTAAGTGGTGTGTTGGAAGCATGAGAAGAGGGAATAATTGGTGTAACCTCTGAAATAGGCGTATAAGTATGATGGAAGTTAGCAGCAGGAAAAGAGGGATTAGAGGAAAGATTGGAATTAATTGTAGCAAAAGAGAAAAATTCCTCATGAAACACAACATCCGTTGAGATGAAAGTTCTCATAGTTTGGAGATTAAGCAATTTATAACATTTCTTACCATGTGGATAGCCCAAGAAGACACAAAGCTATAGCCCTAGGTGCAAATTTGGTTATGTGATATGGAGGAGTATAAGCAAAACATAAACAACCAAAATATCTTAACATGGAGTAGTTTGGCTTGGTTCTAAAAAGTATCTCATAAGGTATTTTAGATTGTAAATTCTTGAAGGAAATCTATTGATTAAATAGGTAGCAGTGATGTCACGACCCGGATTTCCCACCATCGGGGTCATGATGGCGCCTACTAAATAGAAGCTAGGCAAGCCAAATATTAATTACATCTCCATTAATAACCCATTTCTTATTAACAACATAAAAATTACAGCGGAACAATCAAAATTAGCGGAAGACTTAGTCAGATATGATAAAGAAAAATCCAAATCTGATACACTACCCAAGACCGGTGTCACAATACTCACGAACTTCTAAGAATAATACACATAATTGTTTGAAAGAAAATACAAGTTGTTTATCTCGATTACATGAGATAACAGAATGAAAAGCATAGATAGAAGAGACAACGGGTCCTGCGGACGCCTGCAAGGCTACCTCGTAGTCTCAGTAGTCGGAAAATCCACAAGTCACTACTGCCGCTGCTGCTGTCCGTAACCTGTATCTGCGCAAAAAGAGCGCAGAGTGTAGTATCAGCACAACCGACCCCATGTGCTGGTAAGTGCCTGGCCTATCCCAGCGAACTAGTGACAAGGCTAAGGCCAGTCACCCACCTAAACCTGTACAATTGCAATATAGATATATATATATACAATACATTTATAAAGAAATACTCTGCTCTGAAATAATATTCAATAACTCAAGATATCCAAAATAATCTTACTTTCATGTCTCAATTTCCTCTTTCATTTCATGTCTCGTGGTAGGCGTACCACCCGCTCCCAACTATCACAGTAATTATCTCTTGTGGTAGGCATACCACCCGCTCCCAATTATCAATAATTATATCTCGTGGTAGGCGTACCACCCGCTCCCAAATATATCAATAGTTATATCTTGTGGTAGGCGTACCACCCGCTCCCAAATATATCAATAATCATATCTTGTGGTAGGCGTACCACCCGCTCCCAAATATATCAATAGGCTACCGGCAACTATGGCCAACCCGCTCCCAATTATATCAATAGGCTACCGGCAACTATGACCAATGCCAAGATTTAAGTCACTTTGTGGTCGGCGTACCACACGATCCCAATTATATCAATATATATATTACCGGCAATTAGCCAATAATCTCTATATCAACAATATTTATAATTACCGGTTTTAAACCAATAATTTATAATAATTTCAACAATTTACCTTCATTACCGGTATAACACCAATAACTCTTATTCAACAATTTATTCATAACTAAATTCATATTCCTACTAACTAGGATAGAACAAACACTTACCTCGAAAGTTTACGAACGATTCAATCCGTAGCAATGCCTTTTCCTTTTGAATTTGACTCCAATCCAATCGTATCTATACACAATTGATTTAATATCATCAATTCTACTTAACAAACTAGTTCATATTGCTAAATATGGTTTTTACAACATTCTGCCCGGAATAGTAAAAACCGACCCCGAGCCCACATAATCGAAACTCAAGTTTCGAACCAAAATAAGTTCACCCAATCTTCCATGAGTTCAAATATACAATTTGTTCTTAAGTTCGACTCCAAAACGAGGTCTAAATCGCAAATTCTTTGAAAGCCCTAACTATACCCATTTCTCAAATTTCCAACCAATTTACACATGTTTAAGCCTAAGGATTTGATTGATGTTGATGAAAAATGAAGAAGACAAGTTAACAATACTTACCCAATGAACTTTGATGAAGAAATGCCTCAAAAATCGCCTAAGAGTTGTGGAGAAGAAAGGATTTTGTGAAAATGGGATAAAATCCCGTAAGTGTTTCTGTTTTGGGGTATTAAATCACTGGGCGAAATTTTACTCTATGCGATCGCAGGGCCTGTGATGCGATCGCATAGAAGAAAAATGGGGACAACAAAATTACTCTATGCGATCGCAGGGAATGGTATGCGATCGCATAGAAGGAAATTCTGGGCCTCAGTCTTACTCTATGCGATCGCGAAGGATAGTATGAGATCGCATATGAGGAAAAGTGGAAGTTATGCGATCGCATGGGCTCTATTGCGATCGCACAGAAGGATTTTGGGACCTCTGATCTTTGCTCTATGCGATCGCTGCTACACCTATGCGATCGCATAGAAGAAAATCTCTGTGCAAAAATTGCAGAGTTTCTGCTGAAATTTTCAAGTTCAAACCATCCCGTTACCTATCCGAAACTCACCCGAGCCCTCGGGGATTCAAACCAAGTATGTACACCGACTCAAAAACATCATACGAACTTGCTCGCGCGATCAAATCACCAAAATAACATCAAAATCAAGGAATTTAGCCTTAAATCTCAAGAATTCTTTCAAAATTTCATAACTTCCAAACTTTCCAATTTAAGGCCGAAACACATCAAACGACGTCCGTTTTCAACCAAACTTTACAGGAAGCGCTTAACCAATATATATGACCTGTAACGGGCGTCGGAACCAAAATACGAGCCCGATACCAGTACTTTTTAATCAAAATTCAGTTTCATTTTCTTAAACATTTTCAGAAAACAATTTAACAGAAAAATTCTTTTACTGGGGTTCTAGACCTCGGATTTCAATTCCGGACATATGCCCAAGTTCCATATTTTTCTACGGATTTTCTGAGACAATCAAATCACGGATCCGGGTCCGTTTACCAAAAATGTTGACCAAAGTCAACCATATCAATATTAATATCAAAATTCTTCAACTTTTTCACATATTTCACATATTTCAACATAAATCTTTTCCAGATTTGTGCCCGGACTGTGCACGCAAATCGAGGCAACTATAAATGAGGTTTTCAAGACCTCAAAAGCTCGGAATGATTAATAAAACAAGTGATGACCCTTTGGGTCGTCACAAGTGAGTAGATAATTTCCCCAATATGCTATGGGTAAGTGTGACTGGTATAACAAAGCCCTGGAAGTTTCTAACAAATGCTTATGCTTTCTCTCCACGACTCCATTTTGTTATGGAGTATGTACACAAGTGGTTTGGTGTATAATTTCTTGGGATTGAAAAAATTCTAATTATATTTTACCATTACCTAACTCAAAAGCATTTTATGTTGAATAATTTGTACCTTTGTGTGAAATTATCATTCTACCATTGCTAAGTAGGACTTGAGAATTGTAAAAATATTAGATTTGGTACTCAATAAGTAAGTCCAAGTACCTATAGTAAAATTATCCACAATGGTGAGGAAATAGTTAAAACCACCGTAACTAGGGGTGTTATAAGGTACCCAGGTATCCACAAATATCATTTCAAAAATATTCTTGGTTGATATTGAACTTGTGGGAAATGAAAGCTTAGGTTGTCTTGCCATATGGCAAATAGAACAAGAAAGAACATACTTTGATGAAATTTTCTTCATACTACTCAATGGTAAATGGCCTAATCTATAGTGCCATAACTTTTCTTTTACACCAGGATTAGAGAGGACAAAACATGAATTAAAAACAATATTAGAATGTGCATTCCTTTTGAAACAGAAAAACTACTATACTTAAATAGATTTTCAAAGGTGTCACACCTCCTTTTTACGCACCCGCGAGAGCGCGAGGGAGTTTTTCCAATTAAAGGACAATCGAAACGGGATCAACTTATTTAATTCAGAGTCGCCACTTGGAAAAATAATGGTGTCCCAAGTCACCATTTTGATCCCGAACCGAGGAAATTTATGACCCTGTAATATAATCTGCGAAACTAGAAACATGGATAAGGAATTCTATTAACCCGGGAGAAGGTGTTAGGCACTCCCGGATTCCGTGGTTTTAGCACAGTCGCTCAACTGCAATTTTTGTTTCTACCTGATTTCTTTATATATTTTTATTTATGTGCTCTTATATTCCGCTTTTCAATTTTAGAAGAATTGCAACGTCACGAAAATATATTTTCGAGTCACACCGCAACCAGTACGCCTGTGACTTTAATATATTTCAGTTTTCAAATAAATTGAACACACTCAATCATACCACGTAGCGTATACATAAAGAAGTACCCGTATGTACAAATGTAACATTATCACTCATTTCCACATTAAACATGAGCAAGTTGGATACTAAAAATAATACTCCCTATTTACTAACAATATTAACAAGTCTACATTCCTGTTCCATGATCTTCACAGAGGAAGGCATCGTTTGTTTTTCAGATCATTAAAACATCAACAATAAAGTACTTCACACATTAACATCAGATCATTTAATATTCAATATTTAACTAACATAGTTTCATTCATTAAAATCACAACGAATTACATATAGACTTGGAACATACCTTGATTATTGAAAATCGCAAGGAACGACCAAATAAAAGTCCAATAGCCAAGCTATGAAACTCAGCAAACAGTGCAGTCCATATCGATAGACAAGCAGCTCACGTACAGCTCCTAATGACCTGCTGCAGCTAAACCCAATATAAATGCATCATGACTTGGCTCTTTACACTCGAACAACCATAGCTTCAGGTGTTTCTCCTGGTTTTGAGCTCCTTCGGCTTTAATTCCGAGAAGTCCAGCTACAGCATCTGGACCACCTCGACGAGGAAGCTTCGAAACTCGACAGAAAGGCTGGCGTTATTGAAATGGAGATGAAGAAATTTGACGTTGTTCCGGGTGTTCGACTGGAGAAGGCGACGAGAAGATGGTGGTCGACTGGTTATCGTGGGTTGCTGCTGGATTAACGAAGCAGGCTTGTTGGTCGTTGCTGTGACGAGGTGAAGGGCGACTGGTTCACTGATGGTCGACGTGATGACAACGAACGACGGGGGATGTTTTGTGAAGTTGGTGGGAGCTGAAGGTGACGACGAGAGGGGTCGTTCGCTGAGGGAGATGGCGGATGAAGCAGGTTGTTTACTGGGGCTGGTTGTGCGATGGACTGAGGGTGGTCGAAGGTTTTTTGGGTTTTCTTCTGGAGACGATAATCTCCAGTAGCATATCCTTTTTATCGTATATGTGTATTGTGTTTTCTTTTCAAACTCAAGCAGTCCGGACAGTGTATCCTTCTTTCGTTTTTGTATCCCCCCTCTGTATTGTATGCCTTCCTCTCCTTTTGTTGTCGTTTTTTTTTCTTTAAGAAAGAAGATGCCCCAGTCAAAAGAAATCCCCCCCTCTCCCTTTCACTTCTTTCTTTTTAAAATCCAAAAGCCATCAACCGTGGCCTCCCCCCACTTTGCCGTGTCTTTTTTGTCTTTTCTTTTTTGTTTTTTATTCTCTTTTTATTTTCTAATCATTCTCCCATCCCTCCCCCTTAGTGTAGTGTCGGGTTATTACGGGCTATGTCCGAAAATTATAAAACCGGGTAGTTTGAACCCGAATATTATTCTTCGCCCGGAACCGAGAATGGCGTTATTTAATTAATCCTAGGTAACCAAAATAACTATAATACTCATAATTAAAACTATTTTTTTTTATATTTTTCAAGTTTAAAATAACTACAAAATATTAATGAAACTATTTTTTTATTATTTTCGTTTTTATAAAAAGATAAAAATATAAAGTACTATTTTTATATTTTTCAAATTTAAAAATGACTACGAAACATTAATAAAACTATATTTTTGTTATTTTTCATTTTAAGGTAAAAGTAAAGTAAAAGAGTCAAAATTAGCTAAGATAGCTATATTAGGCCTAAACTAAATATTTTACGCTAAAAATATAAAAAATCTCGGGGAGGGTCAAAAATCACGCGTTTACAGCTGCCCCTCTTTGACTGAAAACACAAAGAGTTTTCAGACAAAGAACGACTAGACAAGTGTTTTTGACCCGACCCTTATTCGGAGGGACTAAACTAAAAGAAAGAGGATGTGACCGAGCCCTTGTATCTGAGCTGCCTACATATCCTTGGCTATAAAGGAATCAGGCCACGTGTAGTTCAGAAGTGAGTAAGAATATGGAGTAACCGAGGTGGAGAGCCAGTCGAGGTGCCGTTCCGTCGAGGTTCCGTTCCATCGAAGTTCCGGTCCGTGGTCCTGCTATTACATCAAAAATCAAAACATGAGAAAGACTAACTAAGCCTATCAGCTACTAGTTACAAGATTCCTATCTATAAGTCTTCCGAAGCTTGATCTTGAGTATTGGTTGGTGCTTCATGCGGACTCTAAATTTGAACCTTGATACTTTCTAGTTGTAGGTGCTGCTTTTCGGATCAAGACCAGGTATGCAATGCTTGTGACCTCGGCCATGTCTTGAGCACACCACATCTTTCATCAACTTCTGCACTTGGATTAACTCCTTGCCTTTTTTTTCATTGTGACTAACTTCTGTTGATCATCTCGGATTGTTGACTCGCATTCTGGTCGCAAGCTTCTTTTGTTGCTAACTTGCATTGCACTCCAAAGTGAATTTCCTTACTTGTGATCTTCAAGCTATTCTCCTTCGAAGTCTAAATCTAACTTTTCTGATCCTTGTTGCCTTCCTTCTGATTCATGCTGGGGATTTCCGTTGCACTCTGTCGCTTTTCGATTGTTCACTATCCTTATCAAATCTTGGAAACTGAGACGCCGTTCTGCTTTTCTGGCGGGCTTCTGACTTTAACAACAAACTTTGATCATAAATTGCTATTCCCTTCTTCAGGCGGGCACCTGACTTCAACAACAAACTCCGAATATAAATTGTCATTCCATTCTTCAAGTGGGCACCTGATTACCAAAACTTGAAATGTATAGATCGAATGATTACCATCTCAGGAGAAAGATTCATCGGACTGAGATTTTGATGTCTTAGGAGAAAGATTCATCAGACTAAGACTTTGACGCTAGGAGATAATTCCTCAGACTAGGTCTAAATTGTTGTGATCTCAGGAGAAAGATTCATCAGACTAAGATTTTGATATCTTAGGAGAAAGATTCATCGGACTAAGATTTTGACGCTAGGAGATAATTCCTCGGACTAGGTCTAAATTGTTGTGATCTCAGGAGAAAGATTCATCAGACTGAGATTTTGACGCTAGGAGATAATTCCTCGGACTAGGTCTAAATTGTTGTGATCTCAGGAGAAAGATTCATCAGACTGAGATTTTGATATCTTAGGAGAAAGATTCATCAGACTAAGATTTCGACGCTAGGAGATAATTCCTCAGACTAGCTCTAAATTGTTGCCTTACTTGAAATCTTCCAATTGTTGCTTCCTTCTTCTTGTTGCTTTCATCAAAAACCTCTAATTGTTGTTTTTCACTTCCTATTAAATTATCTTTAACTATAACTTCAAAAACTAAATCGCCACTCCATTCTTCGGGCGGGCTCCCTGACTTCAACTACAACTCCAAACTAAATCGCCACTCCATTCTTCAGGCGGGCTCCCTGACTTCAACTACAACTCAAGACTAAATCGCCACTCCATTCTTCAGGCGGGACTACCTGACTTCAACTACTACTTCAAAATAAATCGCCACTCCATTCTTCAGGTGGGCTCCCTGACTTCAACTATAACTTCAAAACTAAATCGCCACTCCATTCTTCAGGCGGGTTCCCTGACTTTAACTACTACTTAAAACTAAATCGCCACTCTATTCTTCAGGCGGGCTCCCTAATTTCAATTACAACTCAAAACTAAATCGCCACTCTATTCTTCAGGCGGGCTCCCTAATTTCAACTACAACTCAATACTAAATCGCCACTCCATTCTTCAGGCGGGCTCCCTGACTTCAACTACCACTCCAAAATAGATCGCCACTCCATTCTTCAGGTGGGCTCCCTGACTTCAACTATAACTTCAAAACTAAATCGCCACTCCATTCTCCAGGCGGGCTCCCTGACTTCAACTACTACTTCAAAATAAAATCGCCACTCCGTTCTCCAGGCGGGCTCCCTGACTTCAACTTCTACTTCAAAATAAAATCGCCACTCCATTCTCCAGGCGGGCTCCCTGACTTCAACTACTACTCACTGATTTCATCCCATCCCTATCTTCTGAATTACCTTGTTTCGGAATTGCTTTCCTCCTAGGTCGTGTTATTTTCCCCTTGACTGCTGGGGATATCTTTGGAATTGTTTACTTACCTGTTGGGGATGATGCTGCTGGGAAAATCTTCTCTATTTCCTCATTTTCTACTCCCTTCAAAACCTTTTATTCTCTCCCGGGATCGCGGGGGATTGAAATGTCATTAGCTGAGGATTGTCCTGTCGAGGGACCCCTTTTCCTTTTTCCTCTTTCCAAACCTCCTTCGAGACTTGCGCTTTGCTCCATTGAAAAACTTGTAGGATATAATGTTGCGGGGGAAATCTCGAAATCAGTGTTTCATTTTTCCGAGAACTGCTGGGGATGATACCGAATTCTTGCCTTTTTGAACGCAAGCTTCCTCGTTTTGTCTTGTCTGCTGGGGGGTATAATTTCCTCTATCCCAATTTTTTGTTTTCTTTCTTTCAAAGTTGCTGGGG
This sequence comes from Nicotiana noctiflora, assembly GCA_032618575.1. Taxonomy (NCBI): domain Eukaryota; kingdom Viridiplantae; phylum Streptophyta; class Magnoliopsida; order Solanales; family Solanaceae; genus Nicotiana; species Nicotiana noctiflora. Next base: position 90,444 of record JASVEL010000579.1, on the reverse strand, counting down.
ATAATCGGGTTCAAAGGTCATTTCCTTGCGTTATCTGGCTTCTTTCCCCAACCGGGTATTTGGTTTTGAGAAAATTTTCGCAACGGGAGAAAATTTTCTGCCTCAGTTTGAGAATCTTCTTCGTGGCATGCTTTTCTGCCAACAACCCCTCTTCTTCCTGTTTCAAATCAAAGAAAAATTGGTTAGTTTTAAAATGTGGTGGCTGGTTGTGGTGCTCGTGCTGGGGATGGTTCTCCTCCTCTTTCCCTGCTCTGCGTTTCATTATCAGAACTTGCTGGGGATATTATTATTTGATGATATTCATGTTGGGGATAGCTTTCTCCTTTCTTGCTTCCCCGCCATCCTTGACGACTCTTTATTCGCGAACCTTTCCACGTGGTTTTCCACTGACCACCCGAATTCCTATGATAGTGACCCTTCGTGAAGACCTTGCATGTTTTACTGGCGAACCATTTTCTTTGTTCACCCTTGTCACTGAAAATACCTCTTCTGCTGGGGATATCCTCCCTTCTTCTGTGGCGTTCTCCGACCTTTGAGTCTCAGTGGCCTTGGCCTTGAGGTCATTAACCTTTACTTTTTATGGAGGTATCTTTTATGATGCTGGTCTACCCCTTTGTCAACTTCCTCTTGTTGGGGAACATCCTTCTGGACATTGGCGTTGCGCTTGTTCGCTCCTGACTTATACCACTTGGGTGTACCAATTAGAATCCCGTCTTGTGAAATTGGAAAGCTGATGGAAAATTTTGCAGTCCTTTCTTGCAAACAGACTCTATTGGGGAATTTTCGATAAAAAGAAGAAAGATAAAAGGAAACAGCATAAAAGACAAAAAGGAAGATGACTCTCTAAAAAGAAAAATTATAAAGTAAACCTATCAAACGTGGATACCAACTCTAATGGACATGACATGCACATATAGCCTATCCTCCGTCGTTAAACCGCCTTTTGTAATCTTCTCCTGGGACTTTCCTATCTCGTTTCCAATCTTCGTTCGACTTGTAGTGCCCGAGGGGTTTTCACTACCAAGCCTCTCTCATTACGTTTTTTTTCTCTCAGCTTTCATCGCCTTATGGTGCCTGTGAAGGTTTTCGCCGCTAAGACTCTCTCATTTGTGTTTCTCTTCCGCTGGGGATTGGGAGTGTTACCGCTAAGATTCTCTCATACTTCTTCTGCTGCAGATCCGAGTCTTTTCTGATGGGAATCAGAGTGTTATGTTCTGATAAGACTTCTCTCATTTGCCTGACTTGGCCTCTTTTGGAGATTGGTCAAAAGGTCTTTCTTTGGACCGTAATGTGGATTTTGATAGGGCTTAGAAAGAAAAGGGTATTAAAGGCTAAAAAAAAAACAAAATGGGTTAAAAATTACAACCTTCGGAGTCTACATCTTCCTTTATAAACACAACTTTTGTTGCCCCAGTTTCTAGCTTGGGGATTTTTATTTCTTTATTTACACTATGACCGAGCTGTGAAGCGCCTACGTATCCTCTTTGAGGAATCAGGTCAAACGTAGTTCCCAATTCCCTTTTTTTCAAGTTGCTCTTTTTCATTCATTTTTCCTTTTCTTTTCTTTTCTTTTCTTTATCTCTTTTTGTTGTTTTCTTTTTTTTTCTTTTTCTTTATCCCTTTTCAAACTTGTGTTTCTAGTCTTTGCAACTAATTTCGAAGGAGGGGTATGAAAGATTTTAAAATAAAGCTCAAAGGGTTGACGATGGATAAAGTGTTTGGATAGCAGAACAAAATGCCTTCGTCATTCCAATTTTCAAAACATGCCAAGTTCAAACAACATATTCACGACATCTTCTGTTTGTGCCCTGATTGATAACCATATCGTCCATTCGCCTTTTCATCTGTCGTTTTAAAGTATTGCTGGATGACACTTTCATTTCAGTATCACGAGCGAACCCCATGTAAGCATGGCCATTTTGCCCTTAAGGCTTTCTTTGTATTTTACCCGCCCCAAATTTCACGTGACTCGGGTTCCAAATAACCTCAAATCATTATTTCTTTTAAAATGCCATGATTATCTTCCAATTCCTTCATGATTAACTTTTAAGATTAGGCCACAAGTATGCGTGCATGTCATGTCACTAGTGTTGACATAAAAATGACTATAAAGAAGAAAGACTTAAATCAAAGAAAAATGACTCGAAATAATGGAAAACAAGAGAGTTGCATTAGACGAACTAGAAATGAATTAATAAGACAAAACAAACACAATAAACTGGGGCACACCCTTGGAACAGACCTACACAATACTAAATGAGGTATTACGAGCAATAGAAAACTGGACAAAATAGAACGACAAAAGGGTTTGAGTTACATGACAATATCCTGATTACAACCCTAAAATAATCTGGACGACAGAAATGACAACAAAATAAGCCACCAAAAACTCCATTCTGGTTGACCAAGGAATGGAGAGTCTTCCCGATTACCAAGCACGATATTTTGGCCACTAAGCTTCGCATCAATATTACCAAGGCCACTTATTTGCTTCGACATTTTCAGCTTTAGTCAATACATCCCCACAAAGCGTCCATCCCGGCGTGCAGGTAAAGGACTCTATGCGATATTCTTGGTGTCACTATCTTGGATCATAATCAGGTTTTCCTGGATCTTCCGTTTCCGGTTCACCACAAACCAACCACCTCAATTCTCGACAATTCAAAATAAAATATGGTAGAAATGGAATCAGTCAGTCCTTATCCATATTTTTTGCTTACTTCTTTTTCTTTTTTATTTTTCTTTTTCTTTTTTTTTTCTCTTTTTTTTCATTTTTTTTTCATTTTTTTTCATATATATACATATACAGTTGTGGTCGAATCTTATGGAGATTGCCTACGTATCATGACCCCGCATGAATCAGACCGAGCGTAGTTCTTGCAAATTAATGCAAGAAAATAAAGAGATGTTTATTTGATTTTATTATTTTTTTTTATTTTTCTTTGAAGGAAAATTATAGAAGCCTACTCCAACTACAAACTTGTGTAGGAGATTTCTACAAGAATAAGAAAATTTTTGGTGTCAATTATGACTATTTCTACAAAATTGGTCACATAATGTCTTAATTGACAAAATGACTATTTTTGCAAAATTTATTTAAGAAAGATAAACTTGAATTTTTTTTTTATCATGTGGCTCATGGGGCATCGTTCGGCATCACCATAGACCAACACAAGACTATTTTTTCATAAATTGGCCATGTAATGGCTTATTTAGACAAAGTGGCTCTTTTTGCAAAATTTTGTTTAAGAGAATGCAAATTCAAAATTTTATCCTGGGGCCTATGGGGCATCGTTCAGCACCGACACAGGCCAACACAAGACTGAGGAAGTTAAAATGCAAAAATGTGGCTATTTCAGCAAAATTCCGGCCATGTAATGGCTTATTTGATAGAGTGGATATTTTTTTAAAAAGTTGAGCGATGACTCAAACTTGATTTTTGCGGATACAGCCTTTCGACATTTCCGCGAGGGAATATTTCAAGGCTGTGTCCAAAATTGTTTAAAATGCCCCAAAGTGGCTATTCTTGCAAAAACGGCCTTCCGATGTCCTTTTAAGGGACATTCGGCTTATTTTAAGCAAGAATAGCATCACCCGACTTATTTATAACATAATAAATAAATTGACATTTTTTGGTTATTTTTTGCAAAAGGGGTGTGAACCCGGACTTGATTTTGCGGTTATGGCCTTGCAATATTTCCACAAGGAATATTTCAAGGATGTGCCCGCAAATTATTAAAAATGATTCAAAGTGGCTATTTTTGCAAAAAACAACCTTCCGGCGTCCTTTCGGAACATTCGGCTATTTTCAAAAACATCGTCACTTTGATTTTATTGACAAAATTAAACACACACATTTTTTTTGATTTTTTTTTAAAAAGGGGTGGTTGGACCCGATGAGGGTTGCCTACGTATTCCACCTAATGGCGAGAATCAAACCTGCGTAGTTCGGTCAGATTAGTTGACCAATTATTTCAACAAAATTGTTCCACCTATTTTCAAATTTTCAAATTTTCGACAGCATTTCGTCAATATTTTTGATATTTTTCTATTCCAAAATTCTATTTCTTTTTTTTTTTGTTTTTCCAGAATTTAACCAATCATCATAATAATACATGATAAATAAATGCAACATATAATATGCTCGGTCTTTGATTATCGGGTCACCTGTCCTAGACGGACCCAACCCCTGTGTTGAGTCCCCTAAGTCAAATATGATGCAAATAAACGTCCTAAATCTAGGCTCAATATCCTGATGCTTTTCAATGGTACTAGACCGTGTACCCGAGCAGTCAACTCGGATTTGAGGAGGGAGCTACGTACCGGGGACCCGCGGGATCGTCCGACTTTGTAACTTATCCTGCCTCTTTTCTTATTTTGGTATTGACACTAACAGAAAAGGGAGTCTCAACCAGTAAGCACATCCCCGGGGTAAGAAGAGACGGGTTTTCGGCACAGTTTTGTACACAGTTCACGCAATATCAAAGCGGTAAACATATAGCAATTTGTATATACAGTGCAACTAGTATCAAAGCGGTAGACATGTAGCACATTAATTAAACATGTAATAAAATCGGATATAGACAAAACAACAATTTAACTGAGCTCGAATTCTTAGACCCTGAACCGAAGTTCAGAGGTAACGTCCCCAGCAGAGTCGCCAGAGCTGTCACACCTCCTTTTACGCACCCGCGAGAGCGCGAGGGAGTTTTTCCAATTAAAGGACAATCGAAACGGGATCAATTCATTTAATTCAGAGTCGCCACTTGGAAAAATAATGGTGTCTCAAGTCACCATTTTGATCCCGAACCGAGGAAATTTATGACCCTGTAATATAATCTGCGAAACTAGAAACCTGGATAAGGAATTCTATTAACCCGGGAGAAGGTGTTAGGCACTCCCGGATTCCGTGGTTTTAGCACAGTCGCTCAACTGCAATTTTTGTTTCTACCTGATTTCTTTATATATTTTTATTTATGTGCTCTTATATTCCGCTTTTCAATTTTAGAAGAATTGCAACGTCACGAAAATATATTTTCGAGTCACACCGCAACCAGTACGCCTGTGACTTTAATATATTTCAGTTTTCAAATAAATTGAACACACTCAATCATACCACGTAGCGTATACATAAAGAAGTACCCGTATGTACAAATGTAACATTATCACTCATTTCCACATTAAACATGAGCAAGTTGGATACTAAAAATAATACTCCCTATTTACTAACAATATTAACAAGTCTACATTCCTGTTCCATGATCTTCACAGAGGAAGGCATCGTTTGTTTTTCAGATCATTAAAACATCAACAATAAAGTACTTCACACATTAACATCAGATCATCTAATATTCAATATTTAACTAACATAGTTTTATTCATTAAAATCACAACGAATTACATATAGACTTGGAACATACCTTGATTATTGAAAATCGCAAGGAACGACCAAATAAAAGTCCAATAGCCAAGCTATGAAACTCAGCAAACAGTGCAGTCCATATCGATAGACAAGCAGCTCACGTACAGCTCCTAATGACCTGCTGCAGCTAAACCTAATATAAATGCATCATGACTTGGCTCTTTACACTCGAACAACCATAGCTTCAGGTGTTTCTCCTGGTTTTGAGCTCCTTCGGCTTTAATTCCAAGAAGTCCAGCTACAGCATTTGGACCACCTCGACGAGGAAGCTTCGAAACTCGACAGAAAGGCTGGCGTTATTGAAATGGAGATGAAGAAATTTGACGTTGTTCCGGGTGTTCGACTGGAGAAGGCGACGAGAAGATGGTGGTCGACTGGTTATCGTGGGTTGCTGCTGGATTAACGAAGCAGGCTTGTTGGTCGTTGCTGTGACGAGGTGAAGGGCGACTGGTTCACTGATGGTCGACGTGACGACAACGAACAACGGGGGATGTTTTGTGAAGTTGGTGGGAGCTGAAGGTGACGACGAGAGGGGTCGTTCGCTGAGGGAGATGGCGGATGAAGCAGGTTGTTTACTGGGGCTGGTTGTGCGATGGACTGAGGGTGGTCGAAGGTTTTTTGGGTTTTCTTCTGGAGACGATAATCTCCAGTAGCATATCCTTTTTATCGTATATGTGTATTGTGTTTTCTTTTCAAACTCAAGCAGTCCGGACAGTGTATCCTTCTTTCGTTTTTGTATCCCCCCTCTGTATTGTATGCCTTCCTCTCCTTTTGTTGTCGTTTTTTTTTCTTTAAGAAAGAAGATGTCCCAGTCAAAAGAAATCCCCCCCTCTCCCTTTCACTTCTTTCTTTTTAAAATCCAAAAGCCATCAACCGTGGCCTCCCCCCACTTTGCCGTGTCTTTTTTGTCTTTTATTTTTTGTTTTTTATTCTCTTTTTATTTTTTAATCATTCTCCCATCCCTCCCCTTTAGTGTAGTGTCGGATTATTACGGTCTATGTTCGAAAATTATAAAACCGGGTAGTTTGAACCCGAATATTATTCTTCGCCCGGAACCGAGAATGGCGTTATTTAATTAATCCTAGGTAACCAAAATAACTATAATACTCATAATTAAAACTATTTTTTTTTTATATTTTTCAAGTTTAAAATAACTACAAAATATTAATGAAACTATTTTTTTATTATTTTCGTTTTTATAAAAAGATAAAAATATAAAGTACTATTTTTATATTTTTCAAATTTAAAAATGACTACGAAACATTAATAAAACTATATTTTTGTTATTTTTCATTTTAAGGTAAAAGTAGAGTAAAATAGTCAAAATTAGCTAAGATAGCTATATTAGGCCTAAACTAAATATTTTACGCTAAAAATATAAAAAATCTCGGGGAGGGTCAAAAATCACGCGTTTACAAAAGGCAGCTATTGAATGGCTAGATCTAAGAATGTAAAGCCCTCCTTATTTAACCAATCTCCATAGGGCTTTTAGGTCCTATTTTTACCCTTTTAGGTTTAAGAACTTTCACTTTTGCCAAACACCCTCACACTTTAAAATAATTCAAGTTGGGCTTCCTTCCTTTATATTTTTCATATGAAATGGATTGTGTTTTGCTATGGGGTACTCGATTTAATATTCGGTTAGCCGTAGGAACGACTTCCCCCCACAAGTTCTATGCAAACCAGAACTTATCAATAATGTGTTCATCATCTCCTTTAATGAATGATTCTTTCTTTCTGCAATCCCATTGGATTGGGATGTGTAAGGGGTCGTTGTTTGATGAATAATTCCATATTCTAAACATATTTGTTCAAAAGAAGATTCATATTCACCACCCCTATCACTTCTTATCATTTTGATTTTGTTGTTAAGTTGTGTTTCAACTTCATTTTTGTATTGCTTGAATGTGTCTATTGCTTCATCTTTACTATTAAGTAAGTATACATAGTAATATCGAGTATTATCGTCAATAAAAGTTATGAAATACTTTTTTCCACCGCGAGATGGTATTGACTTCATGTCACAAATATCTGTGTGAATTAAGTCTAAAGGATTTGAATTCCTTTCAACTGACTTATAAGGATGTTTAACATACTTAGATTCCACACATACTTGACATTTTGATTTATCACATTCAAATTTAGACAATACTTACAAATTAATCATTTTCTGTAAGGTTTTATAATTAACATGACCCAAACGTATATGCCATAATTCATTTGATGAAGCTTAAATTTTATTATTATTTTCAACCACTATTATATTCAGCTTGAAAATGGCTCAATGGGGTAACCTTTTCCTTCATTCTTACTTATTACAACCTTATCGGAAATAAAAACACATTTAAAACTATTCTTAACATGATGTCCAGTAGAGACTAAATTCTTCCTAATCTCGGGAACATGAAGGACGTTGTTCAAATTCACCACTTTGCCGGAAGTCATTTTGAGAAATATCTTCCCGCATCCTTCAATCTTGGACTTTGAAGCATTCCCATAGAAATCGTCTCATCGGGTCCAACGGGAGCATAAGTAGCAAACGCTTCTCTAACAACACAAACATGGCGAATGGCTCCAGAATCAATCCACCGCTCTTTAGGATTGCCCACCAAGTTTCATTCGTAAAGCATGGCACATAAGTCATCAACATCATCATGCTTTTCAACCATGTTCGCTTGACCCTTCTTCTTATCTTTCTTCGGAGCACGACACTCCGTAAATTTGTGTCCGATTTTTTCACAGTTGTAGCAGTTTCCACTGAACCACTTCTTCTTTGGGTTGTATTTCGGTCCAGAAGCCTTCTTCCTCTTTTTGTTCTCTTCAACAATATTTGCTCCCATTATTGTTGAGTTTCCACGGCCTCTCTTTTCAGGAGCTTTATTGTCCTCTTCGATTCTCAACCTAACAATAAGATCTTCAAGGGACATCTTCTTGCGTTTGTGTTTCAAGTAGTTTTTGAAGTCCTTCCACAAAGGAGGCAACTTTTCAATCATTGCTGCTACTTGGAATGCTTCATTGATAACAAGACCTTCAATGAAATTTTCATTAGTAAAAATACTAAGATTACTACTTTCAACATCAATATTAATTTGATTTATACTTTCAGCAAGGAGATCGTGAGTAATCACTTACAATTCCTGGACTTGGGTAATAAAAGGCTTGCTATCTACCATTTTGTAGTCCAAATATTTTGCCGCAACAAACTTTTTCAACCCGGCATCTTCAGTTTTGTATTTCTTTTCAAGCGCAGTCCACAATTCCATTGACATTTTAACGCCACTGTAGACTTTATACAAGGCATCTTCCATCCCGCTCAGAATATAATTCTTGCATAAAAAATCTGAATGCTTCCACGCCTCAATCACGAAAAAGCGCTCAGTTTCTGGAGTTTCATCGGACAACACAGGAACATCTTCCTTGATGAACTTCTGGAGACTTAGAGTAGTCAAATAGAAGAACATCTTTTGTTGCCAGCGCTTGAAATCAATCCCGAAAATTTTTTCGGGTTTCTCTGCCGGTGCCAATGCTGCCGGAGTCATTCGGCTTGTTGAGGCATTAGCAGTCACCATTGGAACAACTTGGTTCTCATTCTCATTAGTCATTTCTGTAAAAGAATGACACAATTGTTAAAATCACGTAGATTTTAATAGAGTACAAAATCACAAAGGTTTTACTCTTCCAGAAACAGTAAGAACAAATACAGAAATATATTAAATTCCTTAAGCTTGTTATCAGATTGTATTTGTAAAATAATTCTGGAAATATAAATAAATACAAACAAAAATGTGCATAAACAGAAATGAAAGAAAAAATCAATTCGAGCCCACTGAATTCATAGTGTTTTCTTAAGGAATTTAATCCCCTCCTAGTACCCAAGGTTATGAATTATTTTCTCCCAGGATAGAACAAATTACACACTGGTGTATTGGTACTTCAAACCCGAGTGTTTCAGCGAACACAAAATTCGGTAGCAAATCACACTTACCTTTTGCTTTCTTTGTAGTGAAAATATGCAGAAGAAAAAGGAGAAACTCAGAAAATTCGTAGTCAAATTCTGAGCAGAATAGTATTGTATTTATAGCCAAAAGTTGGATAACTGAAATCTTAAGAGGTGCAACTCTCCAGAATGGCTATTTCTGCAAAATTACCACAGCATAAATGCCATTGCATAAATGGCTATTTACTCAACAATAAAATTTGATTTAATATTAATATTTATTTAACATTAATATTCTATTATTAAAATAAATATTTAATATCATTTCTGTTAATATTTTACTATTAACAAATAAATATGGTCCAAAAATTTAATCAATCAATCATTTGAACGAATCTGTAGCCGTAGCCGTAGCCGTAGCCATAGCCATAGCCATAGTCGAAGCCGAGCGAGCGACGACGACGACTGGGCGAGGCTTCCTTTCCTCTCAACTCTTTAAGAGCTAGAAGAAAAATAATTGCTTATATACCCATAAAACCTTCTTCCTCTTCCGATATGAGACAATACTCATTTACCAAGGAGGAAAACTTGAAATTTCACTCAAAAATTTTATTTCCCTCCATTTCATATTCACCCTCATTTAAATATTTAATATACTAATTAAATATATTAAAAAACCCAACAATTTGCACTTCAAATCATATAAGCCCACCGTAATCAAATACAGTAATAAGTACTAGTGCAAACATTCCAAAACTTACTAGTGATGGTCATCACAATCAAGTACCAAGCATGATAGTGATGGTCAATTTGTAGTACGTTTATCCATTTAGAGCCCAATTGATATGACTTGATATAATTTACTTAATTCAAAATGAAGTCATATGTTGTCATTTCGGACGAAGAAGAAAAAGGTCATTTGTTGTCACATTGAAAAACTTCATTCTTGTATCTTTAAAAGTTTGGCAATCCAACGTGTAATTAGGAGTATTATTACTTTTAATTCGCATCAAATATTATTTATATCTAATAGTAAAAAAAAATGTAAAATTTGTATAATTTTTGTGATACATAACCTCGGACATATCTAATATACAAATAGTACTATTAAGTTTTAGTCAACTTGTAATTACCATTATAGAACCCCAACAGTTTTGAAAATCCATGCAACCTGTGGTCACTGTTACACAAAGTTGACACTTTCCATATCCAGTTTCATACGTAACGGATGATGCCATGTGCACGTGCACGTGCACGTGCATGGCAGAGGATCTTGTTTTCGCACACAATTTAACATCTTGCCCAGATGCCAAACTAGCTCTTGCCGTGAATTTAATCAACTTGATACTTTATTGGTTCCATATGAATTTAATCAGTTTTGCGGTATACCAATGTAATACTTGCTAATCTCACTTACTAGTAGTAGAGGTGTTCGTGGTTCGATTTGAATCGATTTTTTCCTGGAAAGAAATCAAATCAAGTAAGTTAGTTTTTTAAATATTAGAATCAAATTAATTAAGTTGGTATTTTTCGATTCGGTTTGTGTCAGTTTTTTGGTTATTTATCGGTTTTTTCTTAAATATAAGACGTAAACTACCAAACACATATTCTGGCGATCACATTTTCAATGTAACACTATCAAATCAATTGCCCTTTGAGAAATCTATTATTTACCAAAATATATAGATGATAATTGAATCAAATAGTGATGAACAATTTAAGGTCTCAATTTAAAATATATTATTTTTAATACGAAATGGATTCTTACACTAAACAAAAGAAAACTACCAAGGTAAAGAACTATATTAAAAAGTACAATCAATTAACATTTACCATATATTTTTTGAAACTTTGTATAACACTATATATATATATATATATATATAGTAATAAATTTGAAATAGCTACTCCTATAGTCGATTTAGTTCGATTTTTTTCTCTGATTAAAACCAAAACCAAACTAACTTTGATCGATTTTTAAATTCAAACCAAAACCAAACTAAAAGTATCGGTTTTTTTGGTCGGTTTAGTTTGGTTTTCGGTTTGGTTCGATTTTTCGGGATTTTATGAACACCCATACTTACTAATAGGGGTGGATCTCACGTATACTTTACGATTTCATTTTAATTTAATATTTTTGCTAAAATTGTATATAAATGTTAAACATTAACTATATAAATACAAACAATAGTTTTTTCCCCTATAAATCAAATATCATGTTGTAGAATTTCGAAATCGAACTTCATAATATTCAAATTCTGGCTCCGCCTTTGTTGACAAACTAATCTGTAATAATGGCCAATGAATGTATAGATGAAAATATCAAGCTCGTTTTAGTGTCACTATATGTGGTTGTGAATAATGCATCTTGGTTGTAGAGACGGATCCAAGATATAGTTTTAACTTTTAAAGCTTTTGAATTGAACGCATTATATCTTTAAACCTATTGATTCAAACCTAACATTTTATGAAAATTTTAGTGAACTTTTATATATAAATTTATATTATTTGTTAAAAATACTGAGTTCAAATGAACCCACTACATCCGCCCTTGCTTGGCTGCCTTGTTTGTGAAGAGCTACTGTCGTGAAAGCGTTTGGCCGTCCTTTTAATGTGAGTTTGGCTGTTTGGATATGGTCGGTGATAGATAGAGTTCCAAATTAATTTAAGAGTCCATTCAAAGGGAGGTATCTGCTTTTTGACTTAAAATGAAAGGCTTATTTTGCTTTTAGTTTAGCCCTATAATGAAGGGCCGGCTTGGCTTAGCGGTAAGCTTGTTTGCCATGGTGTGTCAGGTCACGGGTTCGAATCAGCCTCTCTGCAAAGTAGGGGGAAGACTGCATAGAGTATTCCCTTCCCCAGACACCCACAAAGTGGGTATTGAACTGGGTCGGCCCTTTAGCCCTATAATATTTGTGTAATATAAGATAAAGATGTTCCCATATGGCTGGGGGTCTAGTGATTACACAATTTACCTCCTTACGGGATAAGAACCCAAACTCCTCATGTATTTTCCTGGCTGCCAACACACCTCTGTGTTAATAGAGAACCAGAAAATATACATTTTGTAGAGAATGCAAAAAATTAGTACGATCTTTTCAACAGGCGGAGAGTGAGACGAAGCGTGTTACCTTTCACGAGGCGAAGTGTAAGCCCTGACACATATGACATAAGTTTTACGGATCTTTAAATTTTATTAATTTCAAAAATTTTAAGATAGTATAAAATAAAAAAATTATAAAAATTACGTCAAAATCATAAAATTATAACAAATAATCAATTAAAAATATTTATAAATTATAATTCGACTATGAATAATATGAAAAATATGACATATATCATAGTATGCAAATTAGTTGCAATGTCGTTACAACTCAAACATCAAAAGTAATGTATTCGAAATGAAATCTTATATGTATCTCTTAAGGAGTAATAAATCTTGAAAGAATTTCAATATTATAAGCTGATATATTACTTAAAATACTCCTCTTATTTAATATGTTTTCTATTTAAAAGAGAATTATATAAAAATATAATTCACAATTTAAATATAATCCTCTAGCGTCATTTATCTTTAAGATTGAACAAGTTAATAAATTGACACATAATTAATCATATAATATCATGTACTATCTAATATTGAGATATTAAATTAAATAAGTATTGTATCTTGTAAACGTCAGAAAAATAATACTTTAAAAAATTATTATAAAAATTTAAGGACTATTATATAGTAAAGACATAACAAAAGTTAATAAATAAATATTTTTGAATGAAATTTATTTAAAATTTACTATCACAGTCATAGTGGATAATCTGCAATAATTTTTATTGTAATTATGACATAAAAATACTTGAAACTTAATAATTTATGATTAAGAAAAATTTAATTTTGAATAGTCAATGATTTGTTAAGAAAATTTGACGATTTACAAGGTTAGTTACATACAATTGCATAAAGTTCTATTAGGCGAGTCCAGTACCCTCGCGTACGAGTGCTCCGCTCCGAGGCGAGCTCCGGACGAGTTCCAATTCTGTTAAAACAGAGGTTGATATTGTAGACACGTAATTTTTGACCCTCCCCGAAATTTCACCCGTTTTAGCGTAGAATATTTAATTTAGGTGTCATATAGTTATTTATACTAATCTTAACTCTTTTATATTATTTTTATCATAAAATTGAAAAATACAAAAATAGTTTCACTTTTAGTTTTTAATTTTAATTTAATTAATTAGGAATGATTTCATAATTTTGTAGTTATTATTTTAGGAATTCATAGTTTTAGTCTAGTAGCATTAAAAGGCCACTTTTTAAAGGTAAATTTGGCCCAATTCATATATAGACCATTATTCTCAAGCCCATACTATCTTAACCTAAAAATAACCCTTCTTCTTCTTAAATAAAAAGAGAGAGCAAAAAACAACAAAACACTACTGAAGAAGAAGGGACAGCCGCCAGCCTCCAGCAGTGGAGAGACCAGCGGCGCAGCTAGCAGACCTAAGAGAGACACCAGCCGCCATATCCTTCTTCATCATGAGAAAACAAAAACCCTAGAGAGTAGAACACCAGCCACCGCCCCACTGTTCATCCTCATCTCCCACAAAAACAACAAAAAAAAAACTCTAGAAGAGAAACCAGCCGCCACCCCTTGCCGCCATCGCACCACCCAGAGCCCTTCAGCCGCCGCCACTCTTGCCACTGGAACTCCTGTAATCGGCCGCACCCCCAAACCAAACGAACCCCATTTTTCTTCTTCGACTAGTGGCAACAACACAGCCATATCTCAACCAAAACCTCGCCGGAATTCCTTCGTAGCTACTACCAAACTGGCCGAAAATCCAGCAGTATCAGTTTCTGCCCGAGGAGCTCGAGATGTCCGTTGAGGTCTCGCTGAAGATCTGGAACTTCATTCATCTTGTCGCTTTTTGTGTCTTGTTCGAGTTCAAAATTTCGTCGTTTGGCACACCATTATGATTGTGTAATTGTTGAAAATTTCAGTTAAATGAAGCTTTAATTTCTGATGCTATGAAGCTGATTCGTTCGCTCACTGTTAGTTTCGGTTCGGCTATGCTTCGTCGCCATTAATCTCGATTAGCGTCGTTTGAATTGATGACTGAATAGTTAGCGTTTTCTCTGCCACTGTTTCTTCTTCTCCGGTCAAAATTTTGGCAAGCACGAACTCTAAGCTTCTCAGTTTTTCGTGATTTCGGTTCGAGCCCTGTTACCGTTCTAAATTGAAAGTCGCATTGGTGTTTTCATTTCCCGTATGTCATGTAGAAGAAAGATTTTTGTTGCCGTCGCGCTCTCTGACCCGGTTAGCGGTTTAAGCTTCGTTGATCTGTTCGTGTTGAGATTTTGTTCAAATTCTGATCGGAAATCGTTGTATATTCTTCAAAGTATCAAGGGTAAAAGCAATCTGTTTTGCTGCTATAAGGTATGCTCATACCTCTTTCACATGAAGTCTCTTATTTGCTATATTTGTTATTAAAATTGATTCATGAAACTATCTGCTTACTTGTCTTGATTTAGATATTTGTTGAGCTTTGGCTTGCTGTGGCTTATTCTATTTGATAGCAAATTGATTTTCTCATTAAGCAACAAAAATACATGAGCAACAAGTTAAGTGGGCGTGGGGGTTTGGTATTGGAAATAGAAAAAAAAAAGGGATTTCAATTGTTATTATTTGTTTGTGATTAAACTTAACGGTATTTGGGCTTCATATGATTTCAGTTGTTATTGTTATATTCCATTGATATTTTACGGGCAGTAGTATGCTTAGGTCTGTTATCGCTCGGGTATGCAATCTTAGGATTTTTCTATTTGCTTGCTTTTGATTTGAGGCGAGAGCTCGTTCCCTTAGGTAAATTTATCGGGGAATGCCCCGAGTGATTTGTATATATTATTAACCGGAGTATGCCCCGAAGAACTATGTAAATATTTTGGAGGCCTTGACGAGCATGGTGGAGAAGTCGTAGTATACGTAATAGCTTAGGATTTTTCTTTTCATTTCCTTTTCATTTTCTTTTATTAGGTGGGGACGACCTCGAGCCTCTTGTGTGTTTATTCTATTTTTGTGTGTGTTTTACCTCAATTTGAATGTTTTGAAAGCCAACTTGATCAAGTACTCAACCGTGCTAGTTACGGGACTTGGGGAATGCCTAACACCTTCTCCCCGAGTCAAATGAACCCCCTTACCCGAATCTCTGGTGCAGACTAAGTTTTGAAGTCTAAAGTGTTTTAAAGAAAAATCATTTTAAAAACGGTGGCCTGGCACACCGAAATCAATGTCAGGTGGCGACTCTGAGTTAATTCCTTTTAAACACACATTTTTGTCACTTTCAAAATTGAAAAACCCTTTTCAAGCTTTTTTACTAAAATCTTTTTATTTATTTAAGAGGGTTTGGTGGAAGGTTTGTTGTGGTAAAAAAAGGGGTGTGACAGATATAATAAAAAAATTGATATGCTACCATGTTACTCAGGTGAAACCACAAGATTCAAATTTATGTTGATCATGCATGGTTACTATATGAGCTATAACTCAACCTTATAATACTCAGAATATATTAATCGTTCCCCTCGGCCCAAATATGTATAACGGGCGTCGAGGCCGCCCAATTGGGTGCAGACGCCGTAAGCAACGAGGTCGTCCTCGACCATAGAATGTTGTCCATAGCCGCCTACAACTCTTCCCTCAAAGACGACGCCTTGCGGGTACGCCCGCAATGGTTTTATGACACGGATTCAATCTCCAAAGAAAGTCAACTATCATAATTAAAGACTTATAAATATCAAGGCAACCAGAGAAAAAAGGGTTCCACTCTCTCCCCATGAGGGCTCTAAGAAATACAAAGTACAACACAGAGTGAGAATCACCATCAACAATACAGGGTAACAATAGATCCATGAAAACATTATTGTAAGGATCTGAACCTCTTCATGGAGAGGCAGTTAATCCATCATCATGAATAAAGATCACTAAAATATCCCATGTTATCTATACATATGTCTTCATTATCTTTTGCATTTATTGAATTTCAGATGTGTTACGACCTGCTATGATTGGCCCTTTTATTTTCATTAATTGTTTTGAGCTCACGAATGATCATAAACAATCTGGGTCAAACAGTTACCTACAAAAGAAAAGAAAATATGTGAATGCTTAAACAAAACATTTTTAGTCTTAGTCAATTAATCTAACATGTATTTTGTTGTTTAATGGAGGAGATGCGTTAACATTCCATTTGGACCAATTTAAGAGCCCCGTTTGGCTTAACTGATTTAGAGTAGCTGATAAGCATTAGGTGCTGAAAGCACTTTTAAGTGCTGAAGCTGACTTAAAAAATAAGCAGTTACGTATAAAAGTGCTGAAATTAATAATAAGCAATTGAAAAACTAGGTATACGAAGAGTTTAAAAAAAAAGAAGTATTTTAGGGATAAAATAGTAAATATTTTGGTCAAACCTAAAGTGCTTATAAGCCGAAATTTGATAAGTTGGGGGAGACCGACTTATGACTTTTGGCTTATTTTTGGCTTATAAGCACTTGACATATAAGCACTTTTAATTTTACCAAACTCGTAGATAAGCCAAAAAGTGCTTATAAGCCAGTTTGACCAGCTTATAAGACTAACCAAACACCCTCTAATACAATCCTTTAAAGACTTATTTATATTCCCTACAACTGCTTTTATAAAATACTTTTAGTACAACTTATTTTAAAATCTTACCTTTCAAATTAAATTATGTACAACTTTTCATCTCCTAAAATCTCTCCCTTGAGATTCTTTCTCACCTAACATATCTATCACTATCAAGTTTTTCCTCAATTTCTTCGATACAAAATATTTAATATATCATAATAGTCTATAATTTCAGAATCATCTATTAAAAGAACCAATTATTTATCAATATCCCATAATTCTCCAATATTATAGTTCTGACCTAGTGTTCCACATAAATCTTGACGTTACAGAATATTTGAAGGAAAATCTATCATCTAAACAATTGAATTTGTTTAGGAACACACATTTTGGATATTTCCTTGAACTAAAGAAGATTAGTGTACAGAGCCGATTATATTTGTTTCCCCCAGTTTGCTTCTTCTTTTCACTCCATTAGCAAATATATTCACTTTCCCCATATATATATATATATATATATATATATATATATATATATATATATATATATATATATATACAAATATATATACTGGAAAAAAGAAAAGAAATATTATTAACAAATATACAATACACAATATAATATATACATATACTAATGTATTACTGTATATTTTCTTTGAAATTTTCATACCTAAAACATATCAATAGCTATTAAGTTTTCCCTAATTTCTTCATTAAAGGAATTGAGTATATCACAATATCTCAAGCCTCTTCCCCATTATTAAAAGATATATCTCGTGTATACCCATCACTTTAATTTATCTGATGAGGGGAAAAATTATCTCATGTATACTACTAGTAAATATAGTATACAATATATGATATAATATAAACTTATATGATATTGGTATAAATATATAATACAACATACTTTTTATTGCATAATACCCTTTTTAGTTTATCAAATGTATACTATTAAAAAATATATTATATAATATAAACTTATATGACTCTTCGTATATATAATATACAACACTTTATATCTTTGTTATATAACGGTACGCTAGATTCTATTCAATTATTTCAATATTAAAGTTTATATGCTATATATTGATTTTGATGTATTTTTGTTCTTTTTTGGGGGTAATTTTTACTTGAAGGTTATTTCTCCTACTACTAGAGAAGAAGAATTTGATAAAGAATGAATAGTGGTTGTTTAGAATATGGTGAAGAAGGAGATACAAATAAAAAGAAAATGATTTTTTTAGTTTCTTAATAGCCTTTCCTTGTTTATAGGGATTGCGATAGAGTATATTTAGGAAACAGTTGATTTTATTAAATATATTTGATATTCAGTTTCCTTATTTATAAGAAGCCACCATATTTAAGAGTTATTTCCTTTATTTTTTTTCCATGTTTAAGTTGTAGAAGATGTTAATTACTATTATGAAATATTTTTTGGTTTTACATGTATTTATGTAAACTTCCCCAAATCCTTTATGCCTGGGGCTTTGCGGACAAGGCCGAAATCGTTTTAAAGTAGGAATTTAATTTTGGCCCAATTTCTGGCGGGTCCACATTCAGATTTGTAAGACCAGTCCATTTTACCTAAGTGAAAATTTCACAAGGCGACTAGAATAGAAATTTGGGATTTTGGCGTGGCATGACAATCTACCCACATAATTAATAGAAAAAAGCTATAATTATAAATATTGGCACTAAATAGTCAATAAATATATATCACAAAATAATGTGAATATCATAACTTTTTTTCTTCTTTGTTTATATAAACATGTATATTAAAATTTTATTTTCCTTCTTAGTATATACAAAATATAAAATTATATAGTTATTTAAAATTTGTTGTTGCCTCTATATCAATGTATATCAGAATAAAAATAATTTATATTTTTTTTATATCGCACTATATAACACATCTAATATGTGCAGTCTATGTTGAATTCACTTTCTCCTTGATCTATCTTAGCATCGGGCCTTAGTTTCTGGTAAATGCTATTGCATGGCATTTATCTGTTGGTTGTTGTACTTTTGTTACTATTATGGTTTCGACTGAAGTGACTAATGAATTGTCTTCTTCTCTTTTCCTTTTCTTTTTTTGAGCCGATGGTCTTTCGGAAATAACCTTTCTGCCTTTTTGGGGTAGGGGTAAGGTCTGCGTACATATTACCCTCCCCAGACCCCACTTTGTGAGATTTTACTGGGTAGTAGTAGTAGTAGTTGTTGTTGTTATATTTTAGAACTTGATCTACACCAATTATATCAATAATTTATTTTTCTTCATTGATCAATAACAAAATTGAAGTAAGTTTATTCAGAATGAATTTTGCCCTCTTTAAATCAATTGGATGATTTGATTCCAATCTAACCTGTGTTGCCAAACCTAATAATGTATATCAAGATATACAATATGGTGTACACATGGGTATATATGATGATATATATAGATGTACACCGCCTCAAATACATATATTATCTTTTTTACTTTAAAAAAAATAGAGAAGAAAAACAAATCTTCAATCACTTTAACACACTTTGCAATTATACCAAGGAGATTGATGGGCAACTCAGCCTAGTTCGCCAAATCTTTGAAAGAAGAGGATGTAAAGCTTGTCTGTTTCCATTTCTGGGGCAAGGAAAAAGGAACTGCTTCTCTATTTCTGTATAGAGCAAAATAAAATAACCTAACATTTATATAGGCGTGCAAGTATAAGAGAAGAAATATGGGGAGAGAGAAGGAAAAAATGGGAAGAGAGAACAAATAAGAATTTAATGTTGAAGAAGAAGAAGAAGAAGAAGATTGGAGAAGAAATAGAGGGAGAGAGAAGGAAAAAATGGAAGAGAGAATAAATAAGAAGTTACAGTTATTTTAGATTTGGCTATATAATGCCAATTTGTTTGGGTTACATTTGCCAAACTTAATTATAAGGCTAAAATAGTGCCGATTCTCTTTATATGTTGTTGTACCATGCCATTTTTTCTAGAAATTTTTACCTTTCCATACTATATATGAAATTTTATTACTTTTCCTAATCAAGTTTTAACTTAATTATATAGGCATATACCATTTACCAATTATATACAAATTAGTATTAGTGAGTATTTCTTTATATTAGGAATTGAATAGGGAATCTCTATCCATGCGTTCTCTTTCTCTCCATCTCGTTTTCTCTGTTTTCGTCTCTTTCTCTCCCTCTCTGTTCTTTTCTCAATTTTCTTACTTCTTTTTTTCTCTGCTTTTTATCCTCTCTTTTTCTTCAGGAAACCAATGAATTTCAATTGTTATAATATAAAGTTTTAAATTAGCAATTTTCTTTCAAGTTACAGAATTAGTATTTGAATTGAAATTGTTAATTAATAAATTTTAAAGATATTTGATTCTCTATCGTTGACAACTATTAAAAAGCTATGAAGCCATAAATTTGAATTTGAATTTTCAAAAACTATTGTTTGTTTGGATTAGGTATTGTCGCAAATAATTGAAAATATTCTTTGGAGTTTGTGTCTGAATTTTGAGGGAGTACGATGAAGATTAGACTTGATTTTGGGTGAATTTCATATTGAAACTCGAAGTAAAAAGAAGAAGAAAAACACTTGACATACAATACTTAGGATATTGCATTAAAGTTGTATTATCATTATATGTAATTTGTATTTATATTGTGTTCTGTTGTAGTTATATAATTTTTTGTTTGAATATTATATGAAAATTGAAAATAGTTGTATAATGTATGAATCGTTGTATGAAATTTGTATGTAAGTTATAAATATTTTTTTTTACATAAAATTATTGATATGTAAATTAAGAGAGGAGTTTTGATGGAATTTCAGAGAGGAAGAAAAACATATCACATACAAAATATATACAAATAATTTATAAAAGATATATTGTATAAAATTGTATCTAAGTTGTATGATGTTGTAATTGTATTTAACTGAGTAAAAATAATATATGAAAGTTGTAGATAAGTTATAAATAAGTTGTATACTAGTATATATTTAGTTGTATAATTTTTTTTAGTTTATATGTTATTGCAGCCGTGTCAAATTTGTACGAAATTTTAATGTTAATTTGTATGTTGTTGTACCATATAAATTTATCATCTTCGAGTTTCTATTGTTGATGATGCTGGTGCTATAACGACAGAGATGGATGTGTCGAACATTTATTTAAATTTTGAGTTTCACGGAGGTGTGTGTCCAAAATTCAATATCCAACTCCCTATGTTTTTGGCAAATAGATGCGGCAGAGAATAGAGGTATATAGTAAAATTGATTTTTTGATAACCGGATGATTCGATATATTTGATAACTGGAAACTCATACAATTAAAATTGGTTTTTGAGAAAATAATACTTCAAATTTTTTAGAATGAAGAATGATAAATTTGTAAAAAAAGAAGTCAAGAACTTCAAGCGGAGCTTGAAATTGCAAACACTGAGGTTAAGGAGACAAAAACGAATTCGCCAGGAGTTAATGTGATTGTGTGAATAAAGTAAATGGCCAGGAATGAATCTGCTATTCAAAATCTAGAGGTTTTCAATCTGTCTCGTATGTTTTTTAAAATAAATAAAATGACATTAAAAATAAGATATGAATGTTCTTTTTAATTAAATCTTGCAGCAACAAAAGAATAATCCCGATTCTGTTGAGTCAAGAAAGCAAGAGCCACCATTAAATAATCTCTTTATGCAAAACTCCAAACACTGTTAATGTTCCTTATTTAAGGCGATAATAATGAATTGTATATAAGTTGTAAATAATACTTATTTAGGGCAGGTAATATACAAATTTCAGACAAATTTAGTAAATAAGTTTCAAATATTGTATAGGAAGGAAAAAAACTCATTAAAATAGGACGCTCCATTTAACTTGTATCTATTTTTTTAAGAATTAACTGATATTTAAATTAAGATAATTTCAG
Organism: Nicotiana noctiflora; assembly: GCA_032618575.1. NCBI lineage: Eukaryota > Viridiplantae > Streptophyta > Magnoliopsida > Solanales > Solanaceae > Nicotiana > Nicotiana noctiflora. The sequence continues at coordinate 68,521 of JASVEL010000579.1, read as the reverse complement.
AAAATTATTTTTTCTCAGCTTACTAGACCATTTTACCCTGTAAAACATTCACGAGCCGATTAAAATAGGACGCCCCATTTATCTTGTATCTATTTTTAAAAAACAAAAGAATTAACTGATATTTAAAGTAAAAAATTTCAGAAGTTGGGACATCTGATGAATCAAAATGAGTTATTCAAGGAGACTCATATTGTAAAGAAGAATAAAGAGACGAATCAAGAAAAGTGGGTTGAGGACCGAGCCTCGATAGTACATGTAAGATTTCACTTTTCATTAAGTATTTTAATTTATTATATAAATTTTAAAATACTAATTCAACATAATTTTTGTTGTAGGGCCGCTTCGCAGCTGAAGTGGAGAAATTCATACGCAGTCAGCCACCTAGTGAGTCGGGCGAGCCAATCCAACCTTCGGACAAGGATGCTGAAATAATGTGGACGGAAGCTGCTGTCAGTTCAAAATAGGGGATGGTATACATGCTTCCTACTAAGAAATTCCATCGCTATATTTGTGGAATGGAAGGAATAGGGACTTCTTCCCGAGCCGAGCAACTTTATGGGGAGAGCTTCTTCGCTATGCGGGAGACTGTGACAAAGCTCACATCCGAGCTAGAAGCGGCCAAGGAAAGAGAAAGCTTAGAGATGCTAAGTACAATGGCATGCAAGTTCTGTGCCAGGGCATGCAAGCGCATCTCAAATCTCTCCTAGCTTCTGGAGGTTTTCCGATTCCCTAGTCTCGTGAGTCATCGCCAGAGGCTCGCCTTTCCCGCGTTCCTCCCGTCCTCGACAAGTATACCCTTCTAGATACCATCTTAGTAATAAAAGTTCATCAGGCGTTGATGATAATGATGTACAAAACACTCCTTGACTTTTATACACTTTGAACTAGACAAATAGAATCGATTTTTGCATGGGCCTGTAATAAGAGTTAACTTGGTTTGGTTAGCTTATTATGTTAGCTCTATTGAACTTTATACTTTGTTTGTTTTAATATTATTGTTAATGTTGTTGTTGTGCTGTTGTTGTAGTTATTGATTTTGTTGTTGGTATTGTTGTTGTTGTTGCTTGTAATAGGGATTTGGTATGCTGGAAGGCGGTGTAACTGTCAAAACAGGCAGTTTCTGCCAAAATTATACCCAGACAAGCGACCAACTTTGGTCGCTTATTAGTCGCTATACTATTTTAAAAAAAAATATTTTATGGGCAATAGCGACCATGGTTGGCCGCTAATTAACCTAGATTTCTTAAAAAGCGACCAACTTTGGTCGCTATTCTGTTAAAAAAATAATTTTTGAAAAATAGCGATCAATTTTGGTCGCTTATGTTTATAAAATAATTAAATTCTTGAAATTAGCAACCAATTTTTGTCGCTTATGTTTAACAAAAATTTAAAATTTTTAAAAATAGCGACCAACTTTAGTCGCTATTTTTTAGATTTTAAAATATAATATTTAGTTTACAGACCAAAGTTGGTCGCTATATTTTGATAAATAATAAATTAAAAAAATAATATAGAGACCAACTTTGGTCGCTAAATTTATATTATTAAAATATAAAAGCGACCAAAGTTGATCGGTATATTAAAATATTTGGTCCTTTTACCTTAGCGACCAAAATTGGTCACTAATTAGCGATCAACTTTGGTCCATAAGGTAAAGGGACTAGCAAAATATCGACCAGGCCTGTATAAACGCTTTTTGGTCACTTTTTGACATGTAAGCAAGTAACTTTGATCACTTTTTGTGATAGATTTTTCCCGAATTTTTAGTAATGATCCTAAAATATGACCACATTCTTTGTAATAGTCTCGCTACTATAAACAATAGTAATGTCTTTCGGAACTATGTTAGCACTATGTAACGCTTTTGTTTAAGTAATAAGTATAAACTTCCTTTTGTGTAAAAAAAAAAAAAAGCTATAGGTTACAGTGGATTTATACGGTATTTTGCAGGTTTTCAGATATTTTAATGATAGTGAGCTGCTATGATTCTCTTTTCTTTGTTACTCCTTGGGCTTCTTCTCCTTTTTAGTTGCGAAAGGAATTTTGTTAGATTTGTGGTATTCTGACAAATTAATGGTTGAAACTTGTTCTTTATGATATTTAAAGGTTATGTTTTAAATTTAAATTTATTTGAAGTAGATTTGAGTATTGAATTATATGTTGGATTATTGAAATTTTAAAAAAAAGTTTATGTTTCATGGCAATTTACTTCATACTAATCTAGTCTTTAATTCATGCAACAATTTAGCTGCACTCAGGGTGGAGCTAGTATATGATTTATGGGTTCGGCCGAACCTATTAATTTTGATCCAAAATTTATATTTGTCTTAAAAAGTTCATTGAATAGGTATAAATTGTTAATTTAGAACCAAATAATATAAATGAACTAAAATATCGAACCCAAGCTTCAAATCCTAAGACCGCCTTTGATTACACGTAAGAATAATTAATCTTAAGTGTATCTTAAGTGTAATTTTATACTTCGGACTAATCTGTCTTGCATGCATGAAAAAATTTGGATATACTTCATACTTATTAGTGTTAAGTGTAATTTTAGAGACGCGATTGTCTAAAGTTTGTACTCCAAAGAGAGAACTTCAGACGCGAACATTACCCAAAATTTATAAATTTGCATATGAAGAGTTTGCACTATCACAAGAGAAAGACGCAAAAACTATTCGAAATTTCTTACTTCATATGCAAATTTTAGAAACTTTAGACGCAACGTCAAAAGTAGGGGTGTATATGGATTGAGTTGGTTCGATTTTTATCAACACCAAACTAAACCAATTATATCGGTTTGAATTGGTTCGGTTTTATCGGGTTTTCGGATTTTTTTGTTACATGAATATTATTTCAACCTTACGTTATTAAAATTATAGATAAATGCTTTGATAAGTGAATATATGTTTAGTAAATATGAAAAGATTGACAAACATATGGTCTATTATAATATTCCATTGAGAGAATTTATTTAGTAACACATGATAGTTACTTTCTTAGTTGTCTAATAATAATTTTTCGTTAGTTTACGTTTTCAAGGTTAATACATGAGAGAATCCCAAATATTTCTATATTTTTTAAAGAAAAATCACTATAAAGTCTTAAAATATAAATAAAATTTATATATTTATATATCGGTTTGGTTTGAATTTTTTTTACTCAATACCAAACCAAGTCAAAACAAACCTAGTCAAATTTTTTAATCGATTTGATATAATTTTTCGATTTGGTATGATTTTCCAGTTCGATTTGAATATTCCTAGTCAAACATGTATTTCAAAGCGATAAAGTTTCTAATTTTTGTATAATAATAATGTGATTAAAATAGGGATCCAAAAATACAATGTCAGGTGTGCCTTGTCATTGTTGCTCCTATGGACAAGATAACATTTCGTCGCTGATGGCAAATGTAAGAAAATATTTTGTTATAAATATTAGCTACAAAAAGAAAAGAAAAAAAAATCTTCCTATTCCATGTTTGCCATAAAGCGAGAAAGGATACGAAGGTTTAAACCAAGGGCCAACCACCTGTCTCATTTTTACCCCATTGTTCAAGACTCCCATTGTCCACAACTTCCCCAATCATTTACAAACCAACCCCACCCCTATCTTTTCACTCCTTTTATATATATATATATATATATATATATATATATATATATATATATATATATATAAACTTCCTTCTCCATCAACACTGCCACCTGTTATCCCTCAGATCAAGAGAAAAAAATAGAAGAGAAAAATTACAAAGATTTTAAAGACAACTTATTCAATAAAATAAAAGAGAATTAAAAGAATATAGTTCATTAGGGAAACGAGAGGAAACATTAGGATTTCATAAAGAAGGAGACTTTTAGCACAAGTGACTAATAGCTTGTCTGGTCTAGTGTGTTTTTTCAAAAGTATATTCTTTTTAAAAATAAAGTATATAGCCAAAATTTTAGAAAGAAAAAAAATATTTTGAGGAGAAGTAGAATTTTTTTAAGAAACAGAAAAAGTAACTTCTCCTAAATAATACTTTTAAGAAAATACACTTAAAAGTATTTTAAAAAAAATTGGCCAAACATTAATTGTGACTCAAAAATTATTTTCAAATTAATTAGTCCAACACAAACTACTTTTCACCGAAAAATACTTTATAAAAAGTATTTTTTTAAAACTTATCAAAATAATCAAATTTTAAAAACTTAGCCAAACAAACTAGAGTTTTTGTTTTACAAATTCTCTTGTTTTTGCTTTGTTTATTAGAGTTCATGAGTAACTATCCTTAAATATTACTAGCATGACTTTATACTTTTAGCTTCTTGTTGTTAAATTAGAAAACGTCTCCAATGTTTCTCTAGAAGTTTTCATTTTCTTTTTTAGTATTATCCGTAAAAAGAGAAGAGAAAGAAAAAAAAAAGCAAAAAAATATAGCAGGAAGTTACAGACTTACAGGACAGTAGGAAAGTAATCCTCGTGATATTCCATATTCTTTTGAGTTTTGGAATATGCTTTTTACCAAATCGGTGTATTTTTGGGCACATCCAACGTGACAAACGTTAATTTGCTTTTTCTTACTTTTATTCTGGAAAGCAAACAATTTCTTGCTTGATAAGACTGATATGTGTAACAAATGCATGCCGTATTACTAGTTATAAGCAGTGTTTTAAAAGGCGGGAATGTAAGGCGAGTCATTTTGCATGTGTCTTAGCCGGGCGTAAGTCCTAAAGACTGTGTATAAGCTTCATGAGTATTTAATTTTTAATATTTTATAAAATAATATAATTATAAAAAATCTTATGAAATAGATAAAATTACATAAAAATTTTTTTTAAAAAAAACTTTAAATAAGTAATATATATAAAATTATACAGAAGTCCCAAAAAAAAAGTTTATAATAAAATTACATATAAAGGAATAATAATTATATATATAAGTAAAATCCTATATTATCTAATGAAATTATAAATCCCAGATAAATAAGTAAAATTATATATAAATCCAGTTAATACAAAAGCACACATACATATAAAATTCTATATTATATATATTTTGAAAGAGAGCAAGGGAAGCATTAAACTTAAAAAACTAATTACATACATATTTACAAACTAACAGTGAAATATAAAAAAAGAGGAAAGTAATGAGTTCAAAATAATAAAGTGTTTACGTGGAGGAAGAAATAAACCTGTTGAATTTGACATACGGAAAAGGATGAAGTTTTCTGTTGCAAAAAATGTGATAAATCGTTGCTCTTGGTGAGGTAGACTAGCGGAAAGAATTGTGAAAGACTTATAATTTAGTGCTTTTAGTAATATTAAAAAGTTTACTTTTAAATTTGATATTTTTAATTCCTTTTTATAAAGATGTCTCTTGAGCTTATGCCTCAACCAAAAAACTCGCCTCAACCAAAAACTCGCCCGGGTGTACGCTTCGAACTTCTGAGCGTACGCCTTACGAGACTTTTGCCCCCCCCCCCCACCACACTCATCCCAGAACGTTTTTGGTATGCCTCGCCCCAGGGCTCGCCCCAAAAAAGCTGGTTATAAGAAGTATAGGTTGCTTTACTTTACAGAATTCTTGGATAATATAGAAAGCTTCCAATTTAATGGTGAATATAATCATTTAAACTGTGTAACAGAGGAAAATAGCTTGTATTTATGTTTTTAGTCTACTGAGAAAAGTTAGGTATACGTTATGGTGAAAAGTGAAGCATCTTATAAAAATATCACAAGACAGCTCTTATCTTAGTGGAAAAAGCTAGAAACGGCATCAAAGTAGTGGTGTTGAATTAAAATTGTTTAATTCAGAGCACACCTGTTTGGCTTTGCGCCCACAAGATGGACCCATTTCGACAATGCACAAATTATGCATTTGCAATTAATGATTGAACTTTGTTTTTGACACAAACGTAAGTAAGCCAAACCATCTTCATACTAGAGAGTATTATATATGCAACATATCTATGCCTTACTATGATATACTAAATTAGAAGCTGATTTGCCCAAGCTAAAGAGCCACCGAGCTAGGAAGCAATATAGAAAGAGGAAGAACTTCAACAACAACAACAACAACAACAACAACTACCCAGTATGTTCCCACAAAGTGGGGTCTGGGGAGGGTAATACGTACACAGGCCTTACCCCTACCCAAAAGGGTAGAGAGGCTGTTTCCGGCCGACCCTCGGCTCAGAAAAAGAGAGAGAAAGTCAACGAACAAAACAAAACAAAACAAAACAATGTTAGTAAATCCGGGATAAATCAAATAAATAATTATCTAAACATAAAACCAAAAGTAGAATGACATGCAATAATACCAATCGGTTACTACCATAAGAGGCACAATACCATACATTAATTAACTATAGAGATCGCTACCAAACCCCACTCAGCCCCTAACAGAAGTACTAAGAATTCTAGAAGGCCCTACCCTACAACCCTAATACTAGACCTCCAAACTTTCCTATCAATGGTCATGTCCTCGGAAATCCCCATTCTAGCCATATCCTGCCTAATCACCTCACCCCAATACCTCTTAGGCCTCCCTCTCCCTCGACTCGCGCCAACCACCGCCAGTCGCTCACAACTCCTCACCGGTGCATCAGGGCTTCTCCTCCGCACATGCCCAAACCACCCGAGTCTCGCTTCTCGCATCTTCTCATCCACTGGGGCCACCCCCACCTTCTCCCGAATAACTTCATTCTTAATCTTATCTAATCTAGTGAGCCCGCACATCCACCTGAGCATCCTCATCTCCGCAACTCTCATTCTCTGGACATGAGAGTTCTTCACAGGCCAGCACTCCACCCCATACAACATGGCGGGTCTAACCACCGCTCTATAAAACTTCCCCTTGAGTTTCTGTGGAACTTTCTTGTCACACAAGACTCCTGATGCGAGCCTCCACTTCAACCACCCCGCTCCTATACGGTGAGTGACATCCCCGTCAATCTCTCCGTCCCCTTGTATCACTGAACCAAGATATCTGAAACTGTCCCTCTTGGCTATGACCTGAGATCCAATCATTACGTCCCTGCCTACTTCGCTCGGCTCGGAACTAAACTTGCATTCTAGATATTCTGTCTTAGACCTGCTTAGTTTAAAACCCTTAGACTCGAGGGTCTGTCTCCAGACCTCCAACCTCGCATTAACACCAGCCCTCGTCTCGTCTATCAAGACTATGTCGTCAAGAAAGAGCATACACCATGGCACATCCCCTTGAATATGGTGAGTTAGAGCATCCATTACCAAGGCAAATAAGAGAGGGCTTAGCGCAGATCCTTGATGTAGCCCCATAACCACCGGAAAATGGTCCGAGTCGCCACCCACCGTCCTAACCCTAGTCTTGGCTCCATCATACATGTCTTTGATCACTCTGATGTAGGCTTCTGGCAGAACTTCATTTTGCTTATTTACTTGATCAATATTGGCACGAAAATGCAGGGGCCACATACTAAAGGTTAGTCATCAAAATGTTTAAAGAGCAGCTTGGCAAGACCATGGCGATCTATATCGACGGCATGCTAGTAAAGTCGACAAAGAAGGAGGATCACATTGGCCATCTATAAGAAGCCTTTGAAATATTGAGGCAGTATGAGATGAAGTTAAATCCCGAGAAGTGTGCCTTTGGCGTAACCTCGGGAAATTTCCTCGACTTCCTCGTGTCACAAAGGGGAACCGAAGTCAACCCGGATCAAATCAAAGCCATTGATACAATACTTGAGGTGCTGACCAGCAAAAAACAGGTATAAAAACTAACAAGGCGAATAGTCGCCTTATCGAGGTTCATTTCACGATCCTCAAATAGATGCCACAAATTCTTCAATGTGCCGAGCAAAGACCATGGGTTGCAATGGAACGAACAATGTGTCGACGCCCTGAGAAAGCTAAAAGTGTACATGTCTTCGCGGCTACTACTCGTCAAAGCGGATCTATGTGAGTGTATGTGTGAGCACGTGATTTTTACCCTACACATGAGTTATTCCTATAAAATTCAAAATAAATGATTTTTCTTTATTTTCTAAATTTTGTGTGAATTTTGTGTTAGTTGTTATGCATGTTATTTGCGTGTGATAAATGAAAATACAAAATTTTCATTCTTAGGAAATTAATCCATTTTTTTTATTAATTAAAGAAAAAATCAAAAAAAAATTAGTTAGCTTTTTAAAATTGAAAATTGCCAAAAAAGTAGGTAATTAGTTAGTTTTAATTAGTTTCAAATAATTACAAGATAGAAAAATATAGAAAATACAAAACAAATTAAAAATACAACAAAATAAAAAAAAAATATATAATAAGGAGAAATAAACACAAAATGCAAAAGATCAAAGGGAAAAACAATGAACAAGGAATTGGGCCAAGATGCCCGAAAATCCCAGTCCAAATCGGTCAGCCCAGCTACCCAGCGGCCCAAATGCCCCAACCAGTCGCCCAGTCCCAGCCGCCTAGCCCAATTGCACTACCCAGACCCGGTCCACCCCCTTCCCCTTTGTTAAATCTCATCCGTTAAACCCATTTAATCCAACGGTCCCAATATTTTTATTACAATTTCAATGTACAAAAAACAACAAACCTTAAAAAAACATAACACATTAAACTAAACTCATTTCTTGTCCAAACACCAGCCGTCTTCCTCATCTCTCTTTATCTCCACAGCCGCCGCCTAGGGTTCCGCCGCGGGTGGCGGCGGCCGGCCACCTTTCACGGCCAAAGTAACACCAAAATACTCCCCTCACCCTCCTCGTCACGTTCTCACTATTAGCTCCCTTCAAAACCCAACGAATCGATCCAAATCTCCCGCGCCGCCACCCCTCCCCATGGCGGCGCCGCCACCCAAACCACCCCAAATCAACCCCTACCCTTCTCTCAATACCTCTCAATCGTGACACAAGAAAATCGAGTCCCAAAGACTGCCGAGAATTACCAAGACAATCTGGTCTTCAAGAAGGTTTGTCGATTCAAGGAAAACAAATGAAAAGGCTCGAGTTCATTCAAGAAATGAAGACGATGAAGAAAATCAGAAAAAAAAAAGAAGAAAAGAAAAAAAAACAGAAAAACAGGAAATCAAAAAAAAAAAGAGCTAAGTTCCTTCTTTTCCTTATTCCAGTTTGTTTCTATATATTCCTATATGCATGCTTTTTCTCTTCTCAGTTTATCATGGTTATTTTTAGATTCATTGCTGGTTATGGTTGTAGGGTTTACTGATTTTATCGCATCTGTTAGTTCAATATTAAATTGATATGCCTCAAATAGTTTATACGATTCTGTTTTCACAGTTTAGTTTCTACGGTAATTTCTTAATTATCTTTTGATTAATTTATCAAAGTGATTCTGATTTTTCATGATTAGATTTTTAGATTAATTCATAATTTATTTTTTTACTATTAGCTCATATCTTTAGTTTTTGACTTGATATTTGACTAATTGAAATTTCTGTTAATTTTCATTTCTTTTGACTTTAGTATTAATTAGTATTTTAATATTTTCTTACTTTGTTAGTTTAATTAGTCTAATAATTAGTATTAATTGATTCAGTTCTTGATTGATTTTAGTCGATTAAGTTAGAGTAGTGAATGAATTCAATTTAGGAAATCCATTTTGACATTCAAGTTGGTCAATTGTGATTGTCGGAGTTGATTTGGTAGTTTAATTATGATTGTGGGACTGATAACGCTTAGGGATGTATTGGTTATAGCTGTTAGTTAGTGATTTAGTTCGATTAACGAATTCGACTTTAGACTAATTTAGATTCAATTAAGTCGATAATTGAAATCACACGATTCGTAGCAACCTAAGGCGTTTTATAAAATAGAATCAATTGCGGTTAGTTGTCTCGATTAATAAGACTCACCATCTATCAATTGTTCCCCCGAGTCTTGTTAATCGGATAATTAATCATAAGTGGCCATATTTGTAAGATTGCCTAGGGTTGACTATAGTTGAAATGTGATTTTAATTAGTGAATTAATCTGAATTTTAATTAGTTAAAAGGGCTAATTGGCTAGTTGAGCAATAGTCACTTAATTGTGGCTATTTGCTAAATACAAATCTGAAAATGGGTTAAAAATAGGAGTAAAATACAGAAATTAGGAATGTAATAAGTCTTGAGAAGTAGGGGTAAATTGGGGAAAGGGAGTTGGTAAACTTGTAATAAGGTTAATAGGAAAAGGGTGCAATTGGAAAGGAAATTGGTATAATTGTGATAAATATAGAGCTTTTAGGGTATTTTGGTCATACAAAAGGTATCTTAGTGAATAATAAAAGGAAATGAGGGCATAATAGGTAATGCAAGGGAAATAGAACATGGTAGAGTATTCTAGAATGGGTCTTAGTATAGTTTTCACTAGATTAATTGCACTAACTTGTGCAACAAGCTAAAAATTGAAGGGGTTTTAGTGAAATAGTAATTTTCAGATTTTTTCTCTTTTAGGCCTATAAATAGGTAATTTCAGCTTCAATAATGGGGGGTTCAATCTGATTTTTAGAGGACTCTTTTAGAATTTAGCCATAGGAACCCAAGAAAAATCCCAAAAAATATTTGTTAAAATTTCAGATCTGAAATTAACATTTCAAATTCATTTTTCTTCTGTTTTGCCTTCAAAATCATATCAAAAAGTCCAAAAACAGTGGTAGATTCATCATAAATCAGTGAAGAACAGTTTTAATGTGAAAGTGGGTTTTGCAACAACTTGAAATTCTGAAAAACTATCTCCTGGGTTTGACTGTTGGTTTCAATTGCTGCTGGACTGTTTATTGCTGGTTTCTGCCATATTTAACTGCTGATTCTCCTACTTTGTTTCTTAATACCAGGTACACATCTTCGAAATTCCAGAAAATGTAGTTTGACAAGTTCAAGTTTGGAAATATATGAAGATCTGAAGTTTATGTTAAAATTCATTCTGTTTTATATATATTATACATCTACAATTGTATTACATTCATATAAACAAGCTACTGAACTATGGACTGATTTCTTTATGTAATTTGTGTTGGCCAGTTTAAAATTGAAATTGAGAAATAAAAGCAGTGTTAAATTGAAAATTGAAGAAGGCGGAAAGTTAGTTTGGAGTTAGAAATTGGTATAGTCTTATTTGTGATTGGAATACTAAAGTCATTTGAAGGAATTGAGTCATAATCTGTTAAGTTTGACTACAGGAATTCGACTTGCATCACTATTCAATTCTCATTGTATAGTCTATTAGTGTATTAGATCAAAAACAGTTAGTTCACTGTTTGTTCATTCGTTGATTTATTAATTAATTGATTTGTTAATCTCTTTCATTAAAAACAAGGTTATAGAATAGTTAATTAATCAATTTGTTATTAGGTAGTTGAATCAGTTTATTTGGATTTAATCTGGACACAAAAACACCCATAGTTTCGGTCACGATTTCATTTGCTCAAATACACCAAAACAGGTTATAGAATTGTTCATAGTTTATTTGTGTAATTACTCAATGGTTTGAAATTCTAGTACATGTTATGGAGACAGAATGTGAAGCCCCGTCTACTAAAATTAAAACGCATGGCCCTCATAGTTATTCTAAGCGCGTTGGGATGGTGGATATAAATTTCTCTGATATTGTCTTCATTGGCTTTGAGATTTTGGTTTCATTTTGGTTTCTACAGTAGCTAGTAGCGGTGCCTGCTGGGGTTGAGAGTTAAGGAGGGAAAGGGATGTTTTATGAGTCACCTGTTCTTTTTTGGAAGATACTTCAATTTGTTTATTAATTGTATAAAAATGTTAGACTCGGAATGACCGTTTAGCGAATTTCACGGTCTTTCCCAAAGTTAATTAAAGCCGATAGATTATTTTAGGGCACGATTTTAATATACCTTCCATTGAATGAGTGTGCACTTGGTGCGACTCAAATCCAAATCTCGGCAAAGTTGAAATACACCGAAAGTCATAGGCGTACTGGTTGCGGTATGACTCGAGGCGTGTTTTCGCAATGCCGCAAATTCCCTAAAAATAATTGTGAGCACGTGATTTTTGCCTAACATGAATTACTCCCACAAAATCAAAACAAAAATTGTCTATTTTATGGTGTGTATTTTTTGTGAATTTTTGTGTTATTTTGGTATTTGTTTGCATTTGTATATACGTGATTATATGTGTTTAAATTAATAAAAAAAAAAAGTAATACAAAAATATGTCGTGCTTACATTTCTTATCTAGTTTGAAATTAGGAGTAATTAATTTTATCTTACGAAAACGAAAATCACAAAAGAAATAATTCATCTTTTACATTTTTAGCATTTAAATGCCTAATTGTGTGATTTATATTTAATCGATGTTTAAATTGATTGTGTTAATTGTTAATATAACTTAATTAGTATTTCTTATAATTTAATTGATTTTGTAGTGAAATTAGAATTTTTGTTTTAATAAATTGAGAATTAAAATTAAAAGAGAAGAGAAAAGGAAATAATTAAGAGAAAAATCTGATTTGGGCTTGGACCACATGTTCATTACCCAAAGACCTCTCCAAATTATACCAGCCCAAAACCCATGACCCGCCCCGTCACCCTGAACCGCCCCATCTCCCATCGTGTAATCTGGACCGTTGATGACACTTCATCCAACGGTCCAGAACATTAGCCTAATTCTAATTACCCAAAGACCCAAATCAGATTTTTAATTTACCCAAACCCTAAATCCTTCTCCCTCTTTCTCCCACAGCCGCCGCCCCTCCCTGTTCTCCTTCTTCTTCGACCACCGGCCAGCCACCAGCCTCACACCAACGACCACTCCCCCCACGAACCAGTGACGCCATTCAACCGTTTTCTCTGACTAAGCAGCGAACCAAACGACATAGCTATCTCTTCTGAGCTGCTTCGTCTTCAACATTACAGTCCGCCGGCAACCAGCTTCTAATGACACCATACAGCCGGCCAACACCCACTCGACCTTCCTCGTTTCTCAAATCGCCATAGTTTCTGTCCGAATCTTTCTCCAAACCTTAACCCCCAAAACCAAAGTTGCAAGAACCCTAAATTTCGAAATAGGGATTTAGTTTCGGATTTTTGAGAAATTGGGGTCTAATAGACCTTAATTGATTCGTTTTCGTTTGAAAACATTTCAATTAAGGTCCATTCGATTCCAAATACAAAAATTCAAGTGGCCGGCCACTGCTTCGTTTCGATTTGTTCGGAGGTACTGTTTTTTTCCTCTCTTTCCTTGTTGTTTTATTCGTTTTGATTATGGTCGTTTCGTTTGTTGATATTTCTTCGGACAGATATCAATTCTCTGTTTTTTTTTCTTCATCTCTTGGGACCGTTTTATTTGGTCGACTTGTTGTTTCTCTGATTTGTTTGTTATTCTTCGCTGTTTAACGAGTGATTGTGAATCGAATTCGATTCGTTGTTAATATCGTTAAGTTGTTTGATATTGAATTTATACATGCTGTCCGAAATTGTGTAGTCACTGCTCGTCGGATTTGTTTGTCGATTACGCATATCGTAATCGGCTAATCGAATGATATAGAATATGTGTTTGCGTCGAATAGCGTCGTCGATTAGTTAGCTTCATTTTTTCTCTTTTCTCTTCTTTGGCCGAGAACACTGTTTTATTGAATTGCCAATTCTAAAGTTCTGTTTTGTCTATTTGATTACCAATGTTGTTGAATACAGGTTCGCGTCGATTAGCGTCGTCGAACATTTAGTTTCGAATTTGTTTCATTTTTTCTTCCTTTCTCTCGGCTTTGGAGTGTTATAATTTGTTGAATTTGTTTGTCGGCTTTTGTTGTCGATCATACATGTTGTGATTCGACTTAACAAATGTTGTCGTTTCAATTCGCAAATTGGTTGTTTGAAATTCCGGGCAGTGGTTCACTGTTTTGCTTGAATTAAAATTTTTCGGTTTGTTTGATTGTTCAGAGTGTTGAGCTAATTGTTGGATTGTTTGTTTTGAACCACTGTTGATTCTAAATTAGGTTGTGAATTGGATATAGCTGTTAGTCCATTTAAGTAACCCTAAAATCAACCTTTAAAGTGCAATACACATGGAAATAAGTTGTTAAAACTTGCTGGACAGCAGTGTATTTCATTAGTTTTTACCTTTAGGACTTTGTTTAGATGTTTAAAACCCATACTTAGACAAAACAGTGGGCTGTCAGGGAATATAATGATCAAAAAGTTTGAATTCTTAATTGTTTGAATGCTTTTTGAGCTGGAAATGAGAAAGAACATGGGGTATGACTAAAAAAGACTAAAGGGTGCACATGAGTTAGGGAATAAAACAGGCTGGAAGGGGGAGTTGATGAGGGGGATAATGATTCTGTTTTGTCATTTTGGAGGATATAAATGAGGCAGGGAACTCACTGGAATGGGGACTGAGATTGAGGTATACACATAGACATTAGGATACTCTCTGGAGAATACACACAGAACACACTCACAGGGGGAAAACAGAAAGACATTCCTACAGATTCATACTGGCAGAATATAGGAGGTACTGAAAGAGTGTTGTTGGAGAGATTTTTTAAGCACAAGGATACAATTCCAAAATAGAGAGGGAAACATACATCCTATTACATTTTTAGTACTGGAATTCGAGAGAAAACAGTGAGAAAATATAGAGTGAAAACAGAAGTTTTTATTGGAGTAGAGTCTTCAAACACGCATTGGGCGTATTCTGTTTGTTTGCTTCAATTTTCAGTTCTGGCAGCTTAAGGAAACCATCCTTTTGTTCTATTGTCTCTTTGTAATTGCCTACTCATTCTATTCGAGTGCTTTTCTTGGTTCGGAGTAATCTTTTAAGAATCCTTGGCCATTTGTTTTCTTCATTGGAATCTTCCGTTTGTTGGCTTGCCGAGATTCTGTTTGCTGTGTTTTTGTTGCTGCTTTTCGGTCCCGGATCCCCTGTTATTTTACTGGAGTTTCATTTGGTTTGAAGCTTATTTTCTGTTTCTCCGTTTGTTGATTCCTATTGTTGTTGCTACTGATTTCATCGGTTCTAAACTAATTCTTGATCATCACTGGAATCCACTTTGGTTACTGTCTTGTTGCTGCTCACTGTTGCTCTGTTTACTGATCCTTTCCTCCATTTTGATTTCGAATTCCAGGTATGTCTTCGAAACACAACTGATGTAACCATTTGCTCCGAGAGATCGGATTTTCGAAATAAAACGTCATCCTGGGAGTCACCCCCAAAAGATTGATATTAAGTCCCATTTGTATTAGCTTAACATTTTTATAGCATATGTTGAATTCATGTGATTATAATGGAGTGTAAACTGTTTTAAAACTATTCAATTTTGGACTGAATTTGTTTCGCGATATTAGATAAACAGTTTGTTTAGAAGTGTTAGCTTAAGCATATTTAAGATATTAGCTTTCTCGTAGTGCTACAATGGAAACCCAATTGTCGCCAATACATGTTTAAAATACTATTATGGTTGTAAAGTTATTCATATGATTAGATTACTTCATAGAAATAAATATGGACCATTCGCATTTAAATCCAAAAAAAAAATAAAAATAAAATGCAAAGTTAACAGTTTAAAGCGGTTTAAAGTTTAATCAAAGCACATAATTTATAAACATGTATAAAATCAGATATTTTTAGCCATTTATAATAATTGAAGCGACCGTGATAGAACCACGGGATCCGGGGGTGCCTAACACCTTCCCTCGGGTCAACAGAATTCCTTACTTAGAATTTCTGGTTCGCATACTTCATTTGGAAAGTCGTAAATTTCCTCGATTCGGGATTTAAATAAATCGGTGACATGGGACACCTTAATTTATTCCAAGTGGCGACTCTGAAATAAATAGAATAATCCCGTTTCGAACATTGTCACTTAAATTGGAAAAACTCCTCGCGCTCCTACCCCCGGGGTAGGGGGCGCGCCAAAAGGAGGTGTGACAGCTCTGGCGACTCTGCTGGGGAAACAAACCCAGAACTACTGGTTCAGGGTTTAAGAATTCGAGCTTTGACTAATTATTTTATTTGGCTTACTTATTATCTGATTTTATTACATGTTTATATTTTATATGCTAAATGTTGTTTTACCGCTTTGATATTTTGTGAACTGTATATAAATTGTGCCGATACCCATTTTTTTTTTCTTTTTGAGTCTTTTGAAATATAATACCGGGCATTTGCTGGACATAGCCCGTTTTTCTCAAGATAGCTGTGGTGCTTGGCACCCGGTGAAGGATTTTGTAGTCACACATGTTTAGGCGGAGAGTTTTGTCAATTAAGCTGGAAAGCCATGCTACCGGTGCACTGACACTCTTCGGCTCGAGTTGTCCGCTCGAGTTAAAGCCAGTCTAGACACTTTTCCAATAGGATGATGACTTAGAATAACAAAACCTTATGCCGGATCCCCGATAGGAACGTTTATTTGCATCATGTGCATATTTGACTTAGGAGGCTCAACACAGGGGTTGGGCCTGTCTAGGACAGGTGTACCCGAAACAAAAAGACCAACTTGTTGCATCTTTTTGTGTGCATTTATTTGTTTCGATCTTACATGCCGACCGGTTTGTTAAAAAGAGGAAGAAATGGAAAACGTCAGGGTATATAGTTAAAATAATTTTATGAAAATAGTTAGAAAAAAATGCAAAAAAATAAAAAATAAAAAAAAATAAAAAAAAATAATAAAAATAAAAATTCCAAACTAAATTTTCTTAATTTTATGAAAATAGTTAGTTTTTTTTTTTTTTTGAAAATAATTTCTGAAAAATGCAAAAAAAAAAATTCCAAACTAAATTTTCTTAATTTTATGAAAATAGTTAATTCTTTGAAAATAAATTCTGAAAAATTGCAAAAAATTCCAAACTAAATTTTCTTAATTTTATGAAAATAGTTAATTCTTTGAAAATAAATTCTAAAAAAAAAAAAAATTTGCAAAAATTTCAAATAAATTTTCTTAATTTTATGAAAATAGTTAGTTCTTTGAAAATAATTTCTGAAAAATGCAAAAAAAAAAAAAAAAAAAATTTCCAAATAAATTCTCTTAATTTTACGAAAATAGTTAGTTCTTTAAAAAAAATAAATTCTGAAAAATGCAAAAAAAAAAAAAAAAAATTTCAAATAAATTTTCTTAATTTTACAAAAATAGTTTAGTTTCTTTGAAAATAAATTTTCAAATAAATTTTTTTTAGTTCCTTTGAAAATAATTTGTTTTAGAAATGCTGTTTAAAAAATAGTTCGTTTTCTTTTCTTAAAATGATTTAGTTCTTTTATTTTCGAACTACGCAAGTTTGATTCTCACCGAAAATGAGATACGTAGGCAATCCATATCGGGCTCAACTAATACTGATTTAAAAAAAAAAAAAAAAAAAAAACAATAATAAAAAAAAAAAAAATAATATTAGAATTAGGATTTTTGTTCTTAGTCGAGAGTTAGGAAATTTTGCAAAAATAGCCAAACGCCTCAAAAGGGGCGCCGGAGGACTAATTTCACAAAAACGAAACATAGACATCACACTGGTATCCTGTTATACAACCTTCAAATCTTCTTCAAGTGATGAAAGGCCGTATTAACAAGATTCATTTTTTTTATATATATAATAAAAAAAAAATAAAATTTTTTTTTTTTAAAAAAATCTTAAATCCATTTTTTATCTTTTCTAGGATCAACATGACTTCCTCGCAACGAATCGGCCAGAAAAGGGTGAGAGACGAAATGCCACCTATGTTCATGGTCCAGGACAAAACCCCGGATCGGCTCCGTAAATGGTGGACTAGTTTTTCAGCTTGGGAAAGAAATCAAGTTCACAAGCACCTCAAATTTCTTCCGGACATCATGATGATAAAACCGGATAAAAATATGATCGGAGCCTTAGTGAGTTTTTGGGATTCAACAAGCAATGTGTTCAAATTCCGGGATTGTGAAATGACACCCACTTTGGAAGAATTGGGCGGACTCACAGGGCTCGGAAGAGATTTGCACAAGATGAGACCTGCAACTCCTAGGCAGATGAGTGTGAATAACTTCTTGAAAAAGCTATGTCTCCGGCGGGTTCCCCTCGGTTGTCTGGAGAACGGTTGGGTGCCACTAGATTATCTCTACGACAGATTTGGTGATAAGGAAGGGGTTGGGAAATTCTCAAACGTCGAATTTGTTAACCAACTGAATTATGACGCCTGGGGAAATTTAAGAATCTATGCTTTCATGATCGCTTTTTTGGGAACCATGGTTTTTCCCGAACGTGGTGGACGCATCAGAATCCGTTTAGCTACGGTGGTCTCATATCTACAGAGTAACGAGGAACACACTGTTCTTCCGATGATACTAGGAGACATCTTCCGAGCCTTAACTCGGTGCCAAGAAGGACAAGACTATTTTGAGGGTTGCAATATTTTATTACAAATGTGGTTTATAGAGCATCTCTACCATCACCCAATTGTGATAAACTTCAAAGCAGATTGGCTGAATTATATTCGCCGTCATACAAACAGAGCCGCCCGTTGTAACCTTCCATAAGACTTGAGGACTTGGCAAGAACTCCTCAACTCTTTGAGAGCCGATCAACTTACCTGGAATTATTATTGGTTCCCTTCCGCCAAAATCACGCATATGTCGACATACCGCCCATTCTACATATTAATGGGTTTCAGGGGTTTCCAACCATATGCCCCGCTACGTGTCATGCGGCAGCTGGGAAGAGAACAGAAAAAGGCCCCAATCGAGGATATGCGATCATTTGTATGGGAATTTGTGACAGAAGAGACCCCGAGGGAGACTTATGCACAGAAGGTTTGGTTCGGTAGTCGACTCTCCGACATCAACGAAATGGTTGCCGATCGGGAACGGGGAGAAGTGAGTCTCGCTTATCTTGAATGGTTCCACAACCAACCAATACCGGAGCAAAGGTCAGAAAGGTCAGTGAAGTATGCCGTCGATTGGGAGAGAGAAATAGAGGCCAGAGTTAGAGAGGTTGAGCATGAAACAGCACAAAATTTCCAATCTTGCATCAACACTTTAAAAGAAGACAAAGGAATCCTGGAAGCAGCCATGGACATACAACAGGCTGACTTCGATCGGGAAAGGGCCGGTTGGGAGCAGGAAAGAGAAGCACTCCAAACTCGAATTCAAGAGATGCAATTGGCCGCAGAAAGGTCGAGGAGGAGTCGGAGTGATCAAATGCTGATAAACGATTTGGAAAGAAAAGCCTTTGAACACCAAGAAGACTTGGAGAAGGCAAAAGCGGCTTTGGTTGCAGTCCGAACAAAATGGAAGAGAGCGGCCCGCCAAGAAGCACTCCGTCTACAACTAGTAGAGAAAGACTATGATGCGATCATCGTTGATTTGAGAAGAGCAAATGCCACTCTTAAAGAGCGAACTCTCAGGCAAGTCCAGGATGCTAAAGCAGATAGAGACCGTTGTCACAACTTGATGGCATGGATGGAAAGACAAATAGATAGGCTCTTGGACCATGTCTCCGGCAACTCTCAAGTATTAGGGGCAAAGAACAGGCACATAGGGCAGCTGCTCAGAGAAAAGGACATAATCAGAACCAGGATCAATGAGATCGGGCACTACATTACTATGAGGTGTTTGAACTGCGAACGAGTACCTCGGCCTGCCCTCTTTTCTTCGATCATGGAATGTGTCCACCAAGTCATGGCAGAATTGGAAAGTATACAGAGAGATCTCACCCCAAGAACTGCAGCAAGGCCAGACAACGCCCCCCGGGCGCAAAGATTCGAAGCTTTGGAACATGCTTAGGAGAGTCTTTTGTTTTAGAGTCTGTTTGTCCTTTTACAAGTTTTTCTCCATTGCTGTATTTTGCAAGTGTTTCAAGTTTTCCAGTTTATTGAAATAAAATTCATGAACACTTCATCTTATGTCTATTGTTTCCGAACTACGCCCGGTCTGATTCATGCGGGGACATGATACATAGGCAATCCACATAAGATTCGACCATCACTAAAAAATAAATAAATAAAAATAAAAATGAAAAAAAAAGAGGGGGGGGAAAGAAGTTAAGAGAAAAAGAAGATCGATACAAACCGGAATGACGCATCGCAAACGAATACATGTAGCAACATTGTCACCTGTATAAGTGCATCACACCCAACGTGAGATTACTTATTTGTTATGTTGTTTCAGACTAACCGTTTGTTTGCTGAAATCCAGGTTTTAGTAAAAGTGGTTGACTTTGCGGTAATCCGGCACCACATTCGTACTTCACAAGGTCCAAAGGAAAAGTTCGGCAGCTTGAAAGTACTCATTCCTATTTTACTAGATCAAAAAAGGGTGCCGACATGTCTTCAGAAATGCCTTTAGCAACCATTCCCGTTTCAGAGGAAAGCTCATTGACAACCATCCCGGCTACTGAGTCGGCAGCTTTGGAAGAGAATAGAATGCTGCGTTGCCGCATGCTCGAGATGTTGGACGATTGGAACAACGGGAAAGAGACCCCGAGTCTGGTCCCTAGGTTCCCTGGAATTCTTCTCAGGTCAAGCGGTATTACAAATACCCCCATCAATTACCCGCCTACTCTGTTCGGGTATTCCAATGCTACAAACCTCTCCGAATCACCCTCCACATCCCATCCTCGGGTAGCACCACATGATACATCTGCAAGAACGTCCGTTGAATTGCCAGTTCCAATCACAACGCACCCCACCGCACA
The DNA here is from genome assembly GCA_032618575.1 of Nicotiana noctiflora. Lineage (NCBI taxonomy): Eukaryota > Viridiplantae > Streptophyta > Magnoliopsida > Solanales > Solanaceae > Nicotiana > Nicotiana noctiflora. The sequence continues at coordinate 47,942 of JASVEL010000579.1, read as the reverse complement.
TGCTCCTTTCTTCGACTCCTCATCCTTTACATTCCCAACACCACCGCTTACACGGGACCATACCCAGGTTGCAGCCAATACATATTCTCAGCCACCTCGATACGAGTTCCTACCGAGCCAAAATCCAAAGACCCCCGAGCAGGATGAGATGGCAAAAAGAATGAGGAGTTTGGAACAAAGCTTTAAGAACATGCAAGGTCTGAGTGGACAGAAGAGTGTATCTTACGCCGATCTGTGCATGTTCCCGCACGTCCATTTGCCATCAGGTTTTAAGACACCAAAGTTCGAAAAATACGACGGACATGGCGACCCCATTGCTCATTTGAAGAAATACTGCAATCAATTGAGGGGTGCCGGCGGCAGAGAAGAATTGTTGATGGCGTACTTTGGAGAAAGTTTGGTCGGAATAGCGTCCGAATGGTATATGGACCAAGACATATCTCGATGGCACATCTGGGATGATCTGGCCAGAGATTTTGTAAAACAATTCCAATACAACATCGATATTGCGCCGGACAGGAATTCTCTATCGAACTTAAAAAGAAGCCCTCAGAAAGCTTCAGAGAATATGCCATCAAGTGGCGAGAGCAAGCGTCCAGGGTGAAACCCCCCATGGACGAAATTGAAATGGTCACGACTTTTCTCCAAGCTCAAGAGCCCGATTACTTTCAAAATATGATGTCGGCAATGGGAAAACCTTTTGCCGAAGCTATCAAGATCGGAGAGATGGTAGAAAATGGCTTGAAAACAGGGCGAATTTTGAGCCAAGCGGCCATTCGGGCAACTTCCCAAGCCATTCAAGGCGGGTCTGGAGGGATGCCCCGAAGCAAGAAGAAAGAAGAATCCGCTATGGCAGCGGTAGAAGACAGGAGATATCGAACCTCAAGGCAGGTATTCTCCGACAGGGTCCCCCAACATTACTATCCACATCACGGCATGGCTTATGCTCCTCCGCCTCCACCCTATGCAATCATGAACATTCAACCTCAGGCACGGCCACAGCCACCAGCCAACAGGAATCCACCTCCATTCCAGAGAAACCAACCTCCTTACCCAAACCAGTATAATCCACGGCCAAATAACGCTCGCCACCGCGAGCAACCCAAAACGAGCTTTACACCGATTGGGGAGCCGTATTCCACTCTTTTCCCAAAACTCAGGCAAGAAAACCTATTGCAGCCTGTTCCGCAGAACAGGCAGAATCCAGACTCTCCTGCCTACCAGAGGGGGATATAATGTGCATATCATTCAGGTGTTGAAGGACACAATACCGACAATTGTTGGACGTTGAAGAAGGCAGTGCAAGAATTGATCAATCATGGGAGGATCGTCTTCGCAGATGAAGACATCCCAAATGTGACAAACAACCCATTACCAGGCCCACAACAACGGACCGGTGATTGGGATGATTTGTGACGACAAAGAATTTGACCCAGCTTTGAAAGCGATAATCGCCATCGCTAACATAGAGAAGCGTCCTGAGACTACCCCGAAACAAGAGAAAATGGGGAAAAAGTTTGAAGCTCTTGAAACCAAATCCGAAAAGACGATTGAATTGAAAGCATCATCTCAGAAGGGCGGAGTCCTTTACCTCCCACGAGGTAGAGTGGAAAAACCATTGTCCATAGGTGCTCCCAAGAAGTTCCATTTAAAGAGAGAAACATCAATGTATGTACCAAAGGGAATTTATGTGGCCCGAAAACCAGATGAACCTGTGGTTATTGCACGCGTGCAACAAAAACCAATGACAGATCCATCCGCAGTACCCTGGAGCTACCAACGAACGCTTGTTATGCGCAAAGGGAAAGAGATCGTGGGAAATTCATCTGAGAGTGTCTTAGGACAGAAGTACTTAAACACACAGGAGGTAAATAACGCCACACAAAGGCGTTTCCCGTCGAAGAAACCTGTAAGTGCTGAAGAGGCAGAGGTCTTTTTCAAAAGATGCAAATGCCTGATTATGAGGTGATAGACCAACTGCGTAAATGCCCAGAGCAGGTGTCGATGTTGTCCCTTCTAATGAAGTCTACTGAACATCAAAAGGTTTTGCTAAAAGCTTTGAATGAGGCATACGTGCCTATTGAGACTTCATCCGAACAACTTGAAAGAATGACAGAAAGATTCTTCGCGATCAATCAGATTTCCTTCAGTAAAGCTGATTTGCCTTTGGAGGGTGCCGCCCACAACAAAGCTTTACATTTGACTGTCAAAAGCGAAGGCTACTATATGAAGAGGGTCATGGTTGATGGGGGTTCGGGGGTAGACATATGCCCGCTTTCCACTTTAGGCCGCATAGGAATCGGAGCTGAAAGGATTCGGCCTAACAACATATGTGTGCGAGCTTTTGACGGTGTGAAAAGAGATACTGTCGGAGAGATTGATGTGATTATGACCATCGGCCCGGTGGACTTCGAAGTGACATTCCAAGTCTTGGATATGGACACTTCTTACAATTTTCTTCTAGGGAGACCATGGATTCATGCGGCCGGAGCTGTGCCCTCTACCCTCCATCAGATGTTGAAATTTGAGCACAAGGGACAAGAGATCGTGGTCCACGGGGAAGACGAACAATCAATTTATCGAGATCCGTCCATCCCCTGCTTAGAAGCGGAAGCGGGAAGCGAAAACATTGTCTATCAAGCTTTCGAGATTGTGTTGCAGATCAACACGAAGAAGGGAACCCTCTCCCCCAACCTTTCTTGTCTAATGCCTCCATCATGGTGGCAAAAGAAATGATTAAACATGGCTTCCAGCCGGGAAAAGGTTTGGGAAAGTCCCTACAAGGAGTGCCGAAGCTGATAACTTTACCTGTAGCTGAAAAGTTTTTCGGAGTGGGCTTTCGCCCAACCCCTGAAGATGAAAGATGGGCCAAAAAGAGAAAGGAGAAAGGATGGGTTCTGCCGCAACCATTGCCGCATCTGTACCAAACTTTTGTCCGACCAAGGTACAGTGAAGAAGAAGAAGACGAGGTCTTTACGGCGGAGGAAATTGAAGACATATGTGGGGCCATGAGGCAAATGCTCTATGATGTTAATATGGTCCAATCGGGAGAAGGAACAAGCACCGCTGAGGTGCTGTATGTGGGCCCCGAAGCTAAATTGCAAAATTGGAAAGCCACACCCTTCCCAATCAGGCGGGAGTTCTGGTAGATTTGTCCTGTCGTTTTTCCTTCATCACAAGTTACTTCAGGACGTAGCTTGGATGTTTTGCTTTGTTTTCTTGTATTTTTTGTTTCCCCAATGTAATTTCGTTTGTTTTCAGAAAATTCCAAGAAAATAAAATAAATATTTCCTTACTTTTGCACTCTTTCTAATTTTGTTATTTATTCTTCCTTTTCAGTCCTAATAATGCGGCTTTAAATAACATGACATGCTTGCGGAACTCATGCTCAAATCCGAACACGCCACCTAATCTGGAAATAATGAACCAAGAACCGGAATACGATGAAGATGAGGCTTTTAGGGAAATAAATCGAGAATTGGAACATTTCGAGAATAAACCTAAGCCAAATTTGAATGACACCGAACCAGTTAATTTGGGAACTGATGAAGAGGTCCGAGAGACCAAGATAAGCATCCACACAGATGAGAAAACACGAGATGCAATAATCCAACTCTTGTTTGAATTTAAAGACGTGTTTGCTTGGTCTTACGATGACATGCCAGGATTAGGAGCCGATCTAGTGGTGCACAAATTACCAATCTACCCTGACTGTCGCCCGGTGCAACAGAAGCAAAGAAAGTTCAAGACTGACATCAGTGATAAAATCAAAGAAGAAATCACTAAGCAGTTGAAAACAGGGGTAATTCGAGTGGTACAATACACCACGTGGTTGGCTAATGTTGTGCCCGTGCCAAAGAAAGATGGAAAAACTCGAGTATGTGTTGACTACCGAGATTTGAATAAAGCGAGTCCTAAAGATAACTTTCCTTTACCGAACATCCACATCCTTGTTGATAATTGTGCCAAACATGAGATACAGTCGTTTGTGGATTGTTATGCGGGATATCATCAAGTGTTGATGGATGAAGAGGACGCCGAGAAGACTGCTTTTACCACACCTTGGGGGACTTACTGTTACAGAGTCATGCCGTTCGGCTTGAAAAATGCAGGAGCGACGTACATGAGAGCTATGACTGCCATTTTCCATGACATGATGCATCGGGAAATAGAGGTGTACGTGGACGATGTGATCATCAAATCCAGAACTCAAGGCGATCATGTGCGAGACTTGAGGAAATTCTTTGAGAGGTTGCGGAAGTACGATTTGAAACTGAATCCGGCCAAATGCGCTTTTGGAGTCCCGTCAGGTAAACTTTTGGGTTTCATAGTCAGTAGAAGAGGTATTGAATTAGATCCCACAAAGATAAAATCCATCGGGGATTTACCTCCCCCCAGAACAAAGAAAGATGTAATGAGTCTTCTAGGCCGACTGAACTACATCAGTAGGTTCATCGCTCACTTGACTTCCACATGTGAACCCATATTCAAGTTGTTGAAGAAAGACGCTGCAATCAAATGGACAACCGAATGCCAAGAAGCTTTTGACAAGATCAAAGAATATTTGTCAAACCCTCCAGTCTTAGTCCCGCCAGAGCCAGGGAGACCTCTTTTCTTGTATTTAACAGTCTTGGAAAACTCTTTTGGTTATGTTCTCGGGCAACGTGATGCGGCAGAGAAGAAAGAGCAAGCGATTTACTACCTGAGCAAGAAATTCACTAGTTATGAGGTCAAGTACACTTTGCTGGAAAGAACGTGTTGTGCTTTAACTTGGGTCGCTCATAAATTGAGACACTACCTCCAAGCCCATACGACTCACCTCATTACTCGGTTGGATCCTTTGAAGTATATATTCCATAAACCGATGCCCACCGGAAGATTGGCAAAGTGGCAAATCCTGCTCACTGAGTTTGACATAGTCTATGTCACTCGCACGGCAATGAAGGCCCAAGCATTGGCAGACCATTTGGCCGAGAACCCGATCGACGAAGAGTATCAACCATTGAATACCTACTTTCCCGATGAAGAGGTAAATACGACAGAAGTTGTTTCGGAAGACAGTCATGCTTGGAAAATGTTTTTCGATGGGGCGGTAAACGCTAAAGGTGTAGGGATTGGGGAAATCTTGATCTCTCCTGCTGGTCAGCATTATCCGGCCACGGCTAGGCTCCGTTTCTTCTGCACGAACAATACGGCTGAGTATGAAGCTTGTATCATGGGCATGAACATGGCAATTGATCAGGGCGTCGAAGATTTGTTGATCATGGGAGATTCGGATCTAATTATCAAACAATCTCAAGGTGAATGGGAAACTCGAGACGTTAAACTCCTCCCTTATCGACAACACGTGAACATTCTTGGCAAGCGATTTGCATCGATAGAGTTCAGGTATATCCCACGATGTCACAATGAACTAGCTGATGCACTTGCCACTTTAGCTTCAATGCTACCTTATCCGGGCAACGCCCATGTCAATCCCTTGGAAATTCAAATCAGGGAAAGCCACGGTTATTGCAATGCGATCGAAGAAGGACCAAGCATCAAGCCATGGTATTACGATATCAAGAGATTTCTGAAAACGCAAGAATACCCAGAACATGCTACTGGAGATCAAAAGAGGACCATTAGGCGACATGCAGGTGGTTTCTTTTTGAGCGGCGAGGTCATGTACAAAAGAACCCCAGATCTTAACCTTTTAAGGTGTGTTGATGCCGATGAAGCAGGAAGAATCATGCACGAAGTACACGTAGGAGCATGCGGGCCTCATATGAATGGGTATGTCTTAGCCAAGAAAATCCTTCGAGCAGGTTATTATTGGATGACCATGGAGAAAGATTGTTTCGGTTTTGTCCGAAAATGCCATCAATGTCAGGTACATGGAGATCTGATTCATGCACCTCCAACTGAGCTGCATCCTATGTCAGCGCCGTGGCCATTTGTCGCTTGGGGAATGGATGTCATCGGCCCGATTGAGCCGAAAGCTTCGAATGGACACCGATTCATATTGGTGGCTATCGACTACTTCACAAAATGGGTCGAAGCCGTCACTCTCAAATCAGTCACCAAGAAAGCGGTGGTGGATTTTGTACACTCAAGTCTTATCTGTCGTTTTGGTATACCCGCAACTATCATCACGGACAATGCTGCGAATTTAAACAGTCATTTGATGGAAGAAATATGCGAGCAATTCAAAATAACGCATAGGAACTCCACCCCGTATCGGCCCAAAGCCAATGGTGCCGTGGAAGCAGCAAACAAAAACATTAAGAAGATTTTGAGAAAGACAATCCAAAGTTCTAGACAATGGCATGAACAATTACCGTTCGCTTTATTGGGATACCGTACTACAGTACGCACATCGGTGGGAGCAACTCCATACCTGCTAGTCTATGGAACTGAGGCTGTGATACCGGCAGAGGTAGAAATTCCTTCGCTTCGTACAATTGTTGAAGCAGAGATTGAAGATAGCGAGTGGGTTAAGACTCGTTTGGAGCAATTAACTTTGATCGATGAAAAGCGAATGGCCGCGGTCTGTCATGGACAACTGTACCAACGAAGAATGGCTCGTGCTTACAACAAGAAAGTACGACCGAGAAATTTCGAAGTGGGTCAGTTGGTCTTAAGACGCATTCTTCCACATCATGAGGAAGCGAAAGGAAAATTCGCTCCTAATTGGAAAGGACCATACATCATCAGGAAGATACTGCCAAGAGGAGCGTTATACTTGGGAGACATGGAAGGAAAAGATCCTGAAACGGCTGTGAATGCAGATGCTGTGAAAAGGTATTATGTCTGAACTTGCTTCAATGAGGTCCTCACAAGTCGAAATGATTGAAGGCTTTTATTCCCGCTACCCAAACACTACCAACCCTTTTTGTAAACCCTTTGAGCTGGTTACCTTTCTTTGGCTACCCTCTTTGGAATCCAAACCAAACCAAAAAAAAAAAAAAACAACAACAACAACAAATTACCTGAACTACGTTCTGACTTGATTCCGAAAGGATACGTAGGCAACCTCTCCCTGAGGTTCAGTCACACCAAATCAAAAATCCCGATTTCCCCAAAAATGAAACTGGGGCAAATGATATTTTTGATTCGGTTTAAGATCCGTCAAGATGATTCCAAAGTTGTAATTTTGTTTACAATTCTTGTTACCCGAACCAAGTACAATTCCTTCAAGATCGATTGGAAGTTGTGAAAACATCATTGTTGCGATCCGGGGTTCCTGGAATGAAAAGAAATAAAATGAGAGAGTCTTATTGGTGAAAACCTTCGGGCACCATAAGACGATGGAAGTAGAGAAATATAAAATGAGAGAGTCTTACTGGTGAAAACCTTCGGGCACCATAAGACGATGGAAGTAGAGAAATACAAAATGAGAGAGCCTGTTGGTAAAAACTCGCAAAGAGTGCTATCCGGCGATGGTAAGAAGAGAAATGAGAGAGGTCGATTGGCGAAAACCCGCAAAGGGCGCTATCAACCGAAAAGTTTGTTTCACCACGAGAGGTCCTGGCACGGCTCCTTAGCTCGGAAATATAGACCCGTTTTGGTTCATAAGAAAATGGGAGTTTTGTGACGATCAAGCATCTAGTCCGAGGAGCATGTCATGTTGGTTAAAGTCAGCGTATACCTCAGATAAGTCCTTCTTTTCTCCCTCGAAAGGGACTCCTCTATCTTTGATACGTTTTTCCATTCTTTGATTCATTCTTCTTCTTTGAATCCCTTTCGGTTTAATTTTAATTCTGAAAATATTACAAAGGAAGGTGACGGGACCAGTTTTACAGGACTCCGCCTGGTAAAGAAGAAAAGAAAAACAGCCTCAGTGGTGTATTGTTACAATCCACGATTGGATCGTAATGATCGATTATTTCCAAAGGAAAATAGTTTTAGAAAGGAAATGGAAATCAAAGGCTAAGGTCTTAGAAGAGACGGAATAAGGCAGAAGGATGGAACCTACACGGAAAATCCTCGTGGAATCCCGGGAATGAACCCGGTCAGTTTGAAAGGAAGTCACCCCAAAGACAATTGGTAGCGAACTTCTCAATGAAAATGGGGAAACAATCAAGCAATGAAGATAACCAAGGCCGCAAAGCCAACCACTTTTTTCAATTGATAAAATGTTCTTTGTTGAAAGCAGGTCTGTTTAATTGTGCAAGAAGAAGGTACCACTCAAATAAGTGAAATACGCAAGCTTTGAAATGGCTTTGGAACAAGGAAAACACATAAAAAGGTAAGTTTCTTTTAGAGATTTATCCTATGCATTTGTTGATGTTTAAAAAGAACGCCTAAAAGAAGGCCAAAAAAAATGAAAGAAAAGAAAATGAAAACTCCGAAAAAGAGAATCAAATCATATCAGTCCAATATCTGTTTGGACCCCGGTCAGAAAAACCGAGGGTCTTTCCGGCCAGAAAGCCGTGAAACTTTTATCCCCGGTCAGAAAACCGAGGATCTCCCAGTCAGAAAACTGCGGAGCCATTTACTTTTACCCCGGCCAAAAAACCGAGGATCTGACGGCCAAAAACCGTTAGATATTGTTTGAATTCCGGCCGGAAAGCCGTGAAACTTTTATCCCGGTCAGAAAACCGAGGATCTCCCAGTCAGAAAACCGCGGAACCATTTACTTTTACCCCGGCCAAAAACCGAGGATCCGACGGCCAAAAAACCGTTAGATATTGTTTGAATTCCGGCCAAAAAGCCGTGAAACTTTTATCCCGGTCAGAAAACCGAGGATCTCCCAGTCAAAAATTGCGGAGCCATTTACTTTTACCCCGGCCAAAAAACCGAGGATCTGACGGCCAAAAAAACCGTTAGATATTGTTTGAATTCCGGCCAGAAAGCCGCGAAACTTTTATCCTCGGTCAAAAACCGAGGATCTGACGGCCAAAAAACCGTTAGATATTGTTTGAATTTCGGCCAAAAAGCCGTGAAACTCTTCTACAAAATCCCGGCCAGAAAGCCGTTGAACCTTTGTGAAACCATGATTTTCTTACCCAATGCCAAAGAGTCTTTTTAATCACTTTCTGTGCCACAACTAACTCACGAAATTTTCCTAGCAAAACTGGGGCAGAAAAATTTCGTTCGTTTGTTTGTTTTGTTGTCTAAATAGGTTTGACCTCGAGACGCAAGGATCAAGATAACCTACAAATGGGACATCAATCCAGAGTGAAGAAAAGAAGAAAAGAACCGAAAGAAAAGATTTCAAACGTTGGAGTAAACAAAGGCGCGGATTGCTCAGAAGATGATTGAAGTAACAAGCTCCGCCGACTCCGTTTCACTCAATGTTACGGAAATAAACAAGCACGTACAGCTTGTGGAGCATCAAGATTCAGATCGAGGTCTACAGCAAATCAGATAGGATTCAAGATCAAGTCTTCAAGAGAATCATAGATAGGAATCTTGTAACTCATAGTTTGATAGCATAGCTAGTTCAGCTTTAATTTCTTTTGGTGTAATAAGGAGATCGGTAAGCAGTAAACAGCAGCATGCAGCAACGATAGCAACAGTAACAGCAAAGTGTCAGTCCATGGTAGTCCCAGCTGCCAAAACTTCCCGAACTACATAGACCTGATTCCTGTTTAGCCCAGGATATGTAGGAGGCCTCCGAAGCAAAAGCTCGGTCAAACTCTTTCAAAATGCTTCCCACGGAGTATTCAAACGGGCAAAAATTGCTCGTATTTGCTCATTTATCTTTGCACGAAAACTCTTCGTGGTTTCCGCGCAAAGAGGGGCAACTGTGAGCACGTGATTTTTGCCTAACATGAATTACTCCCACAAAATCAAAACAAAAATTGTCTATTTTATGGTGTGTATTTTTTGTGAATTTTTGTGTTATTTTGGTATTTGTTTGCATTTGTATATACGTGATTATATGTGTTTAAATTAATAAAAAAAAAGTAATACAAAAATATGTCGTGCTTACATTTCTTATCTAGTTTGAAATTAGGAGTAATTAATTTTATCTTACGAAAACGAAAATCACAAAAGAAATAATTCATCTTTTACATTTTTAGCATTTAAATGCCTAATTGTGTGATTTATATTTAATCGATGTTTAAATTGATTGTGTTAATTGTTAATATAACTTAATTAGTATTTCTTATAATTTAATTGATTTTGTAGTGAAATTAGAATTTTTGTTTTAATAAATTGAGAATTAAAATTAAAAGAGAAGAGAAAAGGAAATAATTAAGAGAAAAATCTGATTTGGGCTTGGACCACATGTTCATTACCCAAAGACCTCTCCAAATTATACCAGCCCAAAACCCATGACCCGCCCCGTCACCCTGAACCGCCCCATCTCCCATCGTGTAATCTGGACCGTTGATGACACTTCATCCAACGGTCCAGAACATTAGCCTAATTCTAATTACCCAAAGACCCAAATCAGATTTTTAATTTACCCAAACCCTAAATCCTTCTCCCTCTTTCTCCCACAGCCGCCGCCCCTCCCTGTTCTCCTTCTTCTTCGACCACCGGCCAGCCACCAGCCTCACACCAACGACCACTCCCCCCACGAACCAGTGACGCCATTCAACCGTTTTCTCTGACTAAGCAGCGAACCAAACGACATAGCTATCTCTTCTGAGCTGCTTCGTCTTCAACATTACAGTCCACCGGCAACCAGCTTCTAATGACACCATACAGCCGGCCAACACCCACTCGACCTTCCTCGTTTCTCAAATCGCCATAGTTTCTGTCCGAATCTTTCTCCAAACCTTAACCCCCAAAACCAAAGTTGCAAGAACCCTAAATTTCGAAATAGGGATTTAGTTTCGGATTTTTGAGAAATTGGGGTCTAATAGACCTTAATTGATTCGTTTTCGTTTGAAAACATTTCAATTAAGGTCCATTCGATTCCAAATACAAAAATTCAAGTGGCCGGCCACTGCTTCGTTTCGATTTGTTCGGAGGTACTGTTTTTTTCCTCTCTTTCCTTGTTGTTTTATTCGTTTTGATTATGGTCGTTTCGTTTGTTGATATTTCTTCGGACAGATATCAATTCTCTGTTTTTTTTTCTTCATCTCTTGGGACCGTTTTATTTGGTCGACTTGTTGTTTCTCTGATTTGTTTGTTATTCTTCGCTGTTTAACGAGTGATTGTGAATCGAATTCGATTCGTTGTTAATATCGTTAAGTTGTTTGATATTGAATTTATACATGCTGTCCGAAATTGTGTAGTCACTGCTCGTCGGATTTGTTTGTCGATTACGCATATCGTAATCGGCTAATCGAATGATATAGAATATGTGTTTGCGTCGAATAGCGTCGTCGATTAGTTAGCTTCATTTTTTCTCTTTTCTCTTCTTTGGCCGAGAACACTGTTTTATTGAATTGCCAATTCTAAAGTTCTGTTTTGTCTATTTGATTACCAATGTTGTTGAATACAGGTTCGCGTCGATTAGCGTCGTCGAACATTTAGTTTCGAATTTGTTTCATTTTTTCTTCCTTTCTCTCGGCTTTGGAGTGTTATAATTTGTTGAATTTGTTTGTCGGCTTTTGTTGTCGATCATACATGTTGTGATTCGACTTAACAAATGTTGTCGTTTCAATTCGCAAATTGGTTGTTTGAAATTCCGGGCAGTGGTTCACTGTTTTGCTTGAATTAAAATTTTTCGGTTTGTTTGATTGTTCAGAGTGTTGAGCTAATTGTTGGATTGTTTGTTTTGAACCACTGTTGATTCTAAATTAGGTTGTGAATTGGATATAGCTGTTAGTCCATTTAAGTAACCCTAAAATCAACCTTTAAAGTGCAATACACATGGAAATAAGTTGTTAAAACTTGCTGGACAGCAGTGTATTTCATTAGTTTTTACCTTTAGGACTTTGTTTAGATGTTTAAAACCCATACTTAGACAAAACAGTGGGCTGTCAGGGAATATAATGATCAAAAAGTTTGAATTCTTAATTGTTTGAATGCTTTTTGAGCTGGAAATGAGAAAGAACATGGGGTATGACTAAAAAAGACTAAAGGGTGCACATGAGTTAGGGAATAAAACAGGCTGGAAGGGGGAGTTGATGAGGGGGATAATGATTCTGTTTTGTCATTTTGGAGGATATAAATGAGGCAGGGAACTCACTAGAATGGGGACTGAGATTGAGGTATACACATAGACATTAGGATACTCTCTGGAGAATACACACAGAACACACTCACAGGGGGAAAACAGAAAGACATTCCTACAGATTCATACTGGCAGAATATAGGAGGTACTGAAAGAGTGTTGTTGGAGAGATTTTTAAGCACAAGGATACAATTCCAAAATAGAGAGGGAAACATACATCCTATTACATTTTTAGTACTGGAATTCGAGAGAAAACAGTGAGAAAATATAGAGTGAAAACAGAAGTTTTTATTGGAGTAGAGTCTTCAAACACGCATTGGGCGTATTCTGTTTGTTTGCTTCAATTTTCAGTTCTGGCAGCTTAAGGAAACCATCCTTTTGTTCTATTGTCTCTTTGTAATTGCCTACTCATTCTATTCGAGTGCTTTTCTTGGTTCGGAGTAATCTTTTAAGAATCCTTGGCCATTTGTTTTCTTCATTGGAATCTTCCGTTTGTTGGCTTGCCGAGATTCTGTTTGCTGTGTTTTTGTTGCTGCTTTTCGGTCCCGGATCCCCTGTTATTTTACTGGAGTTTCATTTGGTTTGAAGCTTATTTTCTGTTTCTCCGTTTGCTGCCTGGGCTGTTGTTGCTACTGATTTCATCGGTTCTAAACTAATTCTTGATCATCACTGGAATCCACTTTGGTTACTGTCTTGTTGCTGCTCACTGTTGCTCTGTTTACTGATCCTTTCCTCCATTTTGATTTCGAATTCCAGGTATGTCTTCGAAACACAACTGATGTAACCATTTGCTCCGAGAGATCGGATTTTCGAAATAAAACGTCATCCTGGGAGTCACCCCCAAAAGATTGATATTAAGTCCCATTTGTATTAGCTTAACATTTTTATAGCATATGTTGAATTCATGTGATTATAATGGAGTGTAAACTGTTTTAAAACTATTCAATTTTGGACTGAATTTGTTTCGCGATATTAGATAAACAGTTTGTTTAGAAGTGTTAGCTTAAGCATATTTAAGATATTAGCTTTCTCGTAGTGCTACAATGGAAACCCAATTGTCGCCAATACATGTTTAAAATACTATTATGGTTGTAAAGTTATTCATATGATTAGATTACTTCATAGAAATAAATATGGACCATTCGCATTTAAATCCAAAAAAAAAATAAAAATAAAATGCAAAGTTAACAGTTTAAAGCGGTTTAAAGTTTAATCAAAGCACATAATTTATAAACATGTATAAAATCAGATATTTTTAGACATTTATAATAATTGAAGCGACCGTGCTAGAACCACGGGATCCGGGGGTGCCTAACACCTTCCCTCGGGTCAATAGAATTCCTTACTTAGAATTTCTGGTTCGCAGACTTCATTTGGAAAGTCGTAAATTTCCTCGATTCGGGATTTAAATAAATCGGTGACTTGGGACACCTTAATTTATTCCAAGTGGCGACTCTGAAATAAATAGAATAATCCCGTTTCGAACATTGTCACTTAAATTGGAAAAACTCCCTTGCGCATCTACCCCCGGGGTAGGGGGCGCGCCAAAAGGAGGTGTGACAATAATACTTAATGTAAAAAGCACATTATGTTGTTAAAACCTATAGTTGAGTCAAACAAAAATCAAGAACGACAGTGGAGCGACCGTGCTAAAACCACGGAATCCGGGAGTGCCTAACACCTTCTCCCGGGTTAACAGAGTTCCTTATCCGGACCTCTGTTTCGCAGACATTTCAAGAGTCAAAATTCCTCGGATTCGGGATTAACCGGTGACTTGGGACACCATGGTCATTCCCAAGTGGCGACTCTGATTAATCTCTAATAAAATCCCGAACCGATTGTCCTTTAATTGGAAAAACTCCTTCCCTTGCGTTATTTTATCCGTTTCGGGTAATTGAGCGTCGGGGTATACCCTACAAGTGTATTTATACGCTTTTAAGTGTTTGGGGTAGTAAAAAGGGAGGTGTGACAGCTCTGGCGACTCTGTTGGGGAACCAACCCTGAATTTCGATTTCAGGGTTTAAGAACTCGAGCTCCTTAGAATTGCCGTTCGCATTTTTGTTTGACTTCATTATATAATTTGAACAACATGCTATGTGTTTTATCGCTTTGATATTATCTGGACTGTATATATAAAATTGTGCCGAAAACCCTTCTCTCTTCTCCCTCGGGGATGTGCTTACTGGTTGAGACTCCCCTTTCTGTTAAAGTCACCTTAAACTAAGAAAACAGAGGCCGGATAAGTTACAAAGCCGATTGACTCCGCGGGTCACCGGTACGTAGCCCCCTCCTCGATTCGAGTTGTCCGCTCGGGTACACGGTCTAGCGATCCATGAAACCATAAGATTTTGAACATAGGTCTAGGACGATTATTTGCATCATATTTGACTTAGGGGACTCAACACAGGGGTTGGGTCCGTCTAGGACAGGTGACCCGGTATTGAAAAGACCGAGCATGCTATGTGTTGCATTTTATTGTCCTTGATCGTTATGCGGACCGGCGAAAATCCCGAGGATTGGAAAAATTGTTGAAAAAGAGAGAGAGGAAAATAATGATTTGTAGAAAATAGGTACATGGAAAATTTGGAAAAATTGAAAAATGGGTGGAACATTTTTTTTGAATTAATTGGTCAAATAATCTGACCGAACTACGCAGGTTTGATTCTCACCATTAGGTGGGATACGTAGGCAACCCTCATCGGGTCCAACCACCCCTTTTAAAAAATCAAAAAAAATGTGTGTATTTTTGTCAATAAAATCAAAGTGATGCCGTTTTTGTAAAATAAGCCGAATGTTCCGAAAGGACGCCGGAAGGCTCTGTTTTTGCAAAAATAGCCACTTTGAATCTTTTTAAATAATTTGCGGGCACAACCTTGAAATATTCCTTGTGGAAATGTTGCAAGGCCAAAGCCTCAAAATCAAGTCCGGGTTCACACCCGTTTTGCAAAAATAACCAAAAAATGTCAAATTTTTGATTTTGTTATAAATAAATCGGGTGATGCTATTCTTGCTTAAAATAAGCCGAATGTCCCTCAAAAGGACGCCGGAAGGCTGTTTTTGCAAAAATAGCCACTTTGAATCTTTTTAAATAATTTGCGGGCACAACCTTGAAATATTCCTTGTGGAAATGTTGCAAGGCCAAAGCCTCAAAATCAAGTCCGGGTTCACACCCGTTTTGCAAAAATAACCAAAAAATGTCAAATTTTTGATTTTTGTTATAAATAAGTCGGGTGATGCTATTCTTGCTTAAAATAAGCCGAATGTCCCTCAAAAGGACGCCGGAAGGCTGTTTTTGCAAGAATAGCCACTTTGAGTCGTTTGTAAATAATTTTGGACACAGCCTTGAAATATTCCCTCGCGAAAATGTTGAAAGGCTGTATCCGCAAAATTAAGTTTGAGTCATTGCTCAACTTTTTTAAAAAAAATAACCACTTTATCAAATAAGCCATTACATGGCCGATTTTTGCTGAAATAGCCACAATTTTGCATTTTTAACTTCCTCAGTCTTGTGTTGGCCTGTGTTGGTGCTGAACGATGCCCCATAGGCCCCAGGGGATAAAAATTTTGAATTTGCATCTTCTCAAATAAAATTTTGCAAAAAGAGCCACTTTGCCTAAATAAGCCATTATATGGCCAATTTATGAAAAAATAGTCTTGTGTTGGTTTATGGTGATGCCGAACGATGCCCCATGAGCCACAGGATAAAAAAAAAGATTTTCAGTTTTATCTTTCTTAAATAAATTTTGCAAAAATAGTCATTTTGTCAAATAAGCCATTATGTGGCCAACTTTGTAGAAAATAGTCATAATTGACACCAAAAATATTCTTATTCTTGTAGAAATCTCCTACACAAGTTTGTAGTTGGAATCGGTTTCTATAATTTTCCTTCAAAGAAAAAAAAATAAAAAAAAAATCAAATAAACATCTCTTTATTTCTTGCATTAATTTGCAAGAACTACGCTCGGTCTGATTCATGCGGGGTCATGATACGTAGGCAATCCACATAGGATTCGACCATTTCCATAATCAAAAAGAAAAAAAAATGGAAAACTACAAAAAAGAAAAAAAGGAAAAATGAAAAAACCACAAAAAAAAAAAAAGAAAAGAGAAAAGAAAATAGTAGAAAAAAAAATAATAATAAAAGGAGGTGATCAATAAGCGGGATACCTTAATGCTGACATGGTAGCTTTGCTTTGTTGTGTCCGTTTCCAGGAAGGTGGTTGGTTGTGGTTCTAAGATAACTTTTCCCTGTAACACAAAGTCAGAGGACAATGGCAGAGAATCTCAAGGCTGAGTGGGTTAGTACCGGCACCCGACAACAGCTGGTTGAACGGAACCACATGTTAGTTGAAGAAGTCAAAATGTTGAGACAACACGTGGATGAAATGCATCGGGCGTGGATGGATGGAAAATCACTACCTCCGCCACCACCTAGTTTCATGGACTCTGTCCTTACACTGAACCCGATGCCAAATATACCCGCCTATCGCAGCCTTTCCAACCACCCCAATAGCTCCATCACTCGGTATCCATCTATTTTCCCCCAGGAATGCGCTCCAATCACATCCACTGTTCCCGACGATAAACACCCACCCGAAGCTCATGTTGCCCAACATTACCCCTCCGAGGTTGTTCATCAGGGACCCCAAACAGAGCCCGCAGGTTGAACCTCCCCAACGACAAGGTCCAGTGGTCGTCTTTGCTAAAGGCCCTCTATATCGAACTCATGGATATCCTTGTAATTCTCCCGGCCCTTACTTCTCCCCACGAGCATACCAGAAACCCCACGGGTCAGGGTTTTAGGCCAAATCAGGCCTTTAGAGATGAGAGGCTACTAAAACGAGAAAAGTCTCTTACCCCTTTGGGAGAATCGTATGCCAGTTTGTTCCACAAGTTGGAGCAACTGGGCATGTCGAAACCAATTCAGATAAAAATGCCAAATCATCGGTCAAAAAGGTGTGATTTTTCTCAAATGTGCGCATATTGCTCAGGCGCCCCGGGGCATGACACAGAAAAATGTTGGAAGCTAAAAAAGGCAATTCAGGAGCTTATCAATGCAGGCTACATTGCCGTACAAAATCCGGATATAGTCGACACCCGTATGGTTGATGCAGAAGGCAGTGGCTAAAGATATTGTGCTTGGTAATTGGAAATATGCTTCATTTGGGGTTTATCCAAAGTAGAATTTTTGGTGGCTTATTTTGTTCTCATTTCTGTTACCCGGGTTATTTCAGGGTTGTGATCCGGACGTTGTCTTGAAAGTCAAAACCCTTCTATCTTACTACTTTGCTTTGTTTAGTGTTGTCTAGGTTTGTAATTCTAGTCTAGTTTGTTCATTTTGTTGTTCATCTTGTTGTTTCAACCCATCGGTTTAATACAACTCTTTCTTTCCCATCATTCCATTTCTGATCACTTTGCATTTCTTCTCATACTGACTTTAGCAACATGACATGCACATAATTCTAAGCCTGGTTTTTTAAAAGTCAATGAAATAATGTTGAAAATGTAATGATACTCGGAGGAAATATTGAAATACTGTGAAGCCGGAATCAAGTGAATACTGAGGGAAAACAGAACATAAAGAAATGCCTTGGAAATGTATCATGCTTCATCGGTTTAAAGCCAAAGACAAATGTACCCCAAGGTTAAAGGAACCATTCGTGGTATCAAGATTGTTGCCCAATGGCATTGAGGATCGTCAAAAACAGAAGGCAAATATGTGAATTAGTCGAAAGATAGTTTGTACTTGGTAGGTTTTGAAGATTGGAATGACGAAGACATTTTATTCGGCTATCCAAACACTTCGTCCATTGTTATCCCCTTTGAGCCATATTATATTTTCTTTCGTATCCCTCTTTCGGAATCAACAACAAAAATTGAGAATTGAGCGAGGAACAAAAGAAAAGAAAAAAAAAAGAGAAAAAGAGAAGAAAAAAAAAAAAAAAAAAAAAAAAAAAGAGAATTCGGGAAAAGTCAAGATGCAACATTGAAATTGATGACGTAGTCTGAACTACGTCTGACTTGATCTCGAAAGGGTACGTAGGCAGCCTCTCTGAGGTTCAGTCACAATAAATGAAAAATCTGAAAATCTAAAAAAAAAATCCCCCGAAAAGGAAACTGGGGCAGAGTTTATGTTTGTTGAAGAAATAAGATTCCGAAAGTTGTAATCATTAACCCACATTGAAATAATTTTGAGCCTTTATATCCTTTTTTCTAAACCCCATCCAAAAGCCTGCATTACGGTCCAAAGGAAGACCTTCCGATCAATCTTCAAGAAATGCCGAGTCAAGCGAACAAAGGTCAATCACATCAGGGGCAACACTCCAGGAGAGTGAAGAACTCAAATCACCACGAGACTCCAAGATGAGAGAAGTCAAAATGAGAGAGTCTTATCGGTGAAAACCCGCACGGGCACCGTAAGGCGACGGTGAGTCGAGAGAAAGAAAGAGCAAATGAGAGAGGCTTGATGGTGAAAACCCTATGGGCACTACAAGTCGACTAAGGATCAGATCAAAGAAATGAAGTGTTGAAGATCGGTTTCACGGCAGAACTTGCAACAAGAGTTGAACATCAAATTTGCTATACAGAGAAGGCCAAAAGTGCATGTCAAGGTCGCTAGAGTCGGTATTCAAAATCCGATAGGTCATTCTTCCGTAGGTTTCTTGTTAGGAATTATGTTTTCCTTTCTTTCTATCCTTTGTACCTTGTTTTACCCTCCCTCTTATTGAGTTTGTCGGGTCATAACAAGTATAGAAATGATTTCAAAATTTGCCACCAAGCTTTCCAATTGCACAAGATGGGATTTGGCCAACACGACAATTGTCGTAAGTCGGGAAAAGGCAAGGCCAGTGCTTTAAGCCAAAAGAGCAACATGTGCAATGGAGCGGGCAACAATAAAAATGTTTGGGGTGCGTACAAGACGCAAAGGTCGGCAAAGTGCCAACTCGGGGGAAAATATAACAAATGGAAATATGGGAGTGTATTCTGACAAAAGAAAGAGCCAGTCAAGAAACACCCAAGGTTGTCCAGTGAAATCATTGAAGAAATCATAGACTTCAAGATCGGAATTGTGGGATCCGTCAAGAAAGGGACAATATACATACCTAAAGAGAGTTGGATTTTGAACAAAGAAGAAGTGAAAATGGATAGTCGGTGAGCAGGCAAGGCGCTCGGGTGGAAAGCAGTCGCCATCAAAATTCAAGGCCACAACCAACCACCGCATTTAAACTAACATATTTTTCTTTGCTTTGAAACAGGGGCATAGACGTTATTGATCCGATAGAGCCAATAGCTTCCAATGGGCATAGGCTCATTTTGGTTGCGATGCGTATCTTACTGTATTGGGCAGAGGCAAAGGGCAAATTTGCGCCAAATTGGCAGGGACCACTTGTAGTATCACGGGTGTTGTCCAATGGGGCATTGTATTTAACAGAAGTTGAAGGAAAGTGCATGGAGACTGCTATCAATTCAGATGCAGTCAAAAGATTCTATTATGTGTTTTGTTGTGATTTTGGAATTGAAATGACGAAGGCGTTTTATTCTCTATCCAAACACTTTATCCATTGATAACCCCTTTTGAGCCTCAATGAATATATTCTTTCATATCCCTCTCTCGGAAATCGCTTTAGTGCAATAAGATCGAAATTGCCAAAATGAAAAAAAATGAAAAAATGAAAATGAAAAAAAAAAAGAAAAAAAAAAGAAAAAGACAAAGAAATCGGGAAAAAGTCAAAAGAAATCTATCTAACTAATGAAGTTGGATGAACTACGTCTGACTTGATCCCGAAAGGGTACGTAGGCAGCCTCTCTGAGGTTCAGTCACAATAAAGGAAAAATCCAAAAATTCCCCACATATTGAAACTGGGGCAGAAGTTATGTTTAATAATTCCGAGAGTTGTAAATATTTTTGAACCCTCGTGAGATTTTGAGCCTTTATACCTTTCTTTCTTAACCCGTCCAAAAGCCACATTACAGTCCAAAGAAAGACCTTCTGATCAATCCCGAAATGATAACGAATGCAATGAAGGAGGAGCGAAACATCGGACAACACCTGTGGTAAGAAAACAAAATACAAAAGGGAAAAATGAGAAAAATGAAAAAAAATGAGAGAGTCTTATTGGTGAAAACCTTTCGAGGCACCGTAGGGCGATCGTGAGGACTACCAGAAAAGAGAAAAGCAATAAAAAAAAATAAAATAGTATCGGTTTGGGTTGAAAACAATTTGGAGACAGAATAATGATTGGAACGAACTGGGTCAGAGTTTAAATACATGGCATGGTCAGCGGAATCAGCCAGCAAATACCCAGATAAGTTCTAACTACCAGCTCCTGATAATGAAATTGAGACAACACTGGATCAGAAAGGAAGAGTTGGGAAGGAAATAAGGAAGCTTGGCAAACATGGCCAAAGGAAAAGAAAACAAAACAAAAATGGAAAAAGTGAGAAAATACAAAAAAAAAAAAAAAAAAAAGAGTTCGCGAGAGATAGGCAGCTGAAAATCCACACAGCGGGAAAAAAAGCAAAAAAGAGGAAAGCAATAAGAGGCAGGGACGGCAGATGCCAGTTGCCAGCAGTTTATATCTAATAAATTTTGTTTCATGATTCATGCAGGAACAAAGTGTCATTATTCACTTTAAAGCGAATGTGACCAATGTGAAAAAATAGAAAACACCCAAAAAAGAGGAAAGTTTGACGATAAGTGGAGAAATTCACAGATGAGAGACAATTGGTAAAAGAAAATACCAAAAAGAGGAAGTTTTAAATCATTGTTGAAATCGGGGTGCCCGCCCGAAGAATGGTATGGCAATTTATTTTTAAAGTTTGTTGTTGAAGTCGGGGTGCCCGCCCGAAGAATGGTATGGCAATTTATTTTTAAAGTTTGTTGTTGAAGTAGGGGTGCCCGCCCGAAGAATGGTATGGAAATTTATTTTTAAAGTTTGTTGTTGAAGTCGGGGTGCCCACCCGAAGAATGGTATGGCGATTTATTTTCAATGTTTATTATTGAAGTCAGGGTGCCCGCCTGAAGAATGGAATGGCATTTTACTTTAAGTTCTAATTGATGTTTTAAATCATAGTTGAAGTTTTAAATTGTTTTTGAAATCAGGGTGCCCGCCTGGAGAATGGAATGGCATTTTACTTTAAGTTTTAGTTGAAGTTTTAAATTGTTGAAGTCGGGGTGCCCGCCCGAAGAATGGAATGGCATTTTACTTTAAGTTTAGTTGAAGTTTTAAATTGTTGTTGAAGTCGGGGTGCCCGCCCGAAGAATGGTATGGCGATTTATTTTTAAAGTTTGTTGTTGAAGTCAGGGTGCCCGCCTGGAGAATGGAATGGCATTTTACTTTAAGTTTTAGTTGAAGTTTTAAATTGTTGAAGTCAGGGTGCCCGCCTGGAGAATGGAATGGCATTTTACTTTAAGTTTTAGTTGAAGTTTTAAATTGTTGAAGTCGGGGTGCCCGCCCGAAGAATGGAATGGCATTTTACTTTAAGTTTAGTTGAAGTTTTAAATTGTTGTTGAAGTCGGGGTGCCCGCCCGAAGAATGGTATGACGATTTATTTTTAAAGTTCATTGTCGAAGTCAGGATGCCCGCCTGGAGAATGGAATGGCATTTTACTTTAAGTTGTAGTTGAAGTTTTAAATCATTGTCGAAATCGGGGTGCCCGCCCGAAGAATGGTATGGCAATTTATTTTTAAAAGTTTGTTGTTGAAGTCAGGGTGCCCGCCTGGAGAATGGAATGGCATTTTACTTTAAGTTTTAGTTGAAGTTTTAAATTGTTGAAGTCGGGGTGCCCGCCCGAAGAATGGAATGGCATTTTACTTTAAGTTTAGTTGAAGTTTTAAATTGTTGTTGAAGTCGGGGTGCCCGCCCGAAGAATGGTATGGCGATTTATTTTTAAAGTTCATTGTCGAAGTCAGGGTGCCCGCCTGGAGAATGGAATGGCATTTTACTTTAAGTTTTAGTTGAAGTTTTAAATTGTTGTTGAAGTCGGGGTGCCCGCTCGAAGAATGGAATGGCATTTTACTTTAAGTTTTAGTTGAAGTTTTAAATTGTTGTTGAAGTCGGGGTTGCACGTTTAATTTCTGTTAGGTGCCCACCTTCTAATACGGGAATATTTTCTGCATCGCATTGCACGTTTAATTTCTGTTAGGTGCCCACCTTCTAATACGGGAATATTTTCTGTATCACATTGCACGTTTAATTTCTGTTAGGTGCCCACCTTCTAATACGGGAATATTTTTCTGCGTTTGCATTGCACGTTTAAATTACGTTAGGTGCCCACCTTCTAATACGGGAATATTTTCTGCATTTGCATTGCACGTTTAAATTTTGTTAGGTGCCCACCTTCTAATACGGGAATACATTTCTGCATTCGCATTGCACGTTTAATTTCTGTTAGGTGCCCACCTTCAAATACGGGAATATTTTTCTGCATCGCATTTCATACATATCTGCATTAAAAAAGAAAAGGGAAAAAGAAAAGAAAAAAAAAGAAAAAATGAAAAGAAGAAAAAAAAAAGAAGAAAAAAAAATGAAAAATTCGGACATTCAATAACATGATGTGCCCAGTCACCATACTGGGGCAGAAAAATCTTTCTTTGGTTGTTTATTTAGTCACAAGCAGGGGTCCACCTGGAGAATGGACGAAATATTTCATATTTAAGAGGTTGAACAAGTCAAGGCAATAACAGGAATGCCGGTGAAAATTTGAACATGTTCAAGGCGATAACAAGAATGCCATTGGAGCAAAGATACAAGTTGAAGGCAATAACAAGAATGCCGTTGCAAGGAATACAAGACACAAGATCAAGAAAATACAAAAAGACAAGTTGGAAGACATAGATAGGATTTTTGTAATTCATAGGTTGTAGCTTAGGCTAGCTCCTTTTATCTTTACCCTGGTGTAATAAGGAGTCAGTCAGCAATGACAGCAGTAACAACAGCAACAGCAGTGAGATCACAATCCTTGGTAGTCCCAGCTACCAGACCTTCCCGAACTACACTGACCTGATTCCTGTTTAGCCCAGGATATGTAGGCAACCTCTGAAGCAGGGTGCGGTCAAAGCTTTTCAAAATGCTTCACAATGGAATACTCGAACGGGTAAAAATCGTTCAAAGTTGCTCACTTATCTTTGCACGGAAACTCTTCGTGTCCCCGAGCAAAGAGGGGCAGGTGTGAGCACGTGATTTTTACCCTACACATGAGTTATTCCTATAAAATTCAAAATAAATGATTTTTCTTTATTTTCTAAATTTTGTGTGAATTTTGTGTTAGTTGTTATGCATGTTATTTGCGTGTGATAAATGAAAATACAAAATTTGCATTCTTAGGAAATTAATCCATTTTTTTTATTAATTAAAGAAAAAATCAAAAAAAAATTAGTTAGCTTTTTAAAATTCAAAATTGCCAAAAAAGTAGGTAATTAGTTAGTTTTAATTAGTTTCAAATAATTACAAGATAGAAAAATATAGAAAATACAGAACAAATTAAAAATACAACAAAATAAAAAAAAATATAATAAGGAGAAATAAACACAAAATGCAAAAGATCAAAGGGAAAAACAATGAACAAGGAATTGGGCCAAGATGCCCGAAAATCCTAGTCCAAATCGGCCAGCCCAGCTACCCAGCGGCCCAAATGCCCCAACCAGTCGCCCAGTCCCAGCCGCCTAGCCCAATTGCACTACCCAGACCCGGTCCACCCCCTTCCCCTTTGTTAAATCTCATCCGTTAAACCCATTTAATCCAACGGTCCCAATATTTTTATTACAATTTCAATGTACAAAAAACAACAAACCTTAAAAAAACATAACACATTAAACTAAACTCATTTCTTGTCCAAACACCAGCCGTCTCCCTCATCTCTCTTTATCTCCACAGCCGCCGCCTAGGGTTCCGCCGCGGGTGGCGGCGGCCGGCCACCTTTCACGGCCAAAGTAACACCAAAATACTCCCCTCACCCTCCTCGTCACGTTCTCACTATTAGCTCCCTTCAAAACCCAACGAATCGATCCAAATCTCCCGCGCCGCCACCCCTCCCCATGGCGGCGCCGCCACCCAAACCACCCCAAATCAACCCCTACCCTTCTCTCAACACCTCTCAACCGTGACACAAGAAAATCGAGTCCCAAAGACTGCCGAGAATTACCAAGACAATCTGGTCTTCAAGAAGGTTTGTCGATTCAAGGAAAACAAATGAAAAGGCTCGAGTTCATTCAAGAAATGAAGACGATGAAGAAAATCAGAAAAAAAAAAAGAAGAAAAGAAAAAAAACAGAAAAACAGGAAATCAAAAAAAAAAAAAGAGCTAAGTTCCTTCTTTTCCTTATTCCAGTTTGTTTCTATATATTCCTATATGCATGCTTTTTCTCTTCTCAGTTTATCATGGTTATTTTTAGATTCATTGCTGGTTATGGTTGTAGGGTTTACTGATTTTATCGCATCTGTTAGTTCAATATTAAATTGATATGCCTCAAATAGTTTATACGATTCTGTTTTCACAGTTTAGTTTCTACGGTAATTTCTTAATTATCTTTTGATTAATTTATCAAAGTGATTCTGAGTTTTCATGATTAGATTTTTAGATTAATTCATAATTTTTTTTTTTACTATTAGTTCATATCTTTAGTTTTTGACTTGATATTTGACTAATTGAAATTTCTGTTAATTTTCATTTCTTTTGACTTTAGTATTAATTAGTATTTTAATATTTTCTTACTTTGTTAGTTTAATTAGTCTAATAATTAGTATTAATTGATTCAGTTCTTGATTGATTTTAGTCGATTAAGTTAGAGTAGTGAATGAATTCAATTTAGGAAATCCGTTTTGACATTCAAGTTGGTCAATTGTGATTGTCGGAGTTGATTTGGTAGTTTAATTATGATTGTGGGACTGATAACGCTTAGGGATGTATTGGTTATAGCTGTTAGTTAGTGATTTAGTTCGATTAGCGAATTCGACTTTAGACTAATTTAGATTCAATTAAGTCGATAATTGAAATCACACGATTCGTAGCAACCTAAGGCGTTTTATAAAATAGAATCAATTGCGGTTAGTTGTCTCGATTAATAAGACTCACCATCTATCAATTGTTCCCCCGAGTCTTGTTAATCGGATAATTAATCATAAGTGGCCATATTTGTAAGATTGCCTAGGGTTGACTATAGTTGAAATGTGATTTTAATTAGTGAATTAATCTGAATTTTAATTAGTTAAAAGGGCTAATTGGCTAGTTGAGCAATAGTCACTTAATTGTGGCTATTTGCTAAATACAAATCTGAAAATGGGTTAAAAATAGGAGTAAAATACAGAAATTAGGAATGTAATAAGTCTTGAGAAGTAGGGGTAAATTGGGGAAAGGGAGTTGGTAAACTTGTAATAAGGTTAATAGGAAAAGGGTGCAATTGGAAAGGAAATTGGTATAATTGTGATAAATATAGAGCTTTTAGGGTATTTTGGTCATAACAAAAGGTATCTTAGTGAATAATAAAAGGAAATGAGGGCATAATAGGTAATGCAAGGGAAATAGAACATGGTAGAGTATTCTAGAATGGGTCTTAGTGTAGTTTTCACTAGATTAATTGCACTAACTTGTGCAACAAGCTAAAAATTGAAGGGGTTTTAATGAAATAGTAATTTTCAGATTTTTTCTCTTTTAGGCCTATAAATAGGTAATTTCAGCTTCAATAATGGGGGGTTCAATATGATTTTTAGAGGACTCTTTTAGAATTTAGCCATAGGAACCCAAGAAAAATCCCAAAAAATATTTGTTAAAATTTCAGATCTGAAATTAACATTTCAGATTCATTTTTCTTCTGTTTTGCCTTCAAAATCATATCAAAAAGTCCAAAAACAGTGGTAGATTCATCATAAATCAGTGAAGAACAGTTTTAATGTGAAAGTGGGTTTTGCAACAACTTGAAATTCTGAAAAACTATCTCCTGGGTTTGACTGCTGGTTTCAATTGCTGCTGGACTGTTTATTGCTGGTTTTTGCCATATTTAACTGCTGATTCTCCTACTTTGTTTCTTAATACCAGGTACACATCTTCGAAATTCCAGAAAATGTAGTTTGACAAGTTCAAGTTTGGAAATATATGAAGATCTGAAGTTTATGTTAAAATTCATTCTGTTTTATATATATTATACATCTACAATTGTATTACATTCATATAAACAAGCTACTGAACTATGGACTGATTTCTTTATGTAATTTGTGTTGGCCAGTTTAAAGTTGAAATTGAGAAATAAAAGCAGTGTTAAATTGAAAATTGAAGAAGGCGGAAAGTTAGTTTGGAGTTAGAAATTGGTATAGTCTTATTTGTGATTGGAATACTAAAGTCATTTGAAGGAATTGAGTCATAATCTGTTAAGTTTGACTACAGGAATTCGACTTGCATCACTATTCAATTCTCATTGTATAGTCTATTAGTGTATTAGATCAAAAACAGTTAGTTCACTTGTTTGTTCATTCGTTGATTTGTTAATTAATTGATTTGTTAATCTCTTTCATTAAAAACAAGGTTATAGAATAGTTAATTAATCAATTTGTTATTAGGTAGTTGAATCAGTTTATTTGGATTTAATCTGGACACCAAAACACCCATAGTTTCGGTCACGATTTCATTTGCTCAAATACACCAAAACAGGTTATAGAATTGTTCATAGTTTATTTGTGTAATTACTCAATGGTTTGAAATTCTAGTACATGTTATGGAGACAGAATGTGAAGCCCCGTCTACTAAAATTAAATCGCATGGCCCTCATAGTTATTCTAAGCGCGTTGGGATGGTGGATATAAATTTCTCTGATATTGTCTTCATTGGCTTTGAGATTTTGGTTTCATTTTGGTTTCTACAGTAGCTAGTAGCGGTGCCTGCTGGGGTTGAGAGTTAAGGAGGGAAAGGGATGTTTTATGAGTCACCTGTTCTTTTTTGGAAGATACTTCAATTTGTTTATTAATTGTATAAAAATGTTAGACTCGGAATGACCGTTTAGCGAATTTCACGGTCTTTCCCAAAGTTAATTAAAGCCGATAGATTATTTTAGGGCACGATTTTAATATACCTTCCATTGAATGAGTGTGCACTTGGTGCGACTCAAATCCAAATCTCGGCAAAGCTGAAATACACCGAAAGTCATAGGCGTACTGGTTGCGGTATGACTCGAGGCGTGTTTTCGCAATGCCGCAAATTCCCTAAAAATAATACTTAATGTAAAAAGCACATTATGTTGTTAAAACCTATAGTTGAGTCAAACAAAAATCAAGAACGACAGTGGAGCGACCGTGCTAAAACCACGGAATCCGGGAGTGCCTAACACCTTCTCCCGGGTTAACAGAGTTCCTTATCCGGACCTCTGTTTCGCAGACATTTCAAGAGTCAAAATTCCTCGGATTCGGGATTAACCGGTGACTTGGGACACCATGGTCATTCCCAAGTGGCGACTCTGATTAATCTCTAATAAAATCCCGCGATTGTCCTTTAATTGGAAAAACTCCTTCCCTTGCGTTATTTTATCCGTTTCGGGTAATTGAGCGTCGGGGTATACCCTACAAGTGTATTTATACGCTTTTAAGTATTTGGGGTAGTAAAAAGGGAGGTGTGACAGTATGCTTCTGTATTTGGCAGTTTCTGAAGTCGAAGTAAGTGCAGTCTTGGTCCGTGAAAATAAAAGTATGCAATTTCCAATTCACTATATCAGCAAAACTTTAATAGATGCCGAGACAAGGTACCATCACCTTGAAAAGCTAGCTCTGGCACTAGTCGTGGCTTCACGCAAGCTTAGACCATATTTTCAATGTCACCCCATAAAAGTGGTAACGACCTTCCCCCTAAGAGGTATCCTGCACAAACTTGAACTATCAGGTAGACTTGCCAAATAGGCCATAGAATAAAGCGAGCACGACATAAAGTACCAACTGCTAACCGGCATTAAGTCGTAGGTGCTCACCAACTTCGTCAGTGATTTTAGTGTGGAGATATTTCCCGAGGCAGAACAAGAAGCACTTCGCGTTCCATATGTACCGATCTCTAGTTAGCTATACCGATGGTGCCTCGAATGCCTCAGGATTGGGACTGGGACTCGTCCTCGAGGTCCCTACAGGTGAAGTAATTTGCTAGTCCATACGATGCCCCGAAATGACTAACAACGAGGCCGAGTATGAGGTTGTGGTTACAGGTTTGAAGTTAGCCCTCAAATACAGTGCCCGATGACTCGTCCTCCACTGTGAATCTCATATCATTGTGAGTCAAGTCACTGGGACTTTCCAACTCAAAGAGCAGAGACTACAAAGGTACAAGTCGGAAATCCACAAATTGCTGTCAGAGTTTGATGAATGCCGCCTCGACTAGATACCTAGGGCGCAAAATATCAAAGCAGATGGCCTCGCCAAACTAGCTGCGAGCACCAGGAATATCAACAAATAAAACGTGGCCACCCTCCTTCATTCTGCCATAGACCATGTCGAGGTACATTCTATAAACCTAACCCGGGACTGGCGTAACCGCTTCACAGCCTATTTATAGGATGTATCGCTCCCTCAAGACAAAAAGGAAGCTAAAATCCTTCGGGTCCAGGCAGCCCAATACAGCCTAATAAACCATGACCTATACAAAAGAACATTCGGCGGCTCCCTAGCCAAATATCTTGGACCACGTCAAACAAGACGAGTACTGGAAGAAGTATACGAAGGGCACTGCGGCACCTATACAAGAAATTGTGCCCTCGTTCGATGTCTCATCTGCGCCGGTACTAATGGCCTGCCATGAAAAAGAAGCCACAAACTATGTCCGAAAATGCGAGCAGTGCCAAAAGTACGCCCCTATGATACACCAAGCAGGGGAACTCCTCCATTTTGTCATTTTCCCATGGCCATTCATAAAATGGGGAATGGACATAGTCGGCCACTTCCCAGTAAGGCGATGTAAGGTACGTTTCCTTTTGGTTTTAACTGACGACTTCTCTAAATAGGTGGAAGTTGGTGCTCACACTCAGATACGCGAGCAAGAGGTTGTCGCCTTTATATGGAAAAATATTATATGTCATTTTGGCATCCCTAAGGAAATTATCCGCGACAACGGACCTCAGTTCATCAGAAAAAGAACGACTCAGCTCTTCAAAAAATGGCACATCAAACGAATACTCTCCACACCATATCATCCTGCCGCTAATGTGTGACGACCCAAAGGGTCATCACTTATTTTATTAATAATTTCGAGCTTCCGAGGCCTTGAAAACCTCATTCTATGTTGCCTCGATTTACGTGCACGATCCGAGCATGTAGCCGGAAAGATTTTGTGATAGAAAATATGAATTCTATGAGAAATTTGGATAAAAATGATATTAATATTGATATGGTTGACTTCGGTCAACATTTTTGGTAAACGGGTCCGGACCCGAGATTGGATGGTCCCCAGAGGTCCGTAGGAAAATATGGGACTTGGACATGTGTCCGGAGTCGAATTCTGAGGCCTAGAGCCCAAGTTATGAATTTTTATGTGAAATTGTTTTTGATGCAATTATTAAAGGAAATAAATTAATAGACCTTGGTATCGGGCTCGTATTGTGGTTCCGACGCCCGGTACAAGTCTTAAATATTATATATGTGATTTCGTAAAGTTTGGTGACATTTGGATGTCGTTTGAGATGTTTTGGACCTTGAGTTCCATGTTAAGAAGTTTTGAAAATCAAAAGTATGAAAATCATGAGTTTGAGGCTCGATTTGATTAAAACGAAGGGTGATGCCGTGCAATTCTTTGCTATTCCTTGACTTGATATTACTTGTTTTTCCATTATATTTTATTTGGGTGATGCCGTGCAATGGTTTGCCATTTCTTGACTTGATATTACTTGTTTTTCCATTATATTATATTTGGGTGATGCCGTGCAATTGTTTGCCATTTCTTGACTTGATATTACTTGTGTTTCCATTATACCTTGTTTTCCTTGTGAACTTATTTGATTGTTATTTGGGTGAGGAAGAGTGATAATGCACGAAGGGTGATGCAGTGCCATGTTTATTTATTTATTTATGCACGAAGGATCATGCCGTGCCCTATTATTGAACCATGTACGAAGGATCATGCCGTACCATGGATGTGAGGATGAGAGTAAAAGCACGAAGGGTGATGCCGTGTACTTTATTTGCTTATTTGGTGAGGATGAGAGTAAAAGCACGAAGGGTGATGCCATGAAATTGTTTGCTATTCCTTGACTTGATATTACATGTGTTTACATTACACTTTGTTTTTCCTTGTGAAATTATTAACCGTGGTTAATTGTTGAATTCTTTAAGATATTCCTTATTGTGTTAATACTTGATTATTTCTTGTTATTTTGTGGTACACATATATATATATTGAATTGCACGGGGTTATGTGGGGTGTCTGGTCCTAGGCTTGTCACTACTTCGCCGGGATAGGCCGGGCACTTACCAGAACATGGGGTCGGTTGTGCTGATGCTACACTTCTGTGTGTTTTTGCACAGGTCCCAGGTTACGATCAGGAGCAGCGGCAGCAGTAAATAGATTGCGTGGGAGTTGATCACATTTGAGACCGAGGTAGGCCCGGCCGTCCGCAGGCCGGCGTCTCTTTCTTTATTTATGTTAATATCTGTAGTCTCATTGTTCCGAGACAAACAGAATTATGCTATATTTCCTTCGGACTTTTATGTGTAGTATTCTATAGTAGTTTGTGAGTTGGTGACTCCAAGTCTTGGGTAGAGGATTTCGGTATGGTTTTACCTTGAAACTGCTTAATACTATTTCTATAAAGTATTCCGCATTTATTTAATTGAAATTGTGTTAAAAACAGAGGATAGTATGAATACGGTGGCTTGCCTAGCTACCACGAGTAGGCGCCATCACGATCCCGATGTTGGGGAAAAATCCGGGTCGTGACAAGTTGGTATCGAGCTCTAGGTTACATAGGTCTCGCCACTCACGAACAAGCTTAGTAGAGTTTGAGAGGTAGGTACGGAGACGTCCGTACTTGTCCTCCGAGTCTATTGAGTTAGGAAAAAGTCTCTCATTTGTTCTTTCTTATCGTGCTACTTGATCCTCAATTGCTGTTGAATTTCTATTACGTCCTTTCGCGGATGGTAAGGACACGCACTCTTCGTCCGTCGACCGGCGGCATCGAGCCCCGGCACGGCTCCCGTGAGGGGCGGGGGCCGAGGTCGTATTAGAGGCCGTGGTAGGGGTAGAGCTCGGCCTCAGAGGCGGCTACCCCGGAGGTGGAGCCTCGTATTGAGATTGAAGAGGTGGTTCCGGTTCCGGCGGCTCCGATGGGCCCAGCTCGGGTCCCGGGAGAGGCTTTGATTACCCGGATCTCCGGGATGCTTTGGTCGGAATAGCGGGATTTATGGATAGCATTGCCAGAGCGGGTCTATTATCAGTTGCCCCAGCCACTTCTCAGGTTGGAGGAGGGGCCCAGACTCCTATTGCTCATACTCCAGAGCCAGTAGCTCCTCAGCCTCAGGCACCAGTAATTCAGCCAGCTGTGGCCACTCAGTCAGGTACCACGGCTCATGCCGGCGATGGAGCGGCCATGACTTCTGATTCGTTATGGAGGCTTGATCGGTTCTCCAAGCTATTTACCACTACATTCGGTGGAGCCGCATCAGAGGATCCTCAGGACTTTTTATTCAGTTGTCATGAGATTCTAAGAGACTATGGGGATCGTGGAGACAAACGGAGTTGATTTCTGTACTTTCAGACTTGCAGGATCCGCCAAGACTTGGTGGAGAGATTATTGCCTGACTGGACCAGCAGGGTCCCCAGCTCTATCATGGGACCGGTTTGCGGAACTATTTATGGAGAAGTTTCTCCCTGCTACTCAGCGGGATTTACTTCGGAGGCAGTTTGAGCGCCTCCGTCAGGGCACTATGACAGTTACACAGTATGAGACGAGATTTATTGACTTGGCTCGTCATGCAGTGGTGATACTTCCCACGGAGCGGGAGAGGGTCCGCAGATTTATAGATGGGCTTAATCAGCCGATTAGACTCCAGATGGCTATGGGCGTGGGGAGTGACATATCATTTCAGAAGGCAGCCAATGCAGCACGCAGAGTTGAGATGGCTCTCGCTAGAGGAGGCGGTTATTCTTCGGATAAGAGGCCTCGTCATTCGGGTAGGTTTGGTGCTTCTTCCTCTGGTAGCAGAGAATCCTTTGATAGAGGCCAGTCCTCCAGGCCTTTTCATTCCGCCCTTCGGCTTCACAGGGTGGATCAGGTGATCGTGGTTCTCGGGGGCATTATTCAGACCAGTATCCTATTAATGCTCAGCCTCTTCAGAGTGTTCGTGGAGGCCATTCGGGTCGTCAGGGCCAGCAGCCCTATCAGTCCAAGAGCTGCTACGGTTGTGGTGACCCAGGTCATTTTATCAGGAATTGCCCTATAGCAGCGGGCAACTCTCAGCAGCGAGGTCCTCGTCCTATGATTCAGGCCCCAGCTGACCCTCAGCCTGCCCAGCCAGCCAGAGGCAGGGGTAGAGATTATAGAGGTGGAGGTCGAGACCGTAGAGGTGGAGGTCGAGACCGTAGAGGTGGAGACCGTCCAGCGAGAGGTAGAGGTCAGCCGGTTGATGGTCGTCCTAGAGACACAGCTCAGAGGGGAGGTGCAGATCCCCGATTCTATGCTTTACAAGCCAGGCTAGAGGCAGAGGCATCAGATGCCGTAATTACAGGTACTATTCTTGTGTGTGGCAGAGGTGCTTCAGTATTATTTGACCCGGGATCTACATATTCCTATGTGTCTTCCTACTTCGCACCGTATTTGGTCGTGCCCGCCTATGCTCTGGATATTCCAGTTTATGTGGCTACACCAGTGGGTGACTCCATTGTAGTCGATCGGGTGCATCGTTCGTGCGTAGTTATATTTGGGGGTCTTGAGACCCGTGTGGATCTGTTGCTTTTGGATATGGTAGATTTTGATGTCATATTGGGGATGGACTGGTTGTCCCCATACCATGCTATTCTTGATTGGCATGCTAAGACTGTCACCTTAGCCTTGCCAGAATCACCCCGATTAGAGTGGAAGGGTACCTCAAGCCACTCCGTTCGCACTGTTATTTCTTATGTTAAGGCTCGACGTATGGTCGAGAAGGGGTGTCTAGCTTATCTGGCTTATGTTCGTGATTCCAGCGCAGAAGTTCCTTCCATTGATTCGGTCCCTATTGCACGGGAGTTTCCTGAGGTTTTTCCTTCAGACCTGCCGGGCATGCCACCCGACAGGGATATTGACTTCTGTATTGATTTGGCACCGGGTACTCAGCCCATCTCTATTCCACCCTATCGTATGGCCCCGCCGGAGTTAAAAGAGTTGAAAGATCGGTTGCAGGACCTTCTTGAGAAGGGTTTTATCAGACCCAGTGTTTCCCCCTGGGGAGCACCTGTATTATTTGTAAAGAAGAAGGATGGCTCGATGCGGATGTGTATTGATTACAGGCGGTTAAACAAAGTGACTATCAAAAATAAATATCCACTGCCGAGGATTGATGATTTATTTGACCAGCTTCAGGGTGCCAAGGTATTTTCAAAGATAGACTTGAGGTCAGGCTACCATCAGCTGAAGATCAGGGCGGCTGACATTCCTAAGACATCCTTTCGCTCTAGATATGGGCATTATAAGTTCTTGGTCATGTCCTTCGGGTTGACCAATGCCCCGACAGCATTCATGGAGTTGATGAATCGGGTATTCAGGCCTTACTTAGATCTGTTCGTGATAGTCTTTATAGATGACATCCTGGTGTATTCCCGCAGCCAGGAGGAGCACGAGCAGCACCTCAGAGTGGTTCTTCAGACTCTGAAGGATAATCGACTATATGCCAAATTTTCAAAATGTGGGTCCTGGTTGAGTTCAATGGTATTTTTGGGTCATATCGTATCGGTGGAGGGTATTCAGGTGGACCCAAAGAAGATTGTGGCAGTCCAGAATTGGCCTCGACCAGCTTCAGTGACCGAGATCCGGAGTTTCTTGGGGTTAACAGGTTACTACCGTCGATTTGTAGAGGGGTTCTCTTCTATTGCAGCCCCGATGACCAGGTTGACCCAGAAGGGTGCCTAGTTTCAGTGGTCAGAGGAGTGTGAGGCGAGCTTTCAGAAGCTCAAGACAGCCTTGACTACTGCACCAGTGCTGATACTTCCTACGGGTGCAGGGCCTTATATAGTTTATTGTGACGCATCTCGTACAGGGCTTGGAGCGGTATTGATGCAGAATGGTAAGGTTATCGCTTATGCTTCGAGGCAGTTAAAAATACATGAGAAGAATTATCTAGTTCATGATCTTAAGTTAGCAGCGGTGGTTCATGCCTTAAAGATCCGGAGGCATTATCTATATGGTGTGATGTGTGAGGTGTACACTGATCACAAAAGCCTACAGTACTTGTTCAAACAGAAGGAGTTGAATCTACGACAGCGGAGATGGTTAGAGTTGCTAAAAGACTATGATGTTACTATATTATATCACCCGGGTAAGGCCAATGTGGTGGCCGATGCATTGAGTAGAAAGTATGCCAGCATGGGTAGTCTTGCATATATTCCGGTCAATCAGAGACCATTAGCTCTAGATGTCCAGGCCTTAGCCAACCGGTTCGTGAGATTAGACATTTCTGAGCCTAGCCGAGTGTTAGCCTGCACGGTCGCTCGTTCTTCTTTATTAGAGCGTATCCGTGAGAGGCAATTTGATGATCCTCATTTGCGTGAGTTGAGAGATACGGTACAGCGGGGAGGTGCCACACAGGTAAATCTAGATGATGATGGGGTATTGAAATTGCAGGGTCGAGTTTGTGTGCCCGATGTCGAAGGGATTCGAGAGTTGATCTTAGCGGAGGCCCACAGTTCGTGGTATTCTATTCACCCAGGCGCCGCGAAGATGTACCAGGACTTACGGCAGCACTATTGGTGGCGCAGAATGAAGAAAGATATCGTTGCGTATGTCGCTCGGTGTCTAAATTGTCAGCAGGTGAAATATGAGCACCAGAGACCTGGTGGTGTATTCCGGAGGATTGAAATTCCCGAGTGGAAATGGGAGCGGATCACTATGGACTTCGTTACTGGACTTCCTTTGACTCGGAGGAAATTTGATGCTATTTGGGTCATTGTTGATAGGCTGACCAAGTCAGCACACTTTATTCCAATATCTGTCTCCTACTCGTCGGAGAGGTTAGCGGAGGTTTACATTAGGGAGATTGTTCGTCTCCATGGAGTGCCAGTATCTATTATCTCTGATCGGGGAACGCAGTTTACCTCGCGGTTCTGGAGAGCGGTCCAGCAGGAGTTAGGCACTCGGGTTCAGTTGAGTACAGCATTTCATCCTCAGACGGATGGCCAGTCAGAGAGGACTATTCAGATTCTTGAGGATATGCTTCGAGCCTGTGTTATTGATTTCGGAGGCTCGTGGGATCAGTTTCTACCATTAGCAGAGTTCGCCTACAATAACAGCTACCAATCTAGCATCCAGATGGCTCCGTATGAGGCGTTGTATGGTAGGCGATGTCGATCACCGGTTGGATGGTTTGAACCGGGAGAGGCTCGGTTGTTGGGTACAGACTTAGTTCAGGAGGCCTTAGATAAGGTCAAGACTATTCAGGAGAGATTGCGTTCAGCTCAGTCTAGGCAAAAGACTTATGCGGATCGTAAGGTTCGAGATGTAGATTTCATGATTGGTGAACGAGTATTGCTCCGAGTGTCGCCTATGAAGGGCGTGATGAGGTTTGGGAAGAAGGGCAAGCTCGGCCCTAGGTATATTGGCCCATTTGAGATTCTAGACAGAGTGGGAGGGGTGGCTTACAGATTAGCTTTGCCGCCTAGCTTATCAGCCGTGCATCCAGTTTTTCATGTATCTATGCTTCGGAGATACCACGGCGATCCCACACATGTGTTAGACTTCAGTACTGTCCAATTGGACAATGATCTATCTTACGAGGAGGAGCCGGTAGCCATTCTAGACCGGCAAGTTCGACAGTTGAGGTCGAAGAGTTATCCTTCTGTGCGTGTTCAGTGGAGAGGTCAGCCTCCTGAGGCATCGACCTGGGAGTCCGAGTCTGATATGCGGAGCCGCTACCCACACTTGTTTCCTGACTCGGGTACTTCTTTCTTTTGTCCGTTCGAGGACGAACGGTTGTTTTAGAGGTGGAGATTGTGACGACCCAAAGGGTCATCACTTATTTTATTAATAATTTCGAGCTTCCGAGGCCTTGAAAACCTCATTCTATGTTGCCTCGATTTACGTGCACGATCCGAGCATGTAGCCGGAAAGATTTTGTGATAGAAAATATGAATTCTATGAGAAATTTGGATAAAAATGATATTAATATTGATATGGTTGACTTCGGTCAACATTTTTGGTAAACGGATCCGGACCCGAGATTGGATGGTCCCGAGAGGTCCGTAGGAAAATATGGGACTTGGACATGTGTCCGGAGTCGAATTCGGAGGCCTAGAGCCCAAGTTATGAATTTTTATGTGAAATTGTTTTTGATGCAATTATTAAAGGAAATAAATTAATAGACCTTGGTATCGGGCTCGTATTTTGGTTCCGACGCCCGGTACAAGTCTTAAATATTATATATGTGATTTCCGTAAAGTTTGGTGACATTTGGATGTCGTTTGAGATGTTTTGGACCTTGAGTTCCAAGTTAAGAAGTTTTGAAAATCAAAAGTATGAAAATCATGAGTTTGAGGCTCGATTTGATTAAAACGAAGGGTGATGCCGTGCAATTGTTTGCTATTCCTTGACTTGATATTACTTGTTTTTCCATTATATTTTATTTGGGTGATGCCGTGCAATGGTTTGCCATTTCTTGACTTGATATTACTTGTTTTTCCATTATATTATATTTGGGTGATGCCGTGCAATTGTTTGCCATTTCTTGACTTGATATTACTTGTGTTTCCATTATACCTTGTTTTCCTTGTGAACTTATTTGATTGTTATTTGGGTGAGGAAGAGTGATAATGCACGAAGGGTGATGCTGTGCCATGTTTATTTATTTATTTATGCACGAAGGATCATGCCGTGCCCTATTATGATGCCGTGCAACTGTCTGCTATTTCTTCAATTGATATTACTTGTGTTTACATTACACTTTGTTTTTCCTTGTGAAATTATTAACCGTGGTTAATTGTTGAATTCTTTAAGATATTCCTTATTGTGTTAATACTTGATTATTTCTTGTTATTTTGTGGTACACATATATATATATTGAATTGCACGGGGTTATGTGGGTGTCTGGTCCTAGGCTTGTCACTACTTCGCCGGGATAGGCCAGGCACTTACCAGCACATGGGGTCGGTTGTGCTGATGCTACACTTCTGTGCGTTTTTGCACAGGTCCAGGTTACGATCAGGAGCAGCAGCGGCAGTAAATAGATTGCGTGGGAGTTGATCACATTTGAGACCGAGGTAGCTTGCAGACGTCCGCAGGCCCGGCGTCTCTTTCTTTATTTATGTTAATAGCTGTAGTCTCATTGTTCCGAGACAAACGGAATTATGTTATATTTCCTTCAGACTTTTATGTGTAGTATTCCATAGTAGTTTGTGAGTTGGTGACTCCAAGTCTTGGGTAGAGGATTTCGGTATGATTTTACCTTGTGATTTGTTATTTCCATTTCGATAAAGTATTCCACATTTATTTAATTAAAATTGTGTTAAAAACAGGATAGTATGAATACAGTGGCTTGCCTAGCTACCACGAGTAGGCGCCATCACGATCCCGATGTTGGGGAAAAATCCGGGTCGTGACATAATGGCCAAGACAAATCCTCCAACAAATTAATACTAAACATATTGAAAAAGAAGCTTGAAGAAGCTAAAGGACTATGTCCTGAACTACTACCTGAAGTATTATGGGCATACAACAGTATGCCAAAATCTAGCACGGGAGAAACGCCATACTCACTGATATACGAGACTAACACAGTTATACCCGTCGAAGTCGGGGATCCCAGCTTGAGATACTCCAACGAAAATAGGGCAGATAAAGATGAAAGAAAGCATAAGATCTAGACGAAGTAAGACACATGGCCCACGTAAGAATGGTAGCCTAGAAGCAGCAAGTAGAAAGATACTACATCAAGAAATCCAAGGTGCAATAACTCAAAATTGGCAACTACATCCTCAAGTCCAAAACATAGACATCAAAGGCTCCAAATGAAGGAAAGTTAGGAACAAACCGGGACGGACAGTATAAAATTGTAGCAGTAGCAAGCAAAGGAGCATTCCAACTAGAAATAATAGAGGAAGAATTGCTCTAAAACAACTGGAACATCGCCCACCTCAAGTATTTCCAATTCTAAAAAGGTGTCACCTAAGTCGTACTCTTTTTTCCTCATCCGGATTTTATCCCAATCAGGTTTTTAATGAAGCGACAAAGGAGACTTCCTAAGGATCAACACACTGTCCATTACCTCTACCCGTCGTCGTGATCTCCGGACCGAAGTAATGAAGGGACTACATACAGATAACCGAATCTCCATTGTACTAACGGAATTGAATCTCTATTGTATGAGCAAAATCTAATCTTCATTGTACGAACGGAATTGAATCTCCATTGTATGAGCGGAATCTAATCTCCATTATACGAACAGAATTGAATCTCTATTGTATAAGCGGAGTCTAATCTTTATTTTATGAACGAAATTAAATCTCCATTGTATGTACATAATCAACCTCCATTTCACGAACGGATCATATCTCCATAGCAGATGCAGAGCTAGATCTTCACTAATCGACAAGTGATGGCTTCTTATGGGAACACAGTCAAATCTCCAAAATTATCACTTTGACCTCATTCGAACCAGGACGGACTCTACTTCGACGACAGTCGAAGCAACATCCCATTGGCCAAGGCCATCGATGAAGTGATCATTTTTACCTCGTTCGAACCATGACGAGACTCTACGTCGATGACAGTCGAAGCAAACTCCCAATGGCCAAGGCTATCGACGAAGTGATCACTTCGACCTCGTTCGAACCATGAAGGGACTATACTTCAACGACATCGAAGCAACATCCCAATGGCCAAGTCCATCGATGAAATTATTAGTTCAACCTCATTTGAACCACAACAAGACTCTACTTCGACGACAGTCAAAGCAAGATCCCAATGGCCAAGGCGATCGACAAAATTATTAGTTTGACCTAGTTCGAACCACGACAAGACTCTACTTCGACAATAGTCGAAGTAACATCCCAATGGCCAAGTCTATCGATGAAATTATTAGTTTGACCTCGTTCGAACCACGACGGGACTCTACTTCGACGACAGACAAAGTAACATCCCAATGGCCAAGGCCATCGATGAAGTGATCAGCTTGACCTCGTTCGAACCACGGCGGGACTCTACTTTGACGACAGTCGAAGCAACATCCCAATTGCCAAGGCCATCGATGAAATTATTAGTTTGACCTCATTCGAACCACGACGGGACTCTACTTCAATGATAGTCGAAGCAACATCCCAATGGCCAAAGTCATCGACGAAATGATCAGTTCGACCTCGTTCGAACCATGATGGGACTATGCTTCGACGATAGTCGAAGAAACATCCCAATGATCAAAGATCGACGAAAATATCAAAATTTAACCTCGTTCGAACCACGACGGGATGCTGCTTCGACGATAATTCGAAGCAACATCCAAATAGACAATAACGACAATATCATATGCGATAAGCAACAAAAAAAATGACAGAAAAGCAAATCGACGAAAGTAAAGTTTAGATTGCAACAAAAAATCATTTACATTTGCCTATACAAACAGGCCTAAATACGGCCCGTGCCAAAAATTCCTAAACAAAAGTAAATACAAACCAAGAATACACATCATCCCCAGCGGGGTAAGCATCTTTATACTATAGATACGAAGTAAGGTGACTCGCGTCATCAGAATTGATGCCTTCCCCGTTAGGGGTGAGGGGGTTGTACCCATGTAACTCACGAGCTGCACGCGCTTCAGCGTGCACATCCTGAACTTCTACCTCTGTAGCCGTGACCTTGGCATGAAAGGACTTATACACATCAAGCCGAGCCTTCGCATGGACCCACAACTCATACAAGCAACAGGGTGAGCCCTGGTCAGCTGAGGCACGAGATGTAGAAGATTGGAAACGTCTATTGGCCTCCTCCGTCCTCTACATAACCATTTGTCCCTACAATGTGGACAACTCCGTCTCTATCTCCCTAACACGCCCTTCAAGTACCGCGACTTGACGACCCGAGGCCTCCCTCTCCCCGGTAAGTTCCGACCTAGAAATGCGGAGAGCATCCTCCAAATATACCGACTCAGAAATGGGGGCTGCCAGCTTATCGATGCTGGCGCTTGGCTCGCCCTTGAGACCATGAATCTTCGCTACCTTAGCATTCAACTCGGCATCAAGTCGGCCACTTTCAGCTGCATGTCAGCATTCTCAGCCGTTACCTTGTTGCTCAATTCGAGCTCGTCCTCCTTCACCTTAAGGAAGGCCTCCAGTTCACTATTATGGGTGAAAGCCCTCACAAGCTCCTCGTCTGTCTCCCTCAGCTCCTCTATCCTACGCTTTAATTGGTCCTCCTACTGCTTAAGGCCCTCGCAAAACACCTGAATCTCGATATCTTGATGATAAATGTGAGACATCTCCCGATGTCTAGCACGATACTGCTGATACTTTGACGGCATCTTCTTAAAGGCACGTCCTTTTCCTTTCACGATAATCCCTCTCCATTTCTAGGACGAGGGTCTGAAAAAAGAGAAGGGTAGAAGTTAGAAAATAAAATACACAATAACGACTGTCGCACCAATCTCACGACAAAAAGAGAATGAGAGGAAACCTTCCTGCAGGGCCATACCAGCAAACTTCTGAGAGAACTTCTCGTCGCTCAGCGCTTCAAGCATCTCACTTCGGGAGTGGCACATAGAGGATCCAGGGCCAACCTAACTTGCTCGCTATTCAACAACAAGTTGTTGCTTCCCGGGACTGCCACAAAATGGTCGGGCATGTCCGTCCTAACACCCCACATGTGTATGGCGACCCAAAAATTCATCAACATCCTTCGGGTCGATATCCGAACCCGAGCCTTCACCCTCGATACGAGGTCCTCCAATATTTGATGATATGCTACCCTCAATAGAGCGCACTAAACCGGCTCCCGGGCCAACTCCCTCTACTTGGGGAGACCTCATCGACAAAATAGTATCAGCTATAAATACAGGCATCGAGGATGTCCGAGATGCCCCACTGCCGTCGACGTCTGTATCCATGCCCTTTCCCATCTCCATCCTCCTACATCTAACGACTCGTCACTATTAGAAGATTCATCCACAAGATGTGAGGCTGGTATCGATGAGGCCTCTTCCCTCGCAGCCATAGTTCGGGGCGAATCCCTTAGTTGAATAAGTTGAGGACGATCCCCCCGAGCCGACTCGCACACAATAAATCGCATGGCCGCGGTAGCGACAGCTTGCCTAAAAGCAAGAACT
Source organism: Nicotiana noctiflora (assembly GCA_032618575.1). Classification (NCBI taxonomy): domain Eukaryota; kingdom Viridiplantae; phylum Streptophyta; class Magnoliopsida; order Solanales; family Solanaceae; genus Nicotiana; species Nicotiana noctiflora. The sequence goes on along the minus strand of JASVEL010000579.1, from coordinate 6,432 downwards.
GGTGCCTTCCGTCTAGAAGTTCCCTGACTTGTTACCACAACGGGTCATACTATTAAGCAAGGTAGCATTGCCAATGAGGCAATAAAGCAAAGTTTTACCTGAGGAAACCCTAGGGCCATAACGTTGCACAAAGGTGGGCCAAGTTCGAGTTTCTGCCGCATGAGGCAATAGGCGGGCCACCCAATCCTTGATATACGCAATAGGGCGAAGCGGATGGCCCATAGCTGCAAAATATCGAGTAAGTAAAAGTTACAATAATTGTAGAAGAAAGGGTAACATAACTAACAACGACACTTACGATTTCTGTTCGATCGTTTTGGAAATCTGGCGGAGTCAGAAATGAAATGTTCGATTTTGATGAAGAAGTATTTGTGCCAGAACTTACGACTCACCTGATCATCCGTTCTGACCGCCAGCCCTTTCGTACCACGAAGTATCAAATGCACCATGGTACCTCTAAGGAAGCCAGACACGAATATGTGCAAAAGATGATGAACATAGATACTACACTTCGCCAACTCTACGTACTTACTCAGTAGAAGAAGCACCTTGAACGTGTACGGCGAAAGTTGTGCAGGGCAAACCTAATAAAATCTACAGAATTCTTCCGCCAAAGGGAAGAGAGGAATGGTGTAGCCGATCACGAAAGGATACTCATAGAAAGCACAGTATCCAGGTCTATGCACGTCAACACAATCCCCCCCACCGGGGGATACAATATTTTATACGAAGGGCATCAAGATGAACCTATTTCGTCTCAGAAAACACGGGTTTCAGGGTAAGAGGCGGATCAATGAGGAAATTATTCCGGGATAAGGGATGCCTCGGCAGTAGCTCCTCCACCGTAAGAGGATTATCGCCCTCTTATGCTACCACTTCTCCGCTGCCAGCAACAGGCACTATAGATAACCGGGAGGCTTCAGGAACCTCTTCGCTAGTACGATGAGACCTTGGCATAGTTTCGTTTAAAGGAGCGGTAACACAAAGGGAGTGAAACAGAAGAAACTTCCAGCGAAGAAATGGCCGAGTATCTAAGAGTCGACGCCTAGAAGAATACAACTTTGTAGCAAAAGAAGGAACGCTATAACCTCGACAGTAGAGTAAGCTAATTAAGGGATATCATTCTTTAATGATCCTTGGCATGTTCTTTGTGGGGAGGGGGGGGGGAATTTAAAAAGATATAAGAGGGGTGAAAGCCTTGTAACGTGGAGGACTCCAAAAAAAAAAAAAACTACCTTAAATAGAAAAGAAATTTATCATCATAGAGTTTATTATCTAGCTACCATTTACCCCTTTATTATTGATTGATATTTGTTCAAATAGGAGAGTCAAACAACAAAATCTTCGGAATGACTAATAATGGAGTTTACGATTATACCGACCCAAGTGGCTTGTGATATTTTAGATTTTCTTTTCCTTTTGTTGTTTCGTGTTCTAGATAAATGTAGTACAACTCTTTTGTTTTGTTGGTTAATGTAGTACAACTCGTTTGCATAGTCTTCAACTTCCATATTACACAAATATCTTCTTTTACATAATTAACAGGAAAATAGGAGAAAAACTAAACAATACTTAAATATCTTAATTTGAGATAGCGTAGCCTAGATATGAAACTCGTCCATTCATTAAAATTTTAAAAATTATGACGTGTTCATCACTAAATTAATTACTTATAGAACGAGCTCGATTATCCTTGAAACTGGAGAGGTGAATAAGTCATCTGAAACTGCCAGCAAATTGGACCACAAATTTTGTATACTTTGTTAACATTTATTTGCTTGGATTCACTTCGCCAAGCCATTTCGGTTCAACTTTCTACTTTTCAAAATGAAGATGGAGAGACAACTGCTATTTGCTCAACTGTGAAGATCTAAACGACAAGTACATCATTACTGCAATCCAAAGCGAATCAATTTCTTTGATTTTATTTTCTCTCAAAATTATATTTTAAAAAAAAATACATTACGATCACAATGCAGTGATGCACTTGAAGATGTAAATCGTCTTCATCAAGTGAAAAAAAAAGCTCAACATTTGTATAATTATAGAAGAAAATCGGAAAAAATCCTCACTGTTAGATCAATTAATCCTGGAATCCAGTTTTCTCCCAAATAGCATTCCTGACTCTACTCAGATCTCTACCTTTGAGAGTACGGCCAACTCCTTCGTGCACGGAGAACGATGCAATTCTCGTCCTCTCTAACTGCTTCGCCAAAAACTCATGAGGCGGAATCCGATTCTCCAAATCATCGCCGTCCTCATCGTTGAAATCATCATCATCGCTATCTCTCCTTCCATACTCTCTATACTCATCCTTCAGTATCTTCGACCAATCCGGGACGTTCACCGGCAATGACGCCGCTGATGCTACGGAACCGCTTCGTCGGCTCTTCGTATCGCACTGCTTTCTCGAGATTTTTGAACTCTTAACGGACTTACGGAATTCCGGCGACTGTAAAACCGCTGAGTTCCACAGGTCCGATTCATCGAATTCGAACGCCGAGTCATGACTCATCATCGGAACGTCTCGCTCGCTCGATATGAATCGGTAGTTTGCTCCAGCGAAATAGCTCCTTGAAGCCGCCATTGATGATTTTCCAAGAAATTCAAATAACTTTTAACGTGTGTACATACAAACACGTGTATGTATAAATGATAGTGAAATTGTTGCTCTATGTTAACTGCAACGTATACTTGTCTCTCTTTTATCACACTCACTGTGTGTTGCTATTTTGCAGGAAGTTTTGATATGCTTTTATAAAGGTCTTAATGGATAAGGTTCTTCTCTTTTCAGTCTCCTCTATCCGTCTCTTCTTTTGTTTACTTTCTAATTTACCATTATACCCCCAGAGAAGTCATCAAAACGCCACGTTATAATTGGATTTATCCACTCTATGGGCCGACTTCAATCTACAGCAGTTGCTCATCGAAAAAAATGAGATATTTTCTAATCGAGCACGGAATTTAAGAAAATAAAGAAAAATTTTGAATTTGTGATGTAAAATAAGATACATATATTTTATGTGACTATAGCTCATTGCATAAAAGTAAATTATTTCCAAATAAAGAAATGAGTCATTCTTTTTTATACGGACCAAAAAGGAAACAGGTTTAGATAAATTGAAAGGGATGGAGTATAAAAATACAAAATCGACTCTCTCCATTTTTGTTTTTCTTACCAAAAAAACCTACTACAGTACTAAAAACTAGTAAAAAATAAAAATAAAAATGTTCAACCTTTTTTGTAAATTTTAGTACTCAAACTCGACATATTTGTTTTGATTAGGTGAAGATGTCTTTATTATAGATAGCATTGATTCGTTGCAGGTGCTTCTCCATTTAAGTAAGTTAGAAGTACTTCAGTATTTTGTCATATTAAATTGAATATTTGTATGGCTCCTTTTAAATTTGTTAATAATTAAATCAGCTGAGAAAATGCTAGGTAGAACTTATGCAATGTTTCAAAATTACAATTTCTTCAATTAGTAGTACTCTGTGTTGTTTTGTGATTATGTTTCACCTGACTATACAAGTTTTTATCAAAGGATTAACACTACTATTATCTTAAAGATTAGGAATTTTACCCTAAAGCAGGGTGACTAAATCAAAGTCAACAAGTTTGAAAGTCAAGTCAAACGCTCGAGTCTGCGGTCAAGTACGGTGACTAAATATAGCCAAGGTACAATCTAACAGTTTTTTACCACCTTCTTTTAAAATAAGAACAATATCTAAAAAAATTAGCAAAACAACGTAGAAGGAATATGACAATATGTAATTGAGCAGACATTAAGTTTTTTCTAGTCTGATGGGGTGACGAAGAAACGAGAGGAAGAGATAGTAGTCGAATGCACGATGGGGGCAGAACTTTTACCAAAAGTAAAATAAATAAGCATATAAAGAAATAAAAGGAATTTATACACTCCCATTTCAATTTATATAAATTTATTTTCTTTTTGTTTCGTGTAAAAAAGAATGATCATTTTCTTTATTTGGAAACAATTTACCTTTATGCAATGATTTATAGTCACACAAAATATATGTGCCTTATTTTACATCAGAAATTCAAAAATCTTCTTTTTTAAAAAAAAAATTTGTGCCCAATTAAATATATTTAAATAAATTAAAACGGACGAGTATATATAATTGTATTTGAATGAATCCTTTCTCCTAGCTCTATCCTGACCGACTGAGGTTGAGTGGGAGTGAATATAAAATTAAAGAGAGTTAATCAAAATAGGAAGTCCTCTTCTCCCTTCTTTTTGTTCTTTTTTTTAAATATTTGGTTGACAGGGTCAGGGTCATTTTTACTGGGCGAACTCATCCAATTATAAAATCATTTCTTATTCTTAAACCACTTTTCCTCAGTTGGTGAAAGATAAAAATCATGCTTTTAAAATGAGATAGAGTTCGAGAAATATGGGCATGATGGTAAAAAGAATAACTCTTCAAACTGGTATGGCATACATACAAGGTGGAGTAATTTTTAGCTGGTCAGTTGAGGCCTTAGGATTGTCAGCTACTTTGGCTTGTGACACGCGGCCCCTATGAACTGGAGTAACAAACAGTAACGTCTGTAGGGTCCTTGGGTGAATTCGCCCCCACAAGGACTAGCCTTGGATCTAGCGCGGAGCTGGTGCCACCTGGTTTTTGGTTCGCTTCGTTCAGAAGTTCTCCGCAGCACCATTATTTGTACCATGACCCCAATTCCGTCCCGGTTCAGAACTTCTATTATTTGATCAATTTTCTCACTACTTTTTATTTTTTCCTTACGAGCGGATCCTGTCGTTTTTGCTTTTCTATATTCAATAATACTGAAAATAACTCCACTGCTAAAAGAAAAAAGAGAAAGGGAGAATTCATCTCTGTAGTATATAGTACTCCGTCCGGTTCAAAATAAGTGATTTTTTTTTGGATGTTTTCACACATATTAAAAAAGTCACCTTTTAGCATTAATTAACAATAGAATTGACAATTTTAACCTTACTATCTCACATAAACACTTCTAACACATATTCCAATACTATTTACTCCAAGGACAATGTAGTAAAAATATCATTAATGTTATGAATAGAATTCTATTTTGAGTGAATGTCCTCTTGTGGAGAGTTTTTACTTTGTAACTAAGTCATATTTCTCCTATAAATAGAGGGTTCTATTCCATTGTAATTCATCTCAATATTCAATAAGAATTCTCTCTCCCTACTTTTCTCTACAATATTGTTCTTTCTTCTTTTATTATTTTATAACACGTTATCAATACGAGACTCTAACCAATTGAGTAGAAGCTTTCATATTGAGTATAATGATTGCCAATTATTCCATGAACTTCCTTCATGATTAAATTCTGGATTTAAGGTAAGTATTTTACTTTTCTCTTTTAAATTCTTGACCTATGATTTGATTTTAAATACAAGCAGATACGATAAATTTATTTGCAACTCTAATGGAGTTTGAAAGAAATTATAACCACCCAAAGTGGTAAAATTTTTATGCATTGTCATGATCAAATTCATGTATAATTGTGGGCAAAGAATTAAAAACCCGTCCCATTGAATTTGCTCCTTTCTCATTCCCTTTAGAGAATGTGATAGCAGTATGTAATAAGTCTGAAAGAAGAATAAATTATTACCGTGAAGGTATCAATGGATATGGACATGGGAATAGAAGAAATTATAATCGTCACCATTGTGATAATGAGAATATAAGGATTCTCAAAATAATCCTTCACTCTGTGAAGGTAATATTTGTCATCGATTTTACGTGAGATTTTATATAGCACATATAGATGTTTATGGTCCATTCATGATGGGAATGTGACAACATCTGATTTATGAAGACATATTCATTCTTGAAATAATATGAACATGCTATTGGTATTGAATATACCACACTCACCTCTAGAAGGAGGTTTGAGATGATATAAGAAAATAATATCATTATTATGGCATGAATGGCCATTGGTCACGTACCTATTGTACGCAAAAATATTTTGACAATGTGATTATTAAAGGACAACAATAATGCAAGAAACATATCTTGCATATAATTTTGGTCATGACCATAATGGTATAAGTTTCTCTTTGAAAGAGATATTCACCATATAGGTGTTGATGATTATGTGGTACTATCAATTAATTGAGAGCTCTGGAAGAGCCAATTACCACTATTTTGGAGAAACACAATTAATTACCAATAAGGTATTGTGTTGTAGTACGTCTCAAAGAAACTTATTCAGTTTCCAAAGTATACGCGAAAGCGGTTGATTATATTGAGACTATAAATAAAGGAAAGATTTAATATCTTCTATTACTACAACTTATAGCGGGGTAATATGTATGTGAAAAGCTACCCGCTTTATCTCCAATTTGTACTACATAAACAAATATATACCACAATGAAGTGGATATTTTATTGATATAAAACTCATATCAT